>JAJSOF020000039.1:13277232-13454732 GCA_025594305.2 Periplaneta americana | reverse complement strand
AATAACCCAATAAAATATAAAAAATACATACATACATTTAAACAGACATCACTTGAGGCGAAAAATTATTTCAAAACTTTCTGTTGGATTTAGACAAATATAATTTAATATATTTTAACATCTCTAAATGATTTTAAAATATCAAATGGATATCATATGTAGTTACCTGTATATTTTTAATTGTAAAACACAAATATAATTAGTAATTTGAGGTTTTAACATTCAACGTTACTTGTACTGTAGTTGTGGCTTCAACAATTTTGTGTTCCTCTTACTAAACTTATTTACAGATATTAAGAAGCAGATTAAAATGGAGACCAAACAGTTGGCTGTCTCAACGACTCGGGGATCAACTAGTTTGGTTTCATGACCACGAAACTAACTGGCTTCCTCTATAGGCCTATATCTGTAGTTCATTATAATACAACCTCCTGCACTTACAGGTTGCCGAAAATGACAAGGTAAACAAAAAGACAATGAAACAAGAATTAAGCAGAATTAATACAAGAGGGTGGAAGTGCATTATATAGCGAAATTTATAAACTTGTATTTGCTATTTGGGAAAAGGAAATTGTACCAGAACAATGGCAGGAGTCCATAATTGTACGTATTTTTAAAAAGGAGACAAAACCAATTTTGGCAACTTTCGAGGAATATCACTTTTGTTGACGTCGTACAAAATTTTGTCCAATATTCTTTTGAGAAGATTAACTCTGTACGTAGATGAAATTATTGGGGATCATCAGTGCGGTTTTCGGCGTAATAGATCGACTATTGATCAGATTTTTTGTATTCGACAGATAATGGAGAAAAAATGGGAGTATAAGGGTACAGTACATCAGTTATTCATAGATTTCAAAAAGGCATATGACTCGGTTAAGAGGGAAGTATTATATGATATTCTTATTAAATTTGGTATTCCCAAGAAACTACTTCGATTAATTAAAATGTGTCTCAGTGAAACATACAGCAGAGTCCGTATAGGTCAGTTTCTATCTGATGCTTTTCCAATTCACTGCGGGCTAAAGCAGGGAGATGCACTATCACCTTTACTTTTTAACTTCGCTTTAGAATATGCCATTAGGAAAGTTCAGGATAACAGGTAGGGTTTGGAATTGAACGGGTTACATCAGCTTCTTGTCTATACAGATGGCGTGAATATGTTGGGAGAAGATACACAAACGATTAGGGAAAACACGGAAATTTTACTTGAAGCAAGTAAAGCGATCGGTTTGGAAGTAAATCCCGAAAGGACAAAGTATATGATTATGTCTCGTGACCAGAATATTGTACGAAATGGAAATATAAAAATTGGAGATTTATCCTTCGAAGAGGTGGAAAAATTCAAATATCTTGGAGCTACAGTAACAAATATAAATGACACTCGGGAGGAAATTAAACGCAGAATAAATATGGGAAATGCCTGTTATTATTCGGTTGAGAAGCTCTTATCGTCCAGTCTGCTGTCCAAAAATCTGAAAGTTAGAATTTATAAAACAGTTATATTACCGGTTCTTCTGTATGGTTGTGAAACTTGGACTCTCACTCTGGGAGAGGAACATAGGTTAAGGGTGTTTGAGAATAAGGTGCTTAGGAAAATATTTGGGGCTAAGAGGGATGAAGTTAGAGGAGAATGGAGAAAGTTACACAACGCAGAACTGCACGCATTGTACAGTATTCTTCACCTGACATAATTAGGAACATTAAATCCAGACGTTTGAGATGGGCAGGACATATAGCACGTATGGG
The DNA here is from genome assembly GCA_025594305.2 of Periplaneta americana. Lineage (NCBI taxonomy): Eukaryota > Metazoa > Arthropoda > Insecta > Blattodea > Blattidae > Periplaneta > Periplaneta americana. Next base: position 13,452,983 of record JAJSOF020000039.1, on the reverse strand, counting down.
CGAATCCAGAAATGCATATAGAGTGTTAGTTGGGAGACCGGAGGGAAAAGACCTTTGGGGAGGTCGAGACGTAGATGGGAGGATAATATTAAAATGGATTTGTGGGAGGTGGGATATGATGACAGAGACTGGATTAATCTTGCACAGGATAGGGACCGATGGCGGGCTTATGTGAGGGCGGCAATGAACCTTCGGGTTCCTTAAATCCATTTGTAAGTAAGTAAGTAATAACTTATGACATAATTACACACAGAATAAATGTTGGAAAAATACTAAGTTAATATTAAATTAGAGATAAAAATAACATTTAAGTGTTACCTCTACCCCATAATTACACTATACTAGGAGCAGAAGAAATAGGCGGATACTACCCCGACTCCTATACCCCTTAGAACCTGCTTTGTGTATGGTCCTGTCCCAAATAACTTACCCTTCCATTCGCATGTTTTTGTATTATAGAAAATCTTAAAAGAACAAATAAAATTATAACATGATTTCTAGTAATTACAAATACCTGATTTACTGAATACACTGGTCAACAATGATTTTGTTAAATAAATAATTTCGGGTGTATCTTATGTACTGGCATCTGCTGATTCCAAAAATGAAGTCAGAAATTTTCCATCACCCACTTTTTTTTTTTTTAATTTTGAAAATAAAATTTTCCTGTTTATTAGCACTTGTGGGATATAACATGCTGATTAGAAGGATTATTTTACATATACATTTCATACCTTTGTGTAAAAAATTGACTTATAATATTTGGTGATTTGTCACGAATAACAACAATGACATTTTTCTCTTAAAACTGTAATTGTAAGGTAAAGTTCCCAGATGAATAGAAGCTTTCTTGAAAGAAAGAAGCTAATCCTGTGCTGTCTTCCGTTGCCAATTGAATTCTAATAGAAGTGTATAATTCCGTACCTAATAGTGCATTGTAAGGAGTAGTGTAGAATTGTATAATGTATAAGAAACATGTCTCGAAAGTGTTTTAATGATAGAAACAACTTCTGTTACGTGTGTGGTAAGCTCACTTGAAAAGAGCAGAGGCGAAATTTTACTCCTCTAGTTAGAAGAGCTTATGACTGTTATTTTAACAACAAAATAGACCAGAACAAGACATGGGGCCCAGAAATCTGTTGTGCCAAATGTGTAACGCTATTAACTGGCTGGTTAAAAGGATCCCGTCATATGCCTTTTGCAGTCCCTATGATATGGCGCGAACCTAAAGATCATTTGACAGACTGCTACTTCTGCTTGACAAATATATTTGGAATAAGTTCGAAGTCCAGACACACTGTTACAAATAAATATCCATCTTTAGATTCAGCAATTCGACTGATGTTTCATGGGCTAGGACTTCCCATACCAACTCCACCAGATGACATAACATTGACTGAAGTAATTCAAAGTGTTCTTGATGTTCAGGATGGATTACGGAATGATCCAGATTTTGTGGAAGATGATACTATAAATGAACCTCACTTTCTAACACAGGAGGATTTAAATGATTTGGTTCGGGATCTTGATTTAAGTAAAAGCAAGGCAGAATTAATCGCCTCAAGATTGAAAGGTTGGAAGCTGCTGCAGAGTGACACAAAAGTAAGTTTCTTCCGCCAATACCACAAGGAACTTGAGCATTTGTTTTCTAAAGAGAAGAACCTAGTTTTCTGCAATTATGTTGAGAATTTGTGCAAGTCACTGGGTGTTAAGCATAAACTCATGGAAAACAAATTTGAAAGGAGTGTTACTGCATAATGGAAACAAATATCCATCCATTCCTTTAGCCCATGCAGTTGGTTTGAAGGAAAACTACGAGAATATGAAGCTCTTACTATCCACTGTCAAGTATGGCAATTTTTCTTGGCAGATATGTGGGGATTTGAAAATAATAGCTACCTTACTTGGCTTACAGCTTAGCTATATTCAATTTTGCTGCTTCTTGTGCAAGTGCAATAACAGAGATAAACGTAATCATTATATAAAAAAGAACTGGCCAAAGAGAGAGTCACTTAATTCAGGACAAAAAAATGTTCAACAACACTCGTAAGTTCTGGAAAAATCTTATTACCTCCACTGCATATCAAACTAAGCTTGATTAAGAATTTTGTGAAAGCAATGGTTCCTGATGGCAGTGCATTTCTCTTCCTGAAAAATAAGTTCCCAAGAATGAGTGAAGCTAAACTAAAAGAAGGAATATTTATTGGCCCTAGCATAAAGGAAATGATGAAACATTCGCAATTCGAAAATCAGTCAAATATGCAAGAAGCAGATGCATCGTTGTTTTTCAAAAACATTGTCACAAACTTTCTAGGGAACTTCAGGTCTGAGAACTACCGAGAACTGTCAGTGAGATGGTTGAGAACTACAAGATCATGGGATGTAATATGTCTTAAAAATACACTTTCTGCATTCCCATCTGAATTTCTTCCCTGAAAACTGGGGGCTGTGAGCGACGAACACGGGAAGCGTTTCCACCAGGATATCGCGGAAATAGGTAGGTGCTATGAGTAAGTGGTGTCCAAATATGTTGGCAAACTACTGTTGGACACTGAGAGAGATGTTCCTCAAGCGCAGTACAGCCGAAAATCTATTTCACATACATTTTAGGTCAGTAAATGTAATTTCAGCTAAGATATCATAATACTACAACATATAGACATGAAAAATGTTTTTCATGTAATTACTCTAAAACCCTGGGTGATGGAAAAGTTCTGTAAAAAGATCTGAAATCAGCACAAAAAGATAACTTAGAATCACCGATTGTTTCTCTTTTAACAGACAAGTGTTTAAATTTTGTTGACCAGTGATATTGCTGTTTTGTTTAGTTAACTGAGCGAACACAGGTCTGAAACTCATAAGTGACAACAATAAGACATCACTAATGAGGTAACTAAGCCAGGAAAAATGAGTTATTGTGGCCAATTCTCTTTCCCCTTCCATTGCATACATCGCAGAATAGTAACATTATTACACTAATGAGACTTTAGATGATATCATTTATATCACTTCGCAAATTAGCCATTTCACAAATATATTAATTACTAGCCGTACCCGTGCGCTCCGCTGCACCCGTTAGAAATAAATATAAAGTAATTACATAATTAAAATAGGACATTTGGTCCAGGGAACGTTCGTGTTTGATATAAGGATAAATCGTTTATTATGTCACTTAATTTAAATTGTATTTAAAAAATTAAAATGCGATCATTTTGATCCAGAGACCACTCATTCGGTCATAAAAATTATTTTAGGAAATACAGGAAACGAATGTACAGAATAGCCTATCAAGTTTTCTGTGCATAAGAAGCTATTTTAATCTTACCTGTCCTCGATTTACTCAGAAGTTACTGTAATAACATTATAGCATTATGTCCATCTAGAGAAACTACACTTTCCAATGGTGAATTAATAATTAATTATACAAATCGGTTAATTTAACTTCCGATATTACTTCATACAAACACAGAAACATTCTCTATGTTTCATAGCTGTCGATTGTTGTTGTCCAAGGCCCCTTATAGACGAAGTCGTTTGTTTTTTATTTCATTACACCGCCTTAGATGGCGTTGTTACTGTAATTTTAAAACTCATTTATCTCATTAAATATCAGTCCTATCAAAATTTTGCATAGAATAAAACTTATCGGAAACTATTTTTAAAGAAACTTTTGTTATGTAATATTTTTCATGAAAATTAATAATAAGGGATATATTTCGATTTATTTAATTCAAGCCCCATTATAACCCACCTTTTAAATAAAATATTTTGAATGCCATATAGCCTAAAATCTAAGTTACAACGAACTTAATTTATATCCAATTTTCATCGAAATCCGTTCAGCCATTATCGCGTGAAAAGATAACAAATATCCAGACAGACAGACAGACAGACAGACAGACAGACAGACAGACAGACAGACATACAAACAAAAATTTCAAAAAAGCGATTTTCGGTTTCAGGGTGGTTAATTATATATGTTAGGACCAATTATTTTTGGAAAATCGAAAATTACCAGAAAAATTTCGGCTACAGATTTATTATTAGTATAGATATCATGTAGGCCTAATGTAAACCTAATACGAGGAATCAAATGTTCAGCATTACACACAATTAGTATTTTGTTTTTATGTATTTTCGGAATAATGTATTAAAATAGTAACTAGTAAATAATGTTTATAAAGTTACCAACTTTGTGAATCATGAGGAAATTAAAAATTAAAGTGCAAAAAAAAATATATATATATTTACTATATGTAGGAAATGCACACTTTATTGTAACATGGACGAGTTTCGTAATAAAAAATAATTGTGTATTAGAAGCACACTTAAGAATGGCTTAGCTTAACGAAACAACACAATAAGTATGACTAAAAAATTCTTCTGCACAGATTCTCTTAACCGATCGTAGAGAAACACTACACGCCCGGGCATGGTTGTCTGCGTTGATGATAGGACACTTTTAATGTCGTCGCAAACTTTAATTTCTTTGAAGAAACAACAAACTTTATAAATAATGCCTTTAATATGACTTCTGACAAGACTCGACTGGGACATTATAGCGATCACTTGGATGATTAGTATTTAAAAATACTGTTTATTGTGTTATTATGATATATTTTTTCAAACAATTTGTAACACAGTAATATCACAGACGAGCACTTGTCAACATCTAGCATTCTAACGCAGCGACAGGAAGGTCTCTTTGTTCAGGCCATAAACCGCTAGAAAAAGTGTGGAGTGAGTACTGCCCGTGTCTCACGTCCTGAACCGAGAGCTCCCTATTGCTTATAACCACGACTCTTAGGTCTGCTCGGAGCGGCACGGCAGCTGCAGCGTGGCGGCACGGCAGTATATTACATGTGCCGAAAACATTATCCTATGCTATTGCAGGGGTCTTTACTGTTTATAATACTGGAAACACTAGTCGTGGTTACCACTATATCTCTGATGGCGATTTCCTTAAATGTATGTACACACTAGGCCATTCTTCGTTGAGTCTGGACAACTGCTGAATTACCATAGAGCAGCATTTCTCAAAGTATGTTCCGGGGTTCCGTGAGCCCTATGTGATTTTAAATTTTATTTTATACATTTTTACTTGGTTATTTAACGACATTGTATCAACTACTAGGTTATTTTGCACTGATGGGATTGATGATAGCGAAATAGTATTTGGCGAGAGGAGGTCGGGGATTCGCCAAAGATTACCTGACATTCGCCTTACGGTTGGGGAAAACCTCGGGGAAAAAATCCAACCAGATATTCAGCCCAAGCGGGAATCGAACCCGCTCTCGAGCGCAACTCAGGATCGATAGGCAAGCGCCTTAGCCGACTGGGCTGCTCCGGTGGCTATTTTATACTAAGTGGATACTATACGTAAAAATATATAAATGTTACGAAAATATGAATCAGTAATAACATGAAACCACAGATAATAATAATAATAATAATAATCCAAGAATATGCGTAATATAATAATAATAATAATATGTTTAATGAACATCTAAAACGGAAAATACCCATAATACTTATCACTTTCATCACTGGATTCTCTGCGTATCTGTTCACTAAAACAAAATATCGAAAAGACAAAATGCAGAAGTACAGTAAAATGCAGTAGTACCAGATGCAGGCTTAAAAAGCAAACACATTCGCCCCACTGAACAGAATTATTGAGATACTAGCTTTCACTTGTCTGTTAATTATTAAATACTAATCAAATATTACAAGGATTCCGCAATTACACTTTAGATTAAAAGGGGTCTCGCGGTGGAAAAAATTTGAGAAACACTGCCATTGTAGAAAGAGTTTACGGATGTGTACACATGACAACCATAATCGCGATTAGGTCGGTAATATCGAGTAGAGACTAGTGTACCACTGGTATTAGTGTTTAGTTACAGGAATTGATGAGAACATAATCTGTTTTGTCCATGGCTGATCTTGCTCCATAGCTGACGAAAGGAATCCTGAAAAGGCCGATGTGTTGAACGTAGGGTAGTAGGCACATGCGGTACCTAGCACCTCCTACTCCCCCCCTCTGCCTCTCGCCACGCAAAGAAACAGCTCAGGAAGTGAGGAACGGGCAGTAGTTCCCGCACAAGACCAAAAACCCGCCTATTTCTTCTGCCTTTACTATAATTGGATGGAGCAATATAATAATGCTTTTTACTTGGTAGTTCGAGACTTTTCCAAATTTCCACAAAATAGCGTGGTATAGTGCCGCATTTTCCCACCATCAATCCAAACACCTGCAGCATGTATTTTGCTTTATACTAGTCCAACGTAGGCTCATAAATGCCCCTCTTCTCGTTGTTCCTTCCTCAGGCTGACCTTTGTGACGTTCAAATCTAACATCCGGGATATATCCTTTAGAACTATTTTCTTTGAAAGCGATTATGTCGATCCTACGTCAGGAAAATGTTGTAGGCGTACATACACTTTTTATCGCCTCTTTCTCATCCTTGATATTCAAGGTTACTATTGATATTTTCTTCGCCTAACCTGCCAACTCAGATTATTCGTAAAATCCGTATTTTAAATTATAATATAATAATAATAATAATAATAATAATAATAATAATAAAATAATAAAAACTTACTTACAAATGGCCATTAAGGAACCCGGAGGTTCATTGCCGCCCTCACATAAGCCCGCCATGGTCCCTATTAATTAATCCATTCTCTACCAACATATCTCACATCCCTCAAATCCATTTTAATATCATCCCCCCATCTAGAGTAAGTCTCGATCTTCCCAAAGGTCTTTTTCTCTCCGGTCCCCTAACTAACACTCTATATGCATTTCTGGATTCGCCCATACGTGCTACATGCCCTGCCCATCTCAAGCGTCTGGATTTAATATTCCTAATTACTGTATGTTAGGTGAAGAATATAATGCGTGCAGTTCTGTGTTGTGTAACTTTCTCCATTCTCCTGTAACTTCATCCTTCTTAGTCCCAAATATTTTCCTAAGAACATTATTCTCAAACACCCTCCTCTCTCAAAGTGATATTCCAAGTTTCACAACCATACAGAGCAACCGGTAATATAACTGTTTTATAAATTCTAACTTTCAGATTTTTTGACAGCAGACTAGATGGCAAAAGCTTCTCAACCGAACAATAATAGGCAATTCCCTCATTTATTCTGCGTTTAATTTCCTCCCGAGTGTAATATTTATATTTGTTACTGTTGATCCAAGAAATTTGAATTCTTTCGCCTTTTTAGATAATAAATTTCCAATTTTTATATTTCCATTTCGTACAATATTCTGGTCATGAGATATAATGATATTTATATTTTGTCTTTTCGGGATTTATCTCCAAACCTATCTCTTTACTTGCTTTAAGTAAACTTCCCGTGTTTTCCATAATATTTTGTCGATTTTCTCACGACATCCGTATAGGCAAGAAGCCGATGCAACCCGTTCAATTTCAAACCCTCTGTGTTATCCTGGACTTTCCTAATGGCATGTTCTAGAGGAAAGTTAAAATGTGAAGGTGCTAGTACATCTACTTGTTTTAGCCCGCACTGAATTGGAAAAGCATTCGACAGAAACTGTCCTATAAGGACTCTGCTGTACGTTTCACTAAGACACATTTTAATTAATCGAACTAGTTTCTTGGGAACACCAAATTCAATACGAATATCATATAAAACTTCTCTCTTAACCGAGTCATACGCCTTTTTGAAATCTATGAATAACTGATGTACTGTATCCTTATACTCCCATTTTTTTCTCTATTACCTGTCGAATACAAAAATCTGATCAAAAGTTGATCTATTACGCCTAAAAACACACTGATGAGCCCCAATAATTTCATCTACATATGGAGTTAATCTCCTCAAAAGAATATTGGACAACATTTTGTACGACGTCAACAAAAGTAATATTCCTCGAAAGTTAATACAGTTAGTCTTTTCCCCTTCTTAAAATAGGTACAATTATGGATTCCTTCCATAGTTCTCGTAGAATTTTCTTTTCCCAAATAGCAAGTACAAGCTTATAAATTTCGCTAGATAATACGTTTCCACTCTCTTATATTAATCTGCTTGTATAATAATAATAATAATAATAATAATAATAATAATAATAATAATGAAATAATAATAATAATAAACAATAATAATAGTTAGAATAATAACAATAACAATGACTTTCCATGTCTTATATAGAGCCCAGATTTATGGCACAATGCCTTTTTTAGAAAAAAAGATTTAAGTTCTCTATCAGACATTATGGGAAGGTTTTCCTTTTTCTCTTTTTTTGCCTTTTTGTATTTTGATACCTATTTCCTGCTTTTCTGTCTTTTTCTACCTTTTGTACCTTTTTCCTATTTTCTTATTTTTGCAATTCTCCTGTTATTGTAGTTTAGTACTTATTTGACAGAGATTAGAAGTAGGTCTAATTGTCTGTGCCAATACAGTTCTTGTAAAACATTATTCTTGCGGCGGATTTCATTTTATAAATGTATTCAAGGTCAAGTAGGTCGCTATCTGATCATCGTAAATTTTCACTGAAATGCCGATTTAAAAAGTTATTGAAGACATTCTGGCGACATAATTTTTATTCTCGACAAGGGATAGTTCTCCTTCAAAACTTGTTCATTGTTAATACAAAAAATATTGACAAGAAAAACCAGTTGTTCAGTAAATGTTGCCGTTATTCTTCAGTTCAAAATTTGACACCATGCCGAAGACAAATTAGTACTTACTTATTTACTGGCTTTTAAGGAACCCGGAGGTTCATTGCCGCCCTCACATAAGCCCGCCATTGGTCCCTATCGTGAGCAAGATTAATCCATTCTCTATCATCATATCCCACCTCTCTCAAATCCATTTTAATATTATCTTCCCATCTACGTCTCGGCCTCCTTAAAGGTCTTTTCCCCTCCGGCCTCCCAACTGAAACTCTATATGCATTTCTGGATTCGCCCATACTTGCTACATGCCCTGCTCATCTCAAACGTCTGGATTTAATGTTCCTAATTATGTCAGCTGAAGAATACAATGCGTGCAGTTCTGTGTTGTGTAGCTTTCTCCATTCTCCTTTAACTTCATCCCTCGTAGCCCCAAATATTTTCCTAAGTACCTTATTCTCAAACACCCTTAACCTATGTTCCTCTCTCAAAGTGAGAGTCCAAGTTTCACAACCATAAAGAACAACCGGTAATATAACTGTTTTATAAATTCTGACTTTCAGATTTTTGATAGCAGACTGGATAATAAAAGCTTCTCAACCGAATAATAACAGGAATTTCCCATATTTATTCTGTCTTTAATTTCCTCCCGAGTATCATTTATATTTGTTACTGTTGCTCCAAGATATTTGAACTTCTCCACCTCTTCGAAAGATAAATTTCCAATTTTTATATTTCCATGTCATACGATATTGTCGTCACGAGACATAATCATATACTTTGTCTTTTCGGGATTTACTTCCAACCGTATCTCTTTACTTACTTCCAGTAAAATTCCAGTGTTTTCCCTAATCGTTTGTGGATTTTCTCCTAACATATTCACACATTAATACGTAAATTAAATTGTTAAAAAGTTTGGAAGTCATATTTTTTTTCAATGCAGTTTAGATGGAGCCTGAGTGGATCTTTTTAAAAGTAAAGTAATGAAAGAGATCTCACTCGCCTTGAAAAATTAATAACTCATAATAATATTGTTTCATAATAGTTCATCTACATACTAGAAATGTTTAGCTTAAATGTAGTTCTGTTTATAAGTATGCATAAAGGTGTAATTATTTGACTTATTTGAACTGTTGTATCAGTGAAGCGAGGTGAGTTAGTGAAGTTATGGTTTTACAGTGCAGTGAATAGTTCCGATCAGTGATAATTTATAGCGTCAATGAAATGTGTTCTGTAGTGTCAGCGAATTGTGTTACAGAGTGTCAGTGAAATGTGTCCTAAAGTGTCAGTGGAACGCGTCATAGTGCCACTACAGTGAGTGAGATGAGAGTAAAGTGAAAGACTATTGAAACTTATGTAGGGCCTATACATATGTAGGTTGTATTGTAAAATTAGGTATTTTATGTTTTATTATTAATTATAATTATTGTTTTAAATTGTATTGTTTATTCTTATGGTATTGTATATATAATTGTATTGTGTATTGTAAATTTTATTGTGTATTGTTTATCATTTTATTGTGTACTAGCCGTACCCGTGCGCTCCGCTGCACCCGTTAGAAATAAATATAAAGTGATTACATAATTAAATACAACATCTGGTCCAGGGAACATTCGTGTTTGATAGAAGGATAAATCGTTTAATATGTTACTTAATTTAAATTGTATTTAAATAATTCAAATGCGATCATTTTGGTCCAGAGACCACTCATTTGGTGCAATGATAATTCCTTTACCATGTTTCTTAATTGTTATTACATGCAAAAAAAATTAAAATAAGATCATTTGATTCAGAGAACATCCGTTTTTGGTGCAATTTGGTCCCATCAAAATTTTACTTGGAATGAAACGTATTGGAAATAATTTTTAAAGAAACATTTGATATATAACTTTTTTCACAAAAATCAATAATAAGCGAGATATTTCGGTTTATTTATTTCAGGCCCCCTTATAACCCCCCTTTTAAATAAAGTATTTTGAATGCCATATAGCCTAAAATCTAAGTTACAACGAACTTAATTTATATTCCAATTTTCATCGAAATCCGTTCAGCCATTATAGCGTGAAAAGGTAACAAACATCCAGACAGACAAACAAATATCAGTCCTATCAAAATTTTGCATGGGTTAAAACTTATCGGAATTCATTTTTAAAGAAAGTTTTGTTATGTAACATTTTTCACAAAAATCAATAATAAGCGAGATATTTCGGTTTATTTAATTCAGGTCCCCTTATAACCCCCCTTTTAAATAAAGTATTTTGAATGTCATATAGCCTAAAATCTAAGTTACACCGAACTTAATTTATGTTCCAATTTTCATCGAAATCCGTTCAGTCATTATCGCGTGAATAGGTAACAAATATCCAGACAGACAGACAGACAGACATACAAACAAAAATTAAAAAAAAGCGATTTTCGATTTCAGGTGGTTAATTATATATGTTAGGACCAATTATTTTTGGAAAATCGAAAATTACCAGAAAAATTTCGGCTACAGATTTATTATTAGTTTGGATTGTTCATATTGTGTATACCACTGCCACCGGGTGCTTGCCCACTTGCAGTGTAAACAAATACATACATACAAATTAAGTAATTACATATCACCTTAATTAATTACATAACAACTTAATTAATTACATATCAACTTAATTACGCATCATCTTAATTAATTACATATCACCTTAATTAATTACATATCAACTTAATTACGCATCATCTTAATTAATTACATATCACCTTAATTAATTACATATCAATTTAATTACTTATAATCTTAAATAATTACATATCACCTTAATTTATTTACATATCAACTTAAATACCGGTACATATAATCTTAATTAATATGCTATGTTTGTAATTTGTAATATAGAATAATCGTTGTAACTTTTCCGCTTCTTGAGACAACGGGACGCATTAACGAAAAACGGGACGATCCCGTATTTTACAGGACGTCTGGGAACCCTACAGAAAGAGAGTATGAGGAAAGGTAGACAAAAAAGAGAGAAAGAGCAAAACCGTGTTGGAAAGGAATTGTTGCCACTTAATATGTACCAGTACAAGAATATAGTTAGGCACTAGGCAGATTAGTAGGCCTAATATGTTTACAGGGAAACAATTTCATTCGGGAGGCAACTATGTGCAGCCGAAGTACCTGTGTATCCGGAAGTGTTTTATGACAGCTCTCTGGCGAGTGTTATCGATAATCGTAAATCAAGATAACGTCATGTTTTGAATCTAACAGTAATAAATTTTCAAAACGCGATGAGTAACGTAATATATTTCCTAAGAAAATCAAGCACCAAGCCGTCTTGCTTGATTGACATCTTGTTCCAATATTTCATAGTAACACTGCACAAAGGACATCCGTGATGACAAGTATTGTAATTATAATGGTAAAGCATTTGAGTGGTATGTGTCACAAACTGTATATAAAGAAGTAACGTGCCGTGTTCAGGCCAGTCGTTATTCGTTTGCAGAAACCTTCACTTGGAACTTCTCCACCGAACAACATGATGAGCAAATCCCTCATTGTCTGTGTGGTTCTCGCTACGTTCCTGGCATTTTGTGGTAAGTTCCATTACTCTTTTTCATAGGCTATTGCAGTGATAACTCTGTAAATTAGACATTTACGGTTCAACCAAAATGTGTCCGAGATAAAGAGTGGATAAAATCTCTGAATGCAGTAGTGTAGCCTTTATATCAGAGCAGAAGTGGTGTAACTCAAAAATGGGTAATGAGTAGGGCTAGGATTTTGATGAAATTGGATCTTTTTTCTAGTAAGCCAGAAACATAGCTGCTTTAGTATTTATGTGTTATTTGATAAACTGAGTAGTAGTAGGTTATTTTACGACGCTTTATCAACAGCTTAGGTTATTTAGCGTCTGAATGAAATGAAGGTGATAATGCCAGTGATATGAGTCCGGGGTCCAAAACCGAAAGTTACCCAGCATTTGCTCATATTGGGTTGAGGGAAAACCCCGGAAAAAACCTCAACCGGGTAGCTTGCCCCGACCGGCAATCGAACCCGGGCCACCTGGTTTCGCGGTTAGACGCGCTAACCGATACTCCATAGGCGTGGACGATAAACTGAGTGTTTTAAGACATTTTGTTAGGGCATTTTTTTTTTGCATTTTTTGCCTGATTCAACTTATAAGAGCATCTTTTGTTTTATTCGGTCATTTTTTAGGCATTTTCATTTAATTTTGGCCATAAATCCCCATTATTAATGTAAAATAATGTTTATTTCCTTTGATATTTTCTTTACATATTTTTTCCATTAATACCCATTATTTTGTATAATATTTTAATCGTTTTTCTACACATATATTGTCATTTTAACGTAGTGCACCCCATGTAATGGATCGATCAAATACCCCTTCAATATAGACTCCTCTATACCTGCTAATTCCGGATCAGAGTCGCCTTGTGGTAGACTACATGGAAACTAAAAGTAAAGTAAATCCATGGCGCTACAGCCCATGAAGGGCCAAGACCGACCAGCTGGCTGCTGACCTCACATGCACATGCCGAAGCAGAGGTGAACGATCATACATGGAAAGTACATCAGCTAAAATAATTAAAGTGTACTACTTAAAAAAAATTATGTAAAATTTAATTTAATTACTAGTCTAAATATTAAGTACTACAAAACCTCTTTTCCTACTAAGCCAATTATGCAAAATCAATTTTTAGGGCATTTTTAATGACATTTTTAAAAGATTTTTAGGTCATAAATGCATTGGTTTTAGGACATTTTTTCATGATTTATAGGTCATCAAAATCCTAGCCCTAGTAATGAGGGTTAAAGTAAACATTCTGTAAAATACAGCGCAAAGTAGCAATTAACATTCAATTTATTTAAACTATTAGTAGTCAGTGGATAGCAAGAAGGACATATTAATTGCTATTTTGCGCTGTATTTCACAGAACTCTCATTTTAAACCTCATTACCCAATTTTGGCTTACACCACTTTTGCTCTGAACAGCTCATATAGTAGTGAAAAACGAAACTTCTGGTGTATTTTACCATGAAGCGTCTGAGACTCAAGTTTTAACGCGCTGATCTACCACTCAGGTGGCCCGACTTCGATCACCGGGCAGTTCATAATGGAATTTGTGGTGGATAAAAACGTTTCATAGGGATTTTCTCGGGGATTCCCGTAAACTATTTTTACTGCTGTCATTAATTATCTCTCTTCAAATTTTCATTACAATTTTTTAAATTTTATTTCTTCTTCAACTGTTTGACATTGCCAGTAGTTTGAAAGTTCCTTCCTTGGAGCAAGTAAAAGTCTGGAGTCAGCATAAGCTGCCTTTAAAGGCAACGTAGTAAAGGACAGAAGGACGAATCGGTTAGGAAAAATGTCCATTAACTACGGTCTTTCATACATTCTGTCTGTCGTGTCACCATCTTTCAAAGACTGTCCAATCGCGCATTGACAGATTCTGACCAAGTTGCTTTCATCAGAATATCCAGTAATATAACTGTTTTTATAAATTCTATTTTTCATCTTTTTTGAATGTAAACTAGATGACAAACGTTTATCAACTGAAAAGTAGCAGGCATTTCCCATATTTATTCTGCGTTTAATTTCCTCTCGAGTGTCATTTCTATTTGTTACTGTTGCTTCAAAGTATTTGAATTTTTCCACCTCTTCAAAGAATAAATTTCCAATTTTTATGTTTCCATTTCGCACTATGTTCTGGTCACGAGACATAATCACATCGTTTGCTTTTCGGGATTTACTTCAAAACCTATCTCATTACTTCTTTCAAGTAAAACTGCCATGTTTTTCCTAAGAGTTTGTGGATTTTCTGCTAACATATTCACGTCATCCGCATAAACAACCAGCTGATGCAATCCGTTCAATTCCAAACTCTCTCCGATTTCCTGGACTTTTCTAATGGCGTAGTGTAGAGTAAAGTTAAAAAGTAAAAGGTGATAGTGCATCTCCTTGCTTTAGCCAGCAGTGAATTGGAAAAGCATCAGACAGAGACTGGTCTATACGGACTTGGTTATACATTTCAATGAAACACATTTTAGTTAATAGAACTAGATTCTTGGGAATACCAAATTCATTAAGAATATTATACAAAACTTTTTTTAATAGAGTCATATGTCTTTTAATGTTTATAAATAACTTGTATAACTTACACGTCACGTTTTCCTATATTATGTCGAATACAAAAAAAAAACTAGTCAATAGTCGATCTATTACGCCTGAAATCTCACTAATGGTCCCCAATAATTTATACGTACTGAAAAAATTTTTGTCTTTGTTGATAGCTACGAAATAGATTAAAACTAGTGCCTTGTGCAGCAAATACTGCTGCAAACTAAGTCCATTAGACGTTCAAATAAAAATTTTTCAGATTTATTTTCAATGAAGAATACTTGTCTTTTTGATAGTTATTTGCTTCCATAATAATGAAACATACTCCCTCTGAATGGATTGTTTTAGGCCAAATACTTTTTCTTGAACCTATCCAACTTCAGTTTTTGAGTTTCAACGCGAAAACGCAAGTATCAATGTCAGGACGATAGCAGTAGCTATTTCAGGTCATTGTGGATTGTAGGCAAAAGTTAAAAAAATGTCAGGTTTGCTAAACTTTTGAACAATAGCATTTTCGTATAGGTGCTGCATGTAGAACTTGAAATGTAGAGCGTAAATTCATTTTATCCTACTAAGAGATCTTGCTGAAATGATCTGGAGACTACAAAAATTTCTAGGCCTCTTATTTTATCAGTAAGTAATACCTTTTGATCTTTCCTTAGGAACTGTAATTTTTGCGCTCTCTCGAGCCAATACTGAAGACAATGACACATATCAATATCTACACTACACCGTCATTATGTATATGAAAAGACCAAACCCCACTGGGCTAATAAGTATAAAAATATTTGATTTTTAATAACAATATTATTATCTTACTTAAGTTTTGTAGTTATATATATAGCAGCCATTCAGTAAATTATAGAAATGAAGATCTAAATTAAGATATTCTCTACATTTACTTACATAACCACAAAACGTTTCACTTTCATGTCATCAATATAGCATCAGTATTATGTACAATTAATGAAAAACAGATGCATCATGATATTAACTACAATAATATTTAATTTCTAATGGTAATAATGTCATCAAACCACCTCAAGTTTCGTAGATTTGAATATCCAATACACAGCTGTACTCAGAAAATTATACACTGCAGAATAAGTTTTTAATAACAAATTGAATTGAGCTCTAGATATGTCGGTAATCCTGCAGGTCATGGCCTTCGTGTAATAGCCTATTGTTTATTGTAGTGTGTGTTTTGTTCTGAAATTCAATCAAGTCGGCCGTGAATGCAATTAATTAGTTCTCAAAACTGACGAAAGATGGATTTTGGAATAAAGGAAAATGATGTAGGAAAATTGACATTTCACTGAAAACTACTACTTTTCCGGAAAACTTTGGGTTCCAAGCTTCAAAATGAGGGGTAATTTATTAAAATCCGTTCAGCCGTTTTCCCGTAATTTCCATTACCAGTCAAATTATATATATAGATAATTCCCCAGCTTGTTAGTAGGGTAAGGTTGCGTATATCGCACCACTTTAGCATTTATAATTTTTATTGAACAATACAATTTTTATTTTCTGCATTTCTTTACAGAAATACATTCCCAGAACATTTACCTTTCATGTAAAAAAGAATCCTTGAATTTGATTTAATATTTTTGAAGTAGAATGACATTTTCGAAACACTTGTCAGTGGTGCCATTTAGCAACTAGTTTCCTAAATAGCACCTGCGGTTTCTTAAATCGCACCTCTTTATCTGCAGGGAACTGGATGAAGGAAAGGTTTTAATATTGAACATATTGAACAGTATTTAATATGAATAATGTAATAAATGCAAATTAAAAGTTTATTGAAATTAATGAAAGAGAGTAACGCATCTTCAAATGAAATTGAAAAAATAGAGCATAAATTACCTAACATTTAAACTTCCTGAATGCGTTTTTTATTGTTACACATTTGCCATGTGCTTCACCAGGCAGTTCAAACTGTAAACTGCGTCAACTTTTCTCCACTATTATCTCGAACTGCTTCATGATTTAGCTGTCTGAAATGGTTTGAAAATAGAAACATCTAAAGACTGGACCTCTGAGTATTATGACGAGGAAGCTAAAATAGGAGCACATTATTTTCCCGAGATAATATAGCTTCTAAATTTTTGGAATGGTTCGTATAGGTGGACATACAGAAGCAGCACTTTTTTCTATGACAGGTTTGAGTGGAAATAAAATGTTTGAGGTATTCGACAAATAGTTCACTGTTGATGTAACCTGACTCAGAGCAAACAAATAACGATCCTGGAAGAACACCAGCTGATAATGTAGGATGCACTGTTTGACGTTTAAAAATTTTCATAGGTGGCACAAAATATCTGGTGCGCTTGTACAACACACACTTGTTGTATTAACGCCCTTTTCACCACTTGATATTGCACCCACCTGATGCATTCCTCGTTCAGTAAAAATTTTTTGGCCTTCTTTTGTACGGCTAGAATTTCTACAGTTGCTCATATCGCACCGGTGCGAATTAGGCACCTACAAAGTGGTGCGAATTAAGAAACTACGTCATAAGTTTTTATTTCCTTCATTCTAGCCTATAATCACCACATGTTCGAAAATCGTACTAAGTTAGATGTTCTTTAATATTTCTTTTAACCAATAACATCTTAAGATTATGGATTCC
This sequence comes from Periplaneta americana, assembly GCA_025594305.2. NCBI lineage: Eukaryota > Metazoa > Arthropoda > Insecta > Blattodea > Blattidae > Periplaneta > Periplaneta americana. The sequence continues at coordinate 13,435,590 of JAJSOF020000039.1, read as the reverse complement.
TTTGCATACAAATCCGTTATTTAGTTACAAAATGTTAGCTAAATATACATCCACCTGAGCGATTATATTAAATACTCTATCACCACGTTGCTAGCACAAAGAAGTGGCAGAAATCAAGTGACATGGTGGTAGTTCATATGGTAGATTGTAACAATACCACTAGCTGCTACACTACTACAGTAACTTGTTTTAAACTAGCAGTGGTGCCATTTAGGAAGCGGTGTGATTTATGCTACTCTACCCTAAGTATTATAATATGTATTTATATTAAACTTTTTCAATATTTTGTTCTAATTTAGACCGTTTCGACTACAAACTCACAAAAAATACACAATTATATAATAGAGTGTGAATTTCTAACAAGACTCTACTTAAAAAATCTGGTTGTTTAATGTATTAACATAGACAAGATACATTTCTGCTAGTTTTATATCCGTAGCTATGGTAGACATGTACATATTATTTGCTTATAACATATCACTTTAAATATAAAAACTCTTCCTACAGGCAGAACTGAGGGCGCAGAAGATTCCGAAAACCCCCTGTCTATTATAGGCAACTTTGGAACACAAATTTGTTATAATGGAAAATTGCACAGGTAAGTAGACTTTATTTACTCAACAATATATTCTTTAAAAAATCCAGGTAATCTCACTGTATCTTTTTTTTTTATTGGGTTATTTTACGACGCTGTATCAACATCTTTATTTAGCGTCTGAATGAAATGAAGGTGATAATGCCGGTGAAATGAGTCCGGGATCCAGCACCGAAAGTTACCCAGCATTTGCTCGTATTGGGTTGAGGAAAACCCCGGAAAAAACCTCAACCAGGTAACAGACCGGGATTCGAACCCGTGCCACCTGGTTTAGCAGCCAGACACGCTGACCGTTACTCCACAGGTGTGGACTCACTGTATCTAACCATAGTAATTATCAGACCTTCTTAACGATTCTGGACTCATTTCGTTTCATCTCACTCAGACGCTAGATGATCATAGCAGTTGATAACCAATTAAAAACAATATTTTTCATATCCTTTGCTTCCTACACACTAAAAGAACCAATTATGTATACACATAAACAAGGCGATAACTAATGTGTGAGGAACCGTTGAGGAATGAATAGAGGACCTCAAAACAAGCAAAAATGTTCCTTTAAGTACATAGTCAATTCAGTTACAACTTTATTTCTACATCTTCATTTACAAAGTCCATGCATAATTCCACATACAGTGCTCAAAATGGCTACAGGCTTCTAAACGTCGCATCATGGAAAGATTTACTCTCTCCCATAATCCGCGTGTCTGTTTTATCTGCTGACACTCTTATTCTTCAGACTAGCCGTACCCGTGCGCTCCGCTGCACCCGTTAGAAATAAATATAAAGTAATTACATAATTAAAATAGGACATTTGATCAGGAACATTCGTGTTTGATAGAAGGATAAATCGTTTAATATGTTACTTAATTTAAATTGCATCCAAATAATTAAAATGCAATCATTTTGGTACAGAGACACTCATTTGGTGCAATGACAATTCCTTTAACCTGTTTCTTAATGTTTATTACATGCAACCATAGTTTAATGAAGATTGACATCATTTAGATTTAATGTGTATATTTTATTGTACTTGTTATAGGTTTCCACTGAATTATGGTAATAACTTAATTTTAACCCTTGTTGCCTACGTATTCAGTAAATGGCGCTTGGCCCACTATGGTACTGAACCGTTCAAATAACTTAAATTATATTATATAATATCACATATCATATCATATCATATCATATCATATCATATCATATCATATCATATCATATATCATATCATATAATATTATTATATTATATTATATTATACATTATATTATATTATATTATATTATATTATATTATATTATATTATATTATATTATATTATATTATATTATATTATATTATATTATATCAGAAGTTACTGTAATAACATTATAGCATTATGTCCATCTGGAGAAAATACACTTTCCAATGGTGAAATAATAATTAATTATACAAATCGGTTAATTTAGCTTCCGATATTACTTCATACAAACACAGAAACATTCTCTATAGGCTATCTTTCATAGCTTTCGATTTTTGCTGTCATTTGTTTTTAATTCATTACACGGCCTTAGATGGTAGTTATTTTAATTTTAAAACTCATTTATCTCATTAAATATCAGTCCTATCAAAATTTTTCAAGGAATAAAACTTATTGCAAATTAGTTTTCAAGAACCTTTTCCAGTTATCTAGCATTTTTCACAAAAATCAATAATAAGCGAGATATTTCGATTTATTTAATTCAGGCTCCCTTATAACCCCCTTTTAAATAATGTATTTTGAATGACATATAGCCTAAAATCTAAGTTACAACGAACTTAGTTTATATTTCAATTTTCATCGAAATCCGTTCAGCCATTATCGCGTGAAAAGGTAACAAACATAGAGGCAGACAGACAGACAGACAGACATACAAACAAAAATGTCAAAAAAGCGATTTTCGGTTTCAGGGTGGTTAATTATATATGTTAGGACCAATTATTTTTGGAAAATCGAAAATTACCAGAAAAATTTCGGCTACAGATTTATTATTAGTATAGATTTCAGAGACACAGTAAAGCTGGGCCCACACTATATAACAAAACACGTTACATAACAAACTTTGTTAAGTAACATGTTTATTTAACTCGCTATATGTTATATTTGTGTTGGTATCAAAATAGCATCCTTGTAGTAAATTATATAACACGATAAATTAAATAAATGTCACGACTGAAAATGGCGTCGAGTGCAGATGATGTAGTTCAGACGTCTCCAAAAACTCGCGAGTAAGCCCCTGAACGGAACCGAAGCCAGTACGTAATGAGCGCGATCCGTCTCACCCATCCCCACCCGTACTGTACTCAATGTTTATGCGCAAACGAAGAGCAGTGGCGGACTGCCATTATCATTGTGTTGGTCGGAGTGTTACACCTTTTCACAATGTCTTCTAATCATGGACGTAGTACATTAAGGATGAGAGGGAAGAGAAATATATTTCCGTGTTAATGGGGAGAATATGAAATGTTTAATTTGTTCGTAAAATCTTAAGGGCTGTTAAAATTCAACATGCGACGACAATACTCGACTCTTCACAAAAAAATATCATAAAATTACAGGCAAGTTGGACATGTGAAAAGAATTTATTTTTGGACGTCTGTGTAACTGTTCAGTATATTACAATACGTTTACACTCAGTTTCGCATGATATAGGCCCTACTTATAGCTTTCGTTCTATTTTAGTTGAAATACATACAAATATTTTGATAAATTTGAAACAAGAAAATACAAACACAAATCACACACGTATCCTCAGTCTTAAACAAAAAAAAAACTTCTTAATAATAATAATAATAATAATAATAATAATAATAATAATAATAATAATAATAATAATAATAATAATATTTATTAATTCTATACACTTTTGAGCTACATTAGGCATTGCAGCCCGAAAGAGCAGAAGCTTGCTCGGGCAGTTCAGATCAGTTATACAAAATATATCACAAAATTACGAGAGTTCATTGAGCACAATCACATTAATAAATGGTAAAATACATACAGCATGTAATAACAGGGTCTATATACAAACAGAAAATACAGAAGTACATGAATATTAGAGTAACAATTTTTAACTCAATTAGCTTAAACAATTAAATAATTAATCTGATTTGTTTCTTAAATCTATGTTTTAAGTGTACTTAGCTCAGGGTAAGCTCTAATTAATGTATTATATATTTTGGGTCAAAATTTCTGCTGTGTTTTAATCCAGCAGTTGTGTGGCATTTGGGAGTATTTAGAAAGAAACTGTAGTTTTGTCTCGTCTGGTATTCATGAGGATCAAATTTAAATTTATTGTGGTTTTTATGGAAGTAAATCAGCAATTTTTGTTTATAAATTTGTTCTAGATTTGATACGCCAAATTCCTGAAAAATTAATTTTTTGGGTAATCAAAAGGTTTATATAGACAAATTTTGATAATTCTTTTTGGAGCAGATTTAAAGGACGGAGAGTCGATTTTGCCATTCCTCCCCAACCTAAAATACCATACTGAATTATTGATTGAAACAGAGCTAAGTACACAGTACGCAGAACATAAACAGGTAAATAAGAGCGTAGAATGGAAAATTTGTGAATTGTTTTACGCAATCTGTTACACAGAAAGGAGATATGCTTGTCCCATTTTAAATGTTGGTCAATAATAATGCCTAAATATTTAACTTGTGAGGATATACTCAAAGCGTTACATGAGCAAGTAGGTAGGTTACAATCATGTATAGTTATACTTATATTATTATTTATTTCTAGTTGCTCAAGGCCATGTGATGTTAATGAAAATGGTATTAATTTTGTTTTAGAAACGTTCAAAGAAAGTAAGTGAGCATCCAGCCATTCTTTAATAATATTAATACCACTATTTGAATTTTGATAAGTTTCATGCTAGCTATGTTCTAACTTGGAATATTGGAAAATCAATGAAGCCCTTTACAGAATGAACATTTGTAAAATCGTGCATACAGAATGTCTTCTAGATGTAATGCGAAATGAATTATTACATTATTGAATATTTCTCAATCAAAAGTAGAAGCTTCATAGTATGTCAAAATAATATACAAACGTATGCTATTTCTTATCCTTTTGATGTTATTATTTGTAAACATAAGGAGATCATTGTCGCAATCCCCCACTGACCGCTCCCATATGTTGAGGTACGAGTCTCTCCCCCTTCTCTACAGCACACTGTGTTCGGCGGGCAGCATTGGGATCACGAATGACTATAGGCTTTTTGGAGATCTCCGATGTAGTTCTTGCTGCTGCTGCTGCTTGTGTGATTCTGGCAGGAAGTAGTAGGCCTTGTAAACGAAAATGTTGAGTGCGACCATCATTACAAGTTAGAAAACTATAAAGTAGAAGTAGCCTTTTAGCAGATCTTAAGAGAGATGATGGTGATTCCTTGACAGGAGAACTTGGATGTGATGGAAGTTTCAAAAACTTTGCCATAATGACCAGTTCTGATTTTGAATACCTTATAAACGTAATCGTACATAATATAAGTAAGAAAGACACTTCATTTCGAGATGCAATACTGGCGAGAGAAACCGTTACTTTAAGATTTCTTTCAAGTGGAGATTCCTATAAAATTTTAAGATATTTGTTCAAATTCTCAAACCAGAGCATATCCAAGATTGTGCCAGAGTACAGTAGCGTGCAAATTAATCCGAACACGATATATTTTTACATTTTCTGTCATTGTTGGCCTCACAGCTGCTGATACCGCTTTAATTGACATCTGTAGTAGGCCTACGTGTAATTCCATTGTTGAAGGTCTGTCGTTATTATTTTTTTATAATATGTGACATTTTGCCTGTCGTTTTGTACTTATAAGCATTTCAGTTGTGTTGAAGACTTAATACTGCAATCCTGTGTACATTCTGTCGTCTTCACAATTGGATACAACTCCACGAAAACGGTCTAAAATTATAACATTAGCAGAGCATTCTTCTATGACACAGAGGCAAATTGCTGCAGAATGTCACATCAGTTTGGCTACTGTTAATTCGATCATAAAACGATACAGGGAGACTGGATCCATCACACCCCAGAAAAAAGGAAACTGTGGCCGGAAAAGGAAGACTTCACCTGCAGATGATCGTTTAATTGTCAGGAAAAGTAAATTAAATCCTAGACTAACTGCTGTCGACTTAACCCGCGAGTTAATGGCTACCACTGGGGCGAATATTCACGTCACAACAATGCGGCGTAGACTTTTGGAAGCTGGACGAAGGGCTCGTAAGTCTATTGCAACTGCTAACCCCTGTTATGTGCAAAAACGCTTAATCGGCAAATTACATCAACACTGGACAGTGAATGACTGGAAGAATGTACTTTTTTCTGATGAGTCTCATTTCGAGGTCCACGGCCACCGTCTTTCTTACGTTCGGAAAGGATCAGAAAAAGTAACAGGCTCATCTCCAACAAGCACCCAAATACTCCCCTAAAGTAATGTTTTGGGGTTGTTTTACACATGAAGGGCCTGGAGCATTAATACCTATCAAGGGAATGATGAATTCTGACAAATATATTCACTTATTGGAAATCAGAATCGTACCCCAGCTGCAAAAATCATTTCCGGATGGCAGAGGTGTGTTCAACAAGACCTGGCACCATGCCATACGTCTCGAAAAACTACAGAATTCTTCAACAAGAAGAATATTCAGGTACTCCTGGCCAGGCAACTCACCCGACATCAACCCCATTGAGAACTTGTGGTCAATTTGCAAAAGAAGAATGCAAAAATGGATTGTTCTACAAAGGAGAAGATGATTTCTGTCCTCATTGGTGTATGGTTTCATGAAGAAATGAAGAATATTTGTGGGAAATTAGTGGAATCCATGCCAAATCGTCTCAGAGCTGTTATTAGGAACAAGGAAGCCACGTAGATTACTGCGTTATGTCTTAGATACTTTTTTATCCCGTTTGAGTGTTTTTGCATAAGTAATTACGTTGTTCGGATTAATTTGCACGCTACTGTATGTGAAGCTATCACTGACTCATTCTGTCTCTTAAAAAAAGAGTATCTTGAAGTACACCCATTTTGATTTGTAGTGAGCGTTTGCTCCATACCCACTTTTCATTTTCTTTAATTGTCTCTGGAATTGTCCAGTAAGGATTCTCATTTCCTTTTCAAACTCTTGCACATCCATTTTCATATTAACACCCAATTCAGCCCATACGTCGTGCTTTTTATTTGTCTTTGTAGTCCATATCAATCGCGGATCCCATAATACACGTTTTTCTCTGTACAGCTCAATTAACTCATAAGTTGCAGCCTTGTTCCACTACATTATTTTGACTTCGGAACACAGATGAATAATCACGCCAAGCGCACAGAGAATGCTTGCAAGATACTACGCAGTACGCAAAAACGCATGACGTGATGATTCCAGCCAGACACAGCTCGCATTGTTTTATGTAGCGGGTGTGTTTTATAACAAGTTACACGATGCGCAAACGTGTTATACAACGAAGTTTTATAACATCCTTCGATCTTTACCGACACCCGATGGATAACATATAACTTGCTACGTAACACAAAAAAACTCATGTTATATATCATTTTCTTCCCGTTTCTACAACAAGTTATGTAACTTTGTTATATAACGTGTTTTGTTATATAGTGTAGACCTAGCTTAAAGCATACTGAAATTGAAGGTCATTTTGTTTGATAAACGTCTTTAAGGAAAGTGTTCAGTAAAAACGCTTTGCTTCATTTGCAAATATCCATACGTGATGAGTAGGGAGCGGATTTCTATGTGCTAAAAAATTAAATATATTTATTTTTATGTGCTAAAAACGAAAATATTTGCTAAAAATGAAATAATATATTTTTTTTTAAATATGACAAAATACCTTACTTAGCTTGGAAAAAAAAAAATGTTACTAGTACTCGCCAACCACACTTGAGTGCTAGTAGTTGGCCGAGAATTGCAGTGAACAACAAAGGTCATCTCCAAATTCTCCATCACAAATGCATGCCGATTATCTCTGAGCAACGACTTATACTGTCGATCTTTCCACATCACAGGACGTCAGACGTGCATATTTAAAGAGAGGAATGTCACAAACACATACACAGTCAATTTCACCTACAGGCACACCCTCCAATACTTCAGCAACTTTACACATTTTTTATATCCACTGTTTTTCCCAAACACATTCTGGAATTTGTCCCTCAGTACTTGTACTTCTGAACCTGGTAGCAGTCTAGTTTAATTTCCACGCACGCACCTCCCTGTTTCAGACAACAGGTTTTGGATGTTTCGAGTTTTTAAGTGTCACAAAAAAAGCTTAAATTTGCTAATAGGAAAGCCAAATCGTTTTTTAAATAACCATCTTTCAGTATATCTTGAAGGATATCGATTGACGAAGCCCGATAACAGGGAATCACAACAAGACGTATTGCCTTACTTGATGGACATGGGCGAGAGATTTGTTTAAATTAAATAATGTTCATACCCGAGCTCTTATCTGTTGTGTTTCACAAACAAAGCGTGGAATAAAATCATCTTCAGCAACAGTAAACATTCCTAATTATGTGTTGCAAGATCTCTCCTCCTTGTCCATGTTAATTTATTCTCTAATAATAACACTGATATGCTGCCTAGCAGTTCTTAGAACTTGAGGCGATACTATTACAAAATGGATCACGGATACACCACACAGCGCTTAGAAACACGAAGCAACCAAGAATTCTTAAAAAGATAACGTACTTCTGAGTGACATAATTGATTTAGTTTTAAAATGTTTTAAAGTTCTTGTAAAAAATTACTTAAGCAAAAAAGCCAAGATTTATGTGTTTATAATAGATTTCAGAAAAATATGTATTTACATAATTTTTTTGTGAAAATATGTGTTTTTATGTGAAATAAAATGATTTTAAACTTGAAACTTCATGTTCGGAATTTTTAACTTTGTTAATTGTCTTTTATCACACGCAAAAATTATATTTAATTACCTTTAGGGAGGCCGAGACGTAGATGGGAGGATAATATTAAAATGGATTTGAGGGAGATGGGGTATGATGATAGAGACTGGATTAATCTTGTACAGGATAGGGACCGCTGGCGGGCTTATGTGAGGGCGGCAGTGAACCTTCAGGGTTCCTTAAAAAGCCATTTGTAAGTAAGTAAGTAAGTAAGCAATCCGCTCCATTAGTGATGAGCATATCTGCCATTTAACTCTGGTCCTGGAGATACAGAAGGAAGAGTCTACAGTGATGAAGTGTTTCAAAGAGAATGGATAAACTATATGAAAGAAACCAGAGAAGACAGACTAAAGGCAAGTGTTCTACTAAACAAAGTAGCAAGTGATATAGATACATTAGTAAACAGATACACTGAAGTGGAAAAGAAGTTAAAGGAGGTTATCCAAGAGCAGGTGGTGTTAAAATCGACAGTTAAAAATGGGAAAATGATAGTAGAATTAATAACATTGTGATTTATAGTGTTGAAGAGCGCAATCATGAAAAAGGAATTGATACTGGTTTCGTAGTGTTAGAATTATTAACTAAGTAGTTCAGTCTAAACTTGGACATAAGTGCGATTAATAACGCTTATAGAGTCGGTAATGGAAAAAAAAGACCAATTACTGTGAAATTGAACAGCACATCATTGCCAATACGCGTCAACTCAAAGGCACAAATATATTCATAGAAAATGACTTTGCAAAAGAAATTAGAGAGAAAAGAAAGAAACTAATTCCAATATTAAAAGAAGCTCGAGGTAAAGGATTGAGGGCAACTTTAGTAAAAGATAAAATGAAGATAAACGGAAACATAGTTAACGTAGAGGCCTTAAATAATCAATTCACTGAGGATTTATTCAGTTGCTGCAACAACAGAAATAACGAAATAGAGACTTGTGGAAATAGAGCATCATCGACACCACACGTAAACAGAAGTGCATCACGAAACAGGAAGTCTAGAAGCGTAGAGAGGATTGATAAGAAAAGTAACTCATCAAGTGGGCAGAAGGAATCAGAAATAACAAATAGAAGAAGTGATGAGCTTAGGGGAGTGAATGATATTAGAGCATACCTAAATAAAAAATATCTGCCATTTTCTGATTAGAATACATTCTGATCACAATACAGTAGCAAGCAGCAAATACTGACAAATCCCAAGAGGAATAACAAATCACGGAACATCCACTATTCCTTGTTTTCAGTTGTCAGGTGACAATAATGAGTACATTCTCTTTTTATTTTACAAGGCCTGCTGATTTAATAAACATGGCGCACTAAAACAGGTGAATCAAGAGAAAAGATACATGGTTTGAGGGTGATAATATTGGTGATTCTGAGCAAAAAAGTTTATATGAACATATGTCCGTTCTTAACGATTTCGGAGAGAACTAATTGAAACAATGAGGAACGGGAAAAGAGCAGATGATAGTATATTAAAACACTGTCACATTATGTTCTATTTAATTGTGTAAGGTAGATGTCCCCGATATGGCCATGCTAAGGTTTGAGAATTTTTCTAGCCGCCATTTTGAAAAAAAATGTAAACCACTTTTTTCTTACTCGTTCTCAGTCTAATGGACTTTCTTAAAACAATTTCTTTTCCCCATAAAAATAGCTTTAATTGTCCAAAAAGACCCAAATTCCAAAAGTCAACCTAGTGGCCATATCAGGAACATGTGCACATGATGTGGCCACCCTTGTTCCATGTTCTACAAATCGTGATTGTTTTCAGTTTGATAGCGCAGTTGTGCTAAAATTAAATAATTTTGGTGTAAAATGAATAAACATGACATTTTTTTATAATTCAAAAGTGTAGTCAAAACAGGTTTTTCCATAAGAAATTAAGTTGTTTTTCTTAAAATACATAATTTTTGCGTAATCCCAGCTATAAGGCATGTAAATTTGTAACGTAAAAAAATAAAAGTGAAATGAACTTGATATGGTGCATTTGATATGGCCATATCAGGAGCAGGTAAGCTTTCACGAAAATCGTTTGATTATGAACAACTCGTAAAAGATACGCCATCAACGACAACACCAATCAACAGAACATTAAAAACTAAATGGAGTACTATGGTTTTCATGAAAAACATGTATAAAACAAAGTAGACTTACCAGAGAAAAATAAGAAGAGGTCACATGAAAACCGCAAAACACCATATTGCTCAACCTGACTGGATTGAAAACGATCAAAGGATGCCCTTTCACTGGATGCTGCTGCAATTTAGCGGATTTTTTGGTTAACTAACTCACAATAGGGGGGTGGCCATATCAGGAACATGGCCATAACAGGAGCACCCACCTTACTTCTCTTTACAGAACATGTTCAAAAAGTCCATCGTCAACTTCAATGCACTTTGCAGCTTTTGTAGACAGTTACTGTGTTGCTGATCTGAGCTGATTCGGACGTTCCTTTACTACAGCACAAGCATGTAACATGCGAGCGAGAAGTTCCTCCCTTGTTTCCACTTTGCACTTGTAGACTTCGCTCTTAAGCCAACCCCACGTATGGTAATCCATTGGAGTAAGTCGGGTGACCTCGGTGGTCAAGAAATAACTCAACCGCGATCGATCCAACGCCCATTGCGGATTGAAATTGCCAATAAAGACAATACTACAACCTAATATCGTTTTGGTTGCGTCCGCATGTGAGTTCTGATGAAGGACATGAGACTGACGCCCGTGATTTTCAAACAGCTGTATGTCAGATACTATTAAGAATAGGGCATATGTTAATATAAACTTTTTTGTTAAGAATCACTAATATTATCACACCTCACACCATGTACTTTCCTCCTGACTCACTCTGTATATGAGCTAGATCACACGTTAAGTTTCCCAATTTTTCCCCCTTGAAAGTAAACGTAGGGGAGAGTCATCCTGTATCGGACAGTGAGTTTCTTTCATCTACCACACGATGATAGTACCTGATTGACATGGTTACGTTTCTGTGATGTCGCATCCAGAAACGTAACCATGTCATTCAGGTACTACCATATGGTGGTAGATGAAAAAACGTAACTTGTCCGATAGTACCCGCCTCCCCCTAATTAGTGTCAATTGCGCATGCGTAACAGATCTATGACGTATCAATCATATGCCAGCCGGACAGGTCCCGCCTGGTGCCAGTAGCGTGGCAGCAGTGGTCCGAAATGGAAGCTCTTATTCCTTCTCCGCCGCCTGCGAGGTTCGGTCGGTGATAAAGTTCTTTAATGCACAAAGCATTGCGCCAATTGAAATTCATCGGCAGCTCTGTCAGGTCTATGGGCCGAACATATCTCTCTCTCTTCTCTCTCTCTACTCTCTCTCTATCTCTCTCTATCTCTCTCTCTCCCTCTCTCTCTCCCTCTCTCTCTCTCCCTCTCGCTCTCTCTCTCTCTCTGCACCTCAAGAAATTCCTGTCCTCCGGTGAGCGTTTTGGCAACGACGAAGAGCTGAAGACGTCTGTCACACGTTGGTTCCATTCACAGGCGGCAGAGTTCTACGACAGAGGGAAACAAAAGTTGATCCCACGATACAAGTGTCTCAATTCTTATGGTGGCTATGTTGAAAAATAGCTGAAACATAGCTGTACCTGTTGCCAATAAATGTTTTCCTGAAATTGTGTGTTCTTTTTTTTTTTTTTTTTTTTTAAAGATAGGAAACTTACTTTCTGGATGCTCCTCGTACAATAGATTGTAGACCCAATAAAAAATGTATCTGTAATTAAAACACAAAGCGTAGGCCTAATTGACTCCATATTTAAATTAACTTTGTTACTTGTTTTAGGTTTTCTATCCATTCCCAAAATTTTCCGACATATCAGTTAATACTATACATAAGACAAACTCGAATAATTTCGCAGTACGTCTAATTTCGCAGTATCTCACACATTAATTAATTGCGGAGTTGTCAATGTTCGTTTGAGCTTACAAAAATTCGAATAAATACCAGAACCTGTCGGGGATGTTTCATGCAGGAAGATCTTATTGCAACGCATTCTGGGTAAAGTTTTACAACTATCTGCTTTAGTAGGAGTGTGTTTACTGAGATATCGTGAGTGAATTTGCAGTGTTGTTTCTGGACATGATATCGTCGAGATGTTCAGAACTGTAAGTATCACACTGTGATTAATGAATTCTCCACATTCTTATGATTAATTTGAACCCTTACTTGTTGTTTTATCTAATATAGTTTGTTCAATATCTTAACTAGTTTCCATTAGTTGTCGGCAGAGCAGTTCGAGTGGCAATCAGATTCTAACTTCCTTTAAGAAGCGCTATGGGCTAAGTATGCGATAGCCAGAAAATCTGTCCTACCATAGAGCAGCAGCCTCAACTCTCTCGAATTTGAACGATTTTTATGATGTGCTAGAAAGTGTGTATGAGTACCAAGTCTAATCTCATTTGGAATTTAGATGAAACAGGGTTTTCATTGGATACCAAACCTAACAAAATTGTGTCCCCAAAAAGGAGCAAAGTCTGTCCACCTTCAAACAACGACAGAGAAAGGAGAAACAACCATTGTTTTGTTAGCGGAATCTTATTCGGATTAGACATAATAGTTCTCATAAAGTATTTTTTCTATCTTTGGCACAATGTTTAATGCAAATATGTATTAGATAAATGTATTAATTTACAATTAATATGCAAGCCTTTTCCTGTTATTAGTGTTAATAATTGAAGCCCAGTTCTTCCATATTTATTGCCTAGTTCAGTTCGTGTGTGTAAACATGTACTGATGTTTAGATTACATTAAAACATATTTTGAGTATTCTTGAGAATTGCATAAGTGTTACTGCGAAATTGCCCGAGCAGTACTGCGAAGTTACACGAGTTCCTGAAAGATACACATATGATCTCATGTTTTAAGTGGAGCTATTTCTCTGTTGAGATACACCTTAAAAATCATTTTTGGGTATAACTATAGATAGAAAACCTTAATACTGCGAAATTAGCCGAGTTTGCCTTACTACATATCGGACATATCATATATACCGGTTGTCCTAAAAACCTATTCATTAAATTTAAGGGATGGTAGAAGAAGTCAAAACAAACTTTTTTTTTTTTTTTTGTCATAAAACTTGGAATCGGCGTTCCGCTCTTAGCCCACTAGACGACTTTAGACCTGGGAATGCTGTGTCACATAAAGTTCATTATCCTGCTGGTTACAGCTATTGCCTGCCCTTTGAGCATTTAGATGAAATTCTCAAAGTGAGGACCATTCTCTGAACCACTGTCTGTCAGACTCTTAGAGAGATATATTCGTATATAAAAAAATGGTTTGACATAAATTATCTTTCTATCAACGAAAATAAAACCATAATTATTCCATTCTCATTATCTGAAAAATATAACAAACCTCCTACATCTATATTAAGTACTAGCCGTACCCGTGCGCTCCGCTGCACCCGTTAGAAATAAATATAAAGTAATTACGTAATTAAAATAGGACGTTTGACCCAGGGAACATTCGTGTTTGATAGAAGGATAAATCGTTTAATATCTTACTTAATTTAAATTGTATTTAAAAAATTTAAATGCGATCATTTTGGTCCAGAGAGCACTCATTTGGTGCAATGACAATTCCTTTAACATGTTTCTTATTTGTTATTACATGCAACCATAGTTTAATGAAGATTGGCATATCTTTTAGTTTTAATATTACTTGCTATATGTTTCAGAAGTTATTGTAATAACATTGTAGAATTATGTCCATCTAAAGAAACTACACTTTCCAATGGTGAAATAATAATTAAACAATTAATTAGCTTCCGATATTACTTCATACAAACACAGAAACATTCTCTGCAGGCTATGTTTAATGGCTTTCGATTGTTGTTGTCCAAGGCCCCTTATAGACGAAGTCATTTGTTTTTATTTCAGTACAGCGCCTTAGATGGCGTTGTTATTGTAATTTTAAAACTCATTTATCTCATTAAATATCAGTCCTATCAAAATTTTGTATAGAATAAAACTTATCGGAAATTTTTTAAAGAACCTTTTGTTATGTAACAGTTTTCATGAAAATTAATAATAAGGGAGATATTTCGATTTATTTAATTCAAGCCCCCTTATAACCCCCTTTTAAATAAAGTATTTTGAATGCCATATAACCTAAAATCTAAGTTACAACGAACTTAATTTATATTCAAATTTTCATATAAATCGGTTCAGCCATTATCGCGTGAAAAGGTAACAAACATCCAGACAGACAGACAGACAGATATACAAACAAAAATTCAAAAAAGCGATTTTCGGTTTCAGGATGGATAATTATACATGTTGACACCAATTATTTTTGGAAAATCGAAAATTACAAGAAAAATTTTAGCTACAGATTTATTATAAGTATAGATTAAATTACATAATTCTGATTGTTGTCTTATACAGTGTAAATGTCCGATTATTAAAGAGTCCTCTGAAGTTAAGTATTTATGCATAATTTTCGATAATCATTTGAAATGGAACCAACACATTAATTATCTTTGTAATAAATTACGTAAAATAGTATAATAGTTTGTTTTATTGAGGAATTACTTGTCAATAAGTTTATAACGCACAATATATTTAACTTTATTTCAATCGGTAATTATGTATGGAATTATAGGATGGTGTAGCTCATTTAAATCCAATTTTAATCCACTTTATTCATTACAGAAGAAAATAATTAAAATATGTCTTCATGAACCTACTGATTTTCCATCTCAAAATTTATTTCTAGACTTTAATGTACTTAACGTAAGACAAATTTATTATATTGTATTAATAAAATTCATACATAAAAATCGAAATAATTTTGAATTGTATTCTCATAGTTATGAAACAAAAGGTATGAATTCTTTAAGATTGTTTGAACCAAAATGCAACACTGTTACTGTATTTAATCATAGTAGTAATTTAGGCCCAAGAATATATAACAAATTTGTATTTAAATATCCTAATCTTGTCAATTATAATAGTTCTAGTATTAAATTTAAAAAGTTATTTATGGATTTTATAAAAATTGAAAAATTGTAAATTTAAATTTATATACTATAATTGCACAGTAGACATAAGACAAATTGTATTGTATAATTATTAATTTCAATTGAGGAATCCGCCCCTGAGCACGAGTTCTACTCTTTCAGGGGCGAGCTAAAATTTTTCTGTATATATTTTATTTTATGTTAAAATTATTAGCAAAATAATAAATAAATAAATAAATAAAAATAAATAAATAAATAAATAAATAAATAAATATAGCAGCAGCCTCAACTCGCTCGAATTTGAACGATTTTTATGATGTGCTAGAAAGTGTGTATGAGTACCAAGTCTAATCTCATTTGGAATTTAGATGAAACAAGGTTTTCATTGGTTACGAAACCTAACAAAATTGTGTCCCCAAAAGGAGCAAAGTCTGTCCACCTTCAAACAACGGCAGAGAAGGAGAAACAACAATTGTTTTGCTAGCGGAAGCTTGTTGGGATTAGACCTAAATAGTTCTCATAAAGTATTTTTTTCTATCTTTCGCACAGTGTTTAATGCAAACATGTGTTAGATAAATTTATTAATTTACAATTAATATGCAAGACTTACGTGTGAGTTCCTTAACTCCAACATTATTTAAAATCTATATTGATATACCTTAAAAATTGGTCTAGAAATTATCGCCATATCAGACTGCAAATTCAACTAGATTATTATTTATACCGCCTATTATTTGCATATGATCAGGTAGTGATCACTCAGAATATAAATTATGCATCTTACATGATAAGAAAATTAATCTATATTAATAATAAATCTGTAGCCGAAATTTTTCTGGTAATTTTCGATTTTCCAAAAATAATTGGTCCTAACATATATAATTAACTACCCTGAAACCGAAAATCGCTTTTTTGAAATTTTTGTTTGTATGTCTGTCTGTCTGTATGTTTGTTACCATTTCACCCGATAATGGCTGACCGGATTTCGAAGAAAATTGGAATATAAATTAAGTTCGTTGTAACTTAGATTTTAGACTATATGACATTCAAAATACATTATTTAAAAGGGGGGTTATAAGGGGCCTGAATTAAATAAATCGAAATATCTCGCTTATTATTGATTTTTCTGAAAAATGTTGCATAACAAAAGTTTCTTTAAAAATAATGTGCGACAAGTTTTATTCCTTGAAAAATTTTGATAGGACTGATATTTAATGAGATAAATGAGTTTTAAAATTAAATAACTGCCAACTAAGGCCGTGTAATGAATTAAAAAACAAATGACTTCGTCTATAAGGGGCCTTGACAGCAACAATCGAAAGCTATTAAATTTAGCCTACAGACAATGTTTCTGTGTTTGTATGAAGTAATATCGGAAGCTAAATTAACCGATTTGTATAATTAATTATTATTTCACCATTGGAAAGTGTAGTTTCTCTGGATGGACATAATGCTATAATGTTATTACAGTAACTTCTGATAAAATAATGTAATATAATATAATGTAATATAATATAATATAATATATGTAATATTATATAAGGGTTCATAACATAGTGGGCCAAGCGCCATTTATTGAATACGTAGAAAATAAGGGTTAAAATTAAGTTATTACCATAATTCAATGGAAACCTATAACAAGTAAAATAAAATATACACATTAAATCTAAATGATGTCAATCTTCATGAAACTATGGTTGCTTGTAATAAAAATTAAGAAACATGTTAAAAGAATTGTCATTGCACCAAATGAGTGTCTCTGGACCAAAATGATCCCATTTTAATTATTTGGATGCAATTTAAATTAGGTAACATATTGAACGATTTATCCTTCTATCAAACACGAATGTTCCCTGGATCAAATGTCCTATTTTAATTATGTAATTACTTTATATTTATTTCTAACGGGTGCAGCGGAGCGCACGGGTACGGCTAGTTACAGAATATGAGAAGTGATGATTACAGATAAATTTCGAAAAAATTTAATGTTTGACATTAGGTATGGATGAACAGTTAATACTTGACATAGAAAAGAAAATAAAAAATATATTGAAATTTGAATATAACTGGGTTCAAATTTGAAGAAGAACAAAACGACAAATTTTAACATTGAAAGAAGATTAATTCGTGGTAGCAGTATAATTATAATAATTTTTAACTAGGTTATTTTTCGACGCTTTAACAACATCTTAGGTTGTTTAGCGTCTGAATAAGATGAAGATGATAATGACGGTGAAATGAGTCCGGGGTTCAGCAAAGAAAATTACCCAGCATTTGCTCATATTGGGTTGAGGGAAAACCCCGGAAAAATCTCAATTAGGTAACTTGCCCCGACCGGGATTCGAACCCGGTCCACCTGGTTTCGCGGCCAGACGCGCTAACTGTTACTCCAAAGGTGTGAACTGTATAATTATTGAAATGTTAAATTCAATGCTATGAAGTAGAAATATTAATGGATATCATACTTAGCCTTTGTTGATGTTTCTTTCTACAGATTCAAATGATGGTGAAGAATTTTCCACAACTTCTTCAAGGAGGCATACAAGAATTTATATCTGAAATTTCGAAGTATATTCCACCTGAATTTCAAGGCATTCTGCACAACCTGAATCAAACTATATATAGTGCAATTACGTCTGGCAAAAAGTAAAAAAAGTGTGTTATATTGAAATGTGTCTAAAAGAAATGTCATATCAATACTTAACTTAATTTAAGTAATAAAAGACATGGAGCATATTTCGTTGATTCATTACTTGTAAATATAATTTGTAATTTTAGCTTTCTCCTTTAAGTATTAAATATCTCTAGAAAAATATATATATATGCTAATATACATAAAAAACAAATTAAGATAATAAAATTTGAAAACGATGATGATGATGATGATGATGATGATGATGATGATACTGATAATTAGTATGAAAACCCACCGTGAGACTGCAAAGATCTGAGCTCATATACAGAGACATCATTTTATTTTTACTAACATTTCTAATATTAACCTGGCTATACTTCAGGATTAACAATTTAGAAACGGAAACACCTTTTGCTACCCCCTTCCACGACTGGAGTTCGACGATACTGGCGTAAAATACAAACAAATCACTTTACTAGGTATAGGAGGGAAGGAAAGTAGTTCATCCATTTACGTAAACTAGGAAATATCGCGATTTTGAGTTTGTTAATTTTCATTAGGTTTTTCTTTAATAAAAATACAGTACTGTATTAACAATAAGTGTTTTTACTCACGAACTGAGCTATCCATTCGGACGTATTCATTATGCAGTATATATTATGCTGTCTACAACACATTAGCGTACAATATAGAGAATGAAGTTAAATTGAAATATAATCATAATATGGATATTTAAATACATTTTTGAAAATGGTGGCCGTTCATTTCGATACAGGCTTCAGTTCTTTTGTGCATTTTATCGCAATATATGCCTACTGTACCTAATTTCAATTAGGTCTACCAGTTTCGTCCTTCATACTAGTAACTCATGTTAAATTAATTGCGTACTTACTCTATAAAAGATTACCTTACGTACTGTAAATCCAATCTTTACTTCTGCCCGATCCGAAAAGATAAAAGTACTCAGACATGCTATCTACTCTCCGTCCAAGTGAGTTTGTCGCAGGGTCGTAGAAAGGAGGAAAATCACGTGACAATTGATTACTTAACGAGGCTCTTTTATTTAAGTTACTTTAAACAGTTGTATAAAATTACGTAGAAGTCCAATTCCTAACAGAAATTAATGTTTTCAGAAAAGAGCTAAGACAGCCCAGACAGTACCTGTGCGAAAATATGGTTCAATATTGAAAGCTCTTTCGTCACTGGAAAACGCGAAAATATTTCTGAAACATATCATACTTACTAACTCAGTACTGTACGGCGACTTTGACTGTATACGCGGCCTTGGTTCTGTGTGGTGGACGGTTGTAAGTAGAGAGAGTGGGAGTGAAGTACATTCAAAAACTCAAGTACAATAGAAATTGAAGTAAAAATAAAATGATGTCCCTGTAGTTAGAAATATGAATGTATACACAACAGCTACTAAACATGGTAACATGCCTTATACGATATTTCAAAGCCAATATTTAGTATTTAGTATTTATTTATTTAACCTGGTAGAGATAAGGCCGTAAGGCCTTCTCTGCCCCTCTACCAGAGAATTACAACTATAATATAAACAATAAAATTACAATTAACATTAAATTTACAATTACAATTACAATAAAAATTGAAGTACGACAAGATTACCTGATTAATGAAAGCTAGACAATTTATCATAGAAGTTAAGAACAAAGAATATTTTTTTATTTACTGAATTACAAATTAAACCTACAATAACAAAAATCTATAGTAATGAAATTACCTGATATTGAAATATTTTGTGATAAATTAAGAGAACTATTTACAAGAAACCATGTCTGAACGAGTCTCAATTACTGACCAAGTGCCTAGTAAGTTTGCGTTTGAATTCAGTTTTATTTCGACAGTCCCTGATGCTAGCAGGTAACGAATTACAGAGTCTTGGCAGGGCTATTGTGAAAGAGGATGAGTATGAGGAGGTGCGATGGGATGGTATTGTTAGTATTGTTTCATGACGAGAGCGTGTGTTCAGATTGTGGTGGGAAGAAAGGTAAGTGAAGCGAGACGACAGGTACGAAGGAAAGAAGAGTTCAAGATTTCGAAGAGAAAGAGAAGTGAATATAAATTTCTTTTCTTATCTAGTTTGAGCCAACCTATTGTTTCCAGGGATGGGGTAATATGATCATATTTACGAACATTGCTTACAAAACGTACACACAAATTATGAGCACGTTGAAGTTTCGTTTTGTTGTCGCTGGAGAGGTCAGTCAATAAAATGTCAGCATAGTCAAAATAGGGAAATACAAGCATCTGCACAAGGGACTTTTTTAAGCAAGAGGGAAGATGAACATTTATCCTTTTTAGCACATGGATAATAGAATATACTTTTCTGCAGGTTTCTGTGATTTTCATGTCCCAGTTGAGATTATTATCCAAGATTTTTTACTGAAGAACTGAAAGGGATATGCACTGTACTTACTTTAACGGGGGGGAAATGTCGAGGTGCTTTACAGCGTCGGTTTGCCGTTTGTTTCCTAATATAATTGCTTGTGTCTTTCCAGGATTTATATTATGATGGAATTTCTTTGTCCATGTCACAATCGAGTCAATGTCTTCGTTCAATTTATCTATAGCGTCATTTATTCGGTCTAAGCGGGAAGAGATGTAGCATTGAAGATCGTCAGCATACAAGTGATAGTTACAATGCCTTATAGTGTTACATTTAATTGGCGAGGTTCGTATGACCCAGCATAAAGACCATCCCCTGATCTGCAGTACCATTCCCTCCATTTAGATGCATTCCTAACCCACACCAGCCGATTGCGCTAAGGTTTGCTGTGTATTCGCAAAGCAAGCAGGCAAGCCCTCCCGTGTCCAAACCAGCATCCTATGTATCCGGCAGCGATCAGAGAATGCTGTGAAATGGTGATGATCAGGCTTAGGATCCGAGAAAACTTAAGAATGAAGTGAAGTTAACAGTGCAACGGAGTATAGATGGGGTGAGGTGGCGCGTTGAGTTTTGTTTAAAGTAGCCACGTTCAATTAGTAGGCTAGCGGTGTCAAAGAGGACGGAAGCTTTGTAGTTTCAACCATTTTAATTATGTCGCTGTCCATTGTCGTCGACAAGTCTTTTGAAGGCCGCTCCAATACTCCACGCGGAGTGTATAAACCAGAGTTGCAAATTTTAGCAGTGTGTCTTGTTCTAGTTCACAGTGAAAATTAATTATATTACAGTTCAGTGTATAATAAAAATGTGGAGGCCGTGGGAAGCGAATGAAGTGTCGGAACCGATACCCATGAACGCCAATAACGGCGATGGTAATAATAATAATAATAATAATAATAATAATAATAATATATCAGAGTTAAATAACAATTCAAATTCAAAGCTAGACCAAAATTATGTAAGCAGTGTCAAACGTTTGTGTGCAATGCCCACACGTATGTTCTGAAAAACAATTTAGGTCAAGGAAAAATTTCGGAGACACCTAAAATTCTTAAATTAAATAGAAATACTGTAAGTAAAATTGTAAAAAAGGGACCTAAGACACCTAAAAAGCGTGGGCACAAAGTCACAAAATTTAATAAAGTAGATGGTTTTACGTGTGATTACATTCGCCGTGGAATATATAGTTCTTACAATAAGGGCCAATCCTTAACAATAAAAGAATTATTACAAAAAAGCCAAACTTTCCGGTTTTCCTTATGGAGAAACATTTAATTATCTCTTTAAATATTTAATTTAAAATAAATAATCTAAATAATATAAATAATCTTCAAATTAACTCATGCTTTGAGCAATTAAGCCTAGCCCATATCCATGTTATATTAATATATAGCAGCAACAAACAAGACGTGACAACGTCGCATTTTCATTTTGTTATCGGTGCATGGAATAAATACCTACAAATCTTAAAAGGAATGCCGCTGCCTAATAATTAAACGAGGCAACTTTACCTGTACATTAGAGCACAATCCGGTTCGTGATCAGAGGTACAGTATTCTTACGTCTCTCCCTACCAAACGAACTCAGGCCATCACAGTGCATTTTCAATATATAGTGAACAGTTTTTTTTCAAACTAGTTGCAAGTATGTACATGGTTGTTCATTGTAACGCTAACGACTTCAATGTCGCCGAAGGACATGAAAACTTGTGAGGTATGTATCCTACTTCATTTTTCACAGTCACTAGATTGTACAGGGACATCATTTTATTTTTACTTCAATTTTTATTGTACCTGAGTTTTTGAACGTACTTCACTCCCACCCCTTCTACTAATGAAGTTCAACCGTCCTCCACACAGATCCAAGACCGCATATACATTCATAGTAGCCTTACGGTCATAGTAAACAGTACGTTCCAAAAATATGTTCGCGTTTTCCTGTGACCAAAGAGCTTTCAATATTGCATCATTTTCCATTTGCCTACGTCGCATCCCGGTTTCCCCCACCTGCTTCTATTCGCCTCTCTGTAAATGCTAGTGGCTGGGCTGTCTTAGCTCTTTTCTGAGAACATTAATTCCTGTTAGAAATTGGACGTCTACGTAATATTATACCCATACAATTGTTTAAAATAACTTAAATAAAAGGGCCTCGTTAAGTAATTAATTGTCACGTGATTTCCTCCCTTTCTACGACGATGTGACGTAACCACTTGGACGGACAGTAGATAGCATTTCTGACAAGTGAGTAATTTTATCTTTTCGGATCGGGCAGAAGTGAAGACTGAATTTACAGTATGTAAGGTCTCTTTTATATAGTAGGTACAGAACTATTTCAACATGAGTTACTGATACGAAGTACGAACCTGGTAATTGGAATTACGTACGTCTATAGTGCGATAATATGCACATTAGAACTGAAGCTATATGGAAATTAACGGCCACCATTTTCAAAAATGTGTTTAAATATCCATATTATGATTATTTTTCAATTTAACTTCATTCTCTACATTGTACGCTAATGTGCTGTAGACAGTATAATATACACTGCATAATGAATACTGTTGTCACGCCAGGAGAAGGCGGCTGAAGTACTTAGACGGAGCGGAGGGGAAACAGTCGCGCATGCGCACCGCGCTGTTCACTGCAATATTCCTGTTTCACAAACATCTACTACACGTGTCTATGAGTCTTTGCGACTTTGTGAAAATAATAGTGGGGTTTTTACTGTAGTGTTTTATTAGTTTCAACAAGACAATTGTTTTCAGTCTACCACAAATCTTGTATTGCTTTAGTTATCATTTGCTTTTCGTGTTAATAGTGTTAATAATAATATAGTTAATAGAATTTATGTTATTGTATACTGTTATTTAGGTTTATAGCAGTTTTTTGTTTATTGTAAATATGTCGACAAAGAGGAAACTAGGATTGACAATCTATAGCGAAGAAAGGAATATTATTAGAAGTGCAAAATAATTCTGTGATGAAGAAAAAGAACAACAGTGCCTTTGCATTCCTCTTACGAAACCTACAGCAAAGGTAGAAAAGTACTCTAATCTATCCACAAGAACAATACAGCGTATAAGGAATGAAATGAAAGACTGCACAGAAGAAAGTGCGTTGTCGACGCCTGAGGGAGAAAAAAAATGTAAACGTCCAGACTACCGAAACGCAAATGTAGATGACTTCGACGGGAGATTGACAAAAAAGATATAATTGAGAATTTGTATTTGAAAAAGAAAGAGGGCCACCGACGTAGCTCAGGAGGTAGCGCGTTTGCCTGCTGATCTGCAGTTGTGCTCGGGAGTGAGTTCGATTCCCGTTTGCGCTGACTACCTGGTTGGGTTTTTTCCGAGGTTTTCCCAAGAGGAAGGCGAATGTCAGGTAATCTATGGCGAATCCTTGGTTTCATTTCGCCAAATATCATCTCGCCATCATCAATTCAATCGACACTGAAGAAGCTAGTAGTTATTACAGTGTCTTTAAATAACAAGTAAAAAAATAGTACCAAGCTGCAACAAACGTCTACCCTTTTGCAAGATAAAATTGATTTGAAATGAAAGACAACATTAAGACGAATACTGAAGAAAAAGGATTCCAGGTGGAAGAAGTGTGCAGCAAAATATTGAGGAAAACACTGTAAATTAGAATACGTGAAGATATCTACAGCAAATAAGAAAGCTTAGGAAAGTGGAAAAACCGATTTTGTATCTGGACGAAGTGCGGTTAGATATGCCTACCAATTTAACGTTTCCCAAGTTCTGGCACGATAAAAATGTTACGGGAGTTTTGACTACCGTAAATGTGTCCAGAAGACTCATTGTTGTTCATCAGGATGGGGGCGGTGGGGCTAATGGCTTTGTTGAGAGATTCGAATTAATATACACGGCTGGAACATAAACAGACGATTATCATGGACAGATCATACTCCAGCAATTTTGAAAAATGTGATAATGATAGTCATAGCGACAGCACCGAAGATGCGGAATCTTTTATGTCTGACTCCGTTCCTGTGTAGCCAAGTAAGTGGACTGAAGTTTTCAGGTCAGAGTGTAGCGTAAAGTTCCCCCGTCCCGCTTATCTACTCCCCGCGCCAACTCGTAGCGCGAAGACAGTACGTCCGCATAGACAGATCAGTTCGTGAGTAAAAACACTTATTGTTAATAGTATACTGTATTTTGATTAAACAAAAACCTAATGAAACTCAAAATCGCGATATTTCTTAGTTTACGTAAATGGATGAACTACTTTTCTTCCTTCCTATACCTAGTAAAGTGATTTGTTTGTAAATTACGCCAGTATCATCGAACTCCAGTCGTGGAAGGGGGTAGCAAACGGTGTTTCCGGTTCTTAATCGTTGATCCAAAGGTATAGCCAGGTTAAAAATCAGAAATGTTAGTAAAAATAAAATGATGTCCCTGTACTATTAACAATGGAATATAACGCAGGACATTTACGTCGTTGGTTACATTCACAGTATGTCTGTCTACTATGTTCAAGGAACTCTATAGTCAAGTTGTGTGTAAATTTGTTGCTAAAGTGTCCCGGATCTTAAGCCTGGTGATGATATTGAGATCGTGACTGAATGATGTACAGTTCTTTTACGTTTTCGTTACCGACGGCAGAGTTGGAACTGTTGCAGTCGGAAGGAGAACGTAGAGGGGTGCTTGTACAGTACAGGTCAATAGAAATTAATCGCTGCAGGCCGAACGTGACATTGTGTGAGTGAGTAGTTGTATCAGAGCGCCTCTTCTATCCGCTCTGGTTGTAGTGATGGAGCATGGAGGGTCCTTCTCATGCAGTGACACATTCATACGGTAAGCAGACAATATACAGGGACATCATTTTATTTTTAATAACATTTTTAATATTAACCTGGCTATACCTTTAGAGAACCGGGAACACCGTTCGCTTCCTCCTTCCACGACTGGAGTTCGATGATACCGGCGTAAAACACAAACAAGTCACTTTACAGGGTATAGGAGGGAAGAAAAGTACTTCATCCATTTACGTAACCTGGGAAATATCGCGATTTTGAGTTTCATAATTTTCATTAGTTTTTTTTTAATCAAAATGCAGTACTGTATTAAGAATGGGTGCTTTTACTCACGAACTGAGCTATTCATGCGAACGTATTCATTATGCAGTGTATATTATACTGTCTACAGCACATTAGCGTACAATATAGAGAATGAAGTTAAATTGAAAAATAATCATAATATGAATATTTAAACACCATTTTTTTAAATAGTGGCCGTTCATTTCGACACAGGCTTCAGTTCTTTTGTGCATATTATCGCATTATATACTATTGCATCTAATTCCAATTGCCAGTTTTGTCCTTCGTACTAGTAACTCATGTTGAAATAATTCTGTACCTACTCTATAAAAGAGTACCTTACGTACTGTAAATTCAATCTTCACTTCTGCCCGACCCGCACAGATAAAATTACTCAGACATGCTATCTACTGTCCGTCCAAGTGGTTATGCCGCAGGATCGTAAAAAGGGGGAAAATCACGTGACAGTTAATTACTTAACGAGGCCCTTTTATTTAAGTCATTTTAAACAGTTGTATAATATTACGTAAACATCCAATTCCTAAGAGAAATTAATGTTTTCAGAAAAGAGCTAAGACAGCCCTGCTTTTACAGAGGGGCGTGCAGAAGCAGGTGGGGAAATCGGGATGCGACGTAGGCAAACGGACAGTACCTGTGCGAAAATATGATTCAATTTTGATAGCTCTTTCGTCACTGGAAAACGCGAACATATTTATGAAACGTACTATATTCAATAACTCAGTGCTGTTTACTATATGCGGCCTTCATTCTGTCTGGAGAACAGTTGAAACTTCATTAGTAGAAGGGGTGGGAGCGAAGTACATTCAAAAACTCAGATACAATAAAAATTGAAGTAAAAACAAGATGATGTCCCTGTACAATGTTATCCAGTTCTGTGAGTGTGAAAAGATAAACGATCTGTTCATTCCACTTCAAAAAGCAACTGAACGAGCAGCGAAATCCGTAGAAAAAGTATAAAAACTACGAGGCGCATCCAGAAAGTAAGTTTCCCTATTTTTTCCCCTTGAAAATAAACGTAATTAGCCGTGTCAATTGCGCATGCGTAACAGATCTACGGACAGGTCCCGCCTGGTGCCAGTAGCGTGGCAGCAGTGGTCCGAAATGAAAGCTCTATTCCTTCTCCCGCCGCCTGCGAGGTTCGGTCGGTGATAAAGTTCTTTAATGCACAAAGCATTGCGCCAATTGAAATTCATCGGCAGCTCTGTCAGGTCTATGGGCCGAACATCAAGAGTTAGCAGATGGTGCGTCGCTGGTGTAGGCAGTTTTCCGAAGATCGTCAAAGTGTCCATGATGAAGAGCGCAGTGGGCGACCATCTCTCATCAATGATGATCGTGTTGAGCTCGTGCGACAGTGCATCATGGAGAACCGTCGCTTCACGATTACGGAGCTGAGCAGCCATTTTCCGCAGATATCGCGATCCTTGTTGCATGAGATTGTCACTAAGCACCTGCTGTTCAAAAAAGTGTGTGCCAGGTGGGTGCCATAAAACCTGACACATGAACACAAAATGCAACGTTTAGGAGCAGCACTGACATTTCTGCAACGGTATCACGATGACGGCGACGAGTTCCTCGACAGAATCGTCACGGGCGTTGAGACTTGGATTTCGGACTTCACCCCGGAAACCAAGCAGCAGTCAATGCATTGGCGGCATAGTGGATCTCCGGTCAGGACGAAATTCAAACAGACGCTGTCGGTACGGAAAGTGATGTGCACGGTGTTCTGGGACAGGAAGGGCATTCTGCTCATTGACTTCCTTCCAAGAGGTGAAACAGTGAACGCTGACCGTTACTGTGAAACACTGCGAAAATTGCGACGTGCCATTCAAAACAAGAGGCGTGGAATGCTTACTGCAGGTGTTGTGCTCCTCCATGACAATGCTCGTCCACATACGGCTCGGCGCACAGCAGCTGTTTCGACGGAATTTGGCTGGGAGTTGTTTGATCAACCACCCTACAGTCCTGATCTTGCTCCCAGCGATTTTCACGATTTCTTGCACCTCAAGAAATTCCTGTCCTCCGGTGAGCGTTTTGGCAACGACGAAGAGCTGAAGACGTCTGTCACACGCTGGTTCCATTCACAGGCGGCAGAGTTCTACGATAGAGGGATACAAAAGTTGATCCCACGATACGACAAGTGTCTCAATTCTGATGGTGGCTATGTTGAAATATAGCTGAAGCATTGCTGTACCTGTTGCCAATAAATGTTTTCCTGAAAGTGTGTGTTCTTTTTTTTTAATAGGGAAACTTAATTTCTGGATGCGCCTCGTATATATATATATATATATACATACATGGTTGTTCACTGTAACGCTAACGACTTCAATGTCGCCAAGGGACATGAAACCTTGTGAGGTATGTATCCTACTTAATTTTCCACCGTCACTAGATATTACTATTAATAATGGAATATAACGCAGGACATTTACGTCGTTGGTTACATTCACAGTATGTCTGTCTACTATGTTCAAGGAACTCTATAGTCAAGTTGTGTGTAAATTTGTTGCTAAAGTGTCCCGGATCTTAAGCCTGGTGATGATATTGAGATCGTGACTGAATGATGTACAGTTCTTTTACGTTTTCGTTACCGACTGCAGAGTTGGAACTGTTGCAGTCGGAAGGAGAACGTAGAGGGGTGCTTGTACAGTACAGGTCAATAGAAATTAATCGCTGCAGACCGAACGTGACATTGTGTGAGTGAGTAGTTGTATCAGAGCGCCTCTTCTATCCGCTCTGGTTGTAGTGATGGAGCATGGAGGGTCCTTCTCATGCAGTGACACATTCATACGGTAAGCAGATAATATAGAGTGTTATTACAGGGGCGGCTTTCGAAGAGGGGCTGCGGAGCTGCAGGACCCCCAGACATTTGTGGCTCTTGTCTCGTTTTATGTTGCGAAAAACATTTATTATACAGTCTCTATCTAGCGGCTCGAATTAAAAAAAAAATTCGATCTCAATGACATGCACGCAATCGTTAGTGTGAAGTCACTTCCTCCCCTGGTGCTGCCAGAGCGAAACCAGAGACAAGGACTATAGGGTGAAGCCACTTCCTCCCCTGGAGCTGCCAGTCTCGTCTCGGATGCTTTGTGCGTTAGTTTTACCCCTCCTCCCTGCTGCCCCTTGCCGTGAATCCAGAGTTTCCAGGAGCTGCAAAATTTGCAGCAGTTTGTCAGTAGCGCGCAGTTTTAAATACATTTTCTTTAATGTTGTGAGTATAACAAGTGCGACAATGTTTAATTCCGTACAATATTTACAGTCTATTCAGCTCAGTACCTTAACAATTCAGGAGAAATGTGAAATTAAGTGCCCATCAGTTGAATCTCATAATGGAAAGAGCCGCTAAACAAAATACAAAGGCTCGCATATTTTTTTATAATTTATCCAGTATCCCTGCTTTCTTCTCTCGATCTCCACTCAGTCTGTATTAGATCAATGTGTTTCAAAGACAATTCCATCAGCTGGGACAACAAGATGGATTTAAAATAAGAACAGTAAATGTTGTTCATGAGAAGAAGGAGCCATTGCTAGAATGTTTTCAAACCATAATGGAATCTGAAACATCTAACGTCTAATAAATGAGGCAAGCGCCCTGGTGCGTACTCTTGAATATCCTGAATTCAATTTCTGGCTCAGTTATTTTTTCATTTATTGATGTATCATGTATAGGCCTATATATTATACAACCAACTACAACATCGCCAGTTACATATTTCTAAGGTTCAAATCTGCGTGTAAAAATTAAATTATGGTTTATTTAACGATACTTGCAACAGCAGGGGTTATATCAGCGTCGCCGGTGTGCCGTAATTTTGTCACCAGGATTCTTTTAAATGCCAGTAAATCTACTGACATGAGCCTGTCTCATTTAAACACAACTTACAAGATAAAGCGCATGGAACTAATCTTTAAATAAAGTAAGTTGCTCGATTTATTTTTGTATGCAGCCCCCCTTAATTCAATACCCACGAGCCGCCACTGAGTGTTATCCAGTTTTGCGAGTATGAAAAGATAAACGGTCTATTCATTCCGCTTCAGAAAACAACTGAACGAGCAGCGATATCCGTAGAAAAAGTGTAAAAACTATTTATAATTATAACAATAGAAAGGATGTTGAGAAAGCATGTGCAACAGGATAAAAAATTTACAACTCCTAGAAAAGTACGCAAACACAGACATAAAATTAATTTGATGAATTCGGTAAGTATGCGGTCAGAAGGAAATTACAGAACTTTATGAAGTGAAGGAGGAAATTTCAACTCTTCGGAAACTTCTCCAGTTTGCAAAAAATGAATTAAATTTCAAGGGTGGGTACAGTACATTTAGGAAAATCATACAAGATATGGGATTCAAGTTCAGCAAATGTAAAAACAAACGTTTAGGCCCGATTGTATAAACCATTTAATCTTAGATCAGAGGTTAAATTGATCCTTGTTTCAGCTGAACTTGGAATTTTGTGTTCTACAAAGTCTAATCTGAGATTTATTTGTCTCAAACTAAAGTCAACTTTGACTGAAGAAATTTCTCCGATTAAGTTAGATGATCCAAGTTCAGTTATTTCTTTTCTGTTTGAAATATACGAGTGACAGATTGTGCAAATAAAATATCCATTATTATTAATATTAATAGATATGTTAGATACATTTATATATATATATATATTTATATATATATATATATACATTTCTTTCAATTTCTTGCCTTAATACACAAACATTCTTATATTTTACAAGGCTCTATCGTGTTCAGCAGTATCAAATAACATAACCTATAATTATATTATGTTTATAACAACCATTAATTATTAATGGATATGATAGGTACATTCATAAATGTTCAATTACCTGTATTACTAAACGAAAATTGTCGTTTTATAAAGCTTTATTATGTTTAGCAGTATCAAACACCATAACATGATAACAACTTGGAGAACAGTCAGCCTTCTTCTTATTGTCCGCCATTATTTATTTACAAAAAAAAAAAAACCAGTGTCTGCAACAGAGTGTACGGAAAGTCGCCAAAAAGTAGTTGTAAAGTCGCTAGATTTCTCATTATCAACAAAGAAAGCTTACATTTTGTCACTATGGGGTGCTAAAAAGGTCACTAAATCCCTATTTAAGCAATATAAAAGTTAAAAGAAATTGTTGTTGAAAAAGAGTTAAAGTCGCTAGATTGGCAACACTGAACAAACCTGTATAACATGGTCCGCGCATCACGTATTTCACCTGTTTAGGCGATGTTGCCAAATCCTTTTCACGTGAACTTAGATTGCATTTGAACCAAGGTAATTTGATCGCAGAAAAGTTTTATACAATAGAAGAAGTGTTTGAACTCGGTTCACTTTTCGATCTTCGATCAAAGTTGATCTTTAGTCAGGGAGTTTTATACAATTGGGCCTTAGTGTTCATAGACTGCCACGATATTGTGGCACGCCGTGCGGCTTACTTGAGAACAATAAGACAAAATGAATAGGGGCCTCAAAAACCTGTTATTTATACAGACGAGACTTGGATCCATACACACTATACTGTCAACCAATGTTGGCAGCATGAATATTTTCCTGGAGTCCTTCAACATTCTAGCGCGGGAGAAAGGCTGATAATAGTGCATGCAGGGGGTAATATGGGCTTTGTTCAAGGTGCAGAGCTAATTTATGATTGGAAGACAAAATATGCCGATTACCATGATGAGATGAATGTTAATTCAGGGACATCATTTTATTTTTACTAACATTTCTAATATTAACCTGGTTATATCCATGGATAAACGATTAGGAACCGGAAGCACCGTTTGCTACCCCCTTCCACGATTGGAGTTCGATGATACTGGCGTAAAATACAAACAAATCACTTTACTGGTATAGGAAGGAAGAAAAGTAGTTCATCCATTTACGTAAGCTAGGAAATATCGCTATTTTGAGTTTGATCATTTTCATTAGGACTTTGTTTAATCAAAATACAGTATAGTATTAACAATGAGTGTTTTTACTCACGAACTGAGCTTTCCATGTGGACGTATTCATTATGCAGTGTATATTATACTGTCTACAGCACATTAGCGTACAATATAGAGAATGAAGTTAAATTGAAAAATAATCATAATATGGATATTTAAACACATTTTTGAAAATGGTGGCCGTTCATTTCGATACAGGCTTCAGTTCTAATGCGCATATTATCGCACTATAGACTATTGTACCGCACCCTAATTACCAGGTTTGTACTTCGTATCAGTAACTCATGTTAAAATAATTCTGTACCTACTCTATTTACGTACTGTAAATTCAATCTTCACTTCTGTCCGATCCGAAAAGATAAAATTACTCACTTGTCAGACATGCTATCTACTGTCCGTCCAAGTGGTTACGTCACATCGTCATAGAAAGGGAGGAAATCACGTGACAATTAATTACTTAACGAGGCCCTTTTATTTAACGATGAAAGAATGATGGAATGGAGAAAAATTCTCTCCGGCGCCGGGATTTGAAGCCGGGTTTTCAGCTCTACGTTCTGATGCTTTATCCACTAAGCCACACCGGATACAACCCCGACGCCGAACAGAATCGTCTCTGATTGAGTTCCAACTCTTGGGTTCCCTCTAGTGGCCGCCCTTTGCACTATGTCATAGATGTCTATGAACATAGGACTGAAGTCCACACATGTGCTGAGGTGCACTCGTTATGAGTGACTAGTTGGCCGGGATCCGACGGAATAAGCGCCGTCTTAAATCACTTCGTGATTTACGCATATCATAGACATCTATGACATAGTGCAAAGGGCGGCCACTAGAGGGAACCCAAGAGTTGGAACTCAATCAGAGACGATTCTGTTCGGCGTCGGGGTTGTATCCGGTGTGGCTTAGTGGATAAAGCATCAGCACGTAGAGCTGAAAACCCGGGTTCAAATCCCGGCGCCGGAGAGAATTTTTCTCCGTTCCATCACTCTTTCATCGTATGATGACGCAGAATATCTGCATGGAAATATCATATGTACTTCGGTACGTTGAAATAATACCTTTTATTTAAGTTATTTTAAACAATTGTATGGGTATAATATTACGTAGACGTCCAATTCCTAACAGAAATTAATGTTCTCAGAAAAGAGCTAAGAAAGCCCAGCCACTAGCATTTACAGAGAGGCGAATAGAAGCAGATGGGGGAAACCGAGATGCGACGTAGGCAAATGGAAAATGATGTAATATTGAAAGCTCTTTCGTCACTGGAAAACGCGAACATATTTTTGGAACGTACTGTTTACTATGACCGTAAAGCTACTATGACTGTATACGCGGTCTTGGATCTGTGTGGAGGACGGTTGAACTTCATTAGTAGAAGGGGTGGGAGTGAAGTACATTCAAAAACTCAGGTACAATAAAAATTGAAGTAAAAATAAAATGATGTCCCTGTATAATTACAACAGGTGGCTGGAGGAAGAATTGATTCCGAAACTTCCATAAGGCGCCATTGTGGTGTTCGACAATGCTCCCTACCACACTATTCCAGAAAATAAGGTCCCAACCAGCAGTAACGGCAATATTGAAATTCAGACCTGGCTACGAGAAAACAACATTCATTTCACAGAAGATCCTATGAAAGCAGAACTATTAGATATTGTAAAAATTGCAAAACCTCCCCCCCCCCACATACGAGGCAGACAGATTTCTTCAGGAGAGAGGCTTCACAGTTCTGAGATTACCTCCTTATCACTGTGATCTGTCGCCGATTGAATTGGTATGGGGTATGGTACAGCATAAAGTCGCAACACAAAATGTGAGAAGCCTATCTCTCACAAAGCAGACTATAGAGTGAATCGGGGGGACATGACTATCAGGGGAAGATGCTTATTTCTTTGTAGTTTCACATTCTTCTAAGAGAGAACGCCACGCGCATGTCTTCATGATCACTGAGACAGTTGAATGTCTGTAGAGTGGAAGCTAACTCATTTTGCCACGTGTTCTTGTGAAAAGAAGAAAAACAAGAAAACAAGTCATTTTTCTGCTATAAAATAATTGCAAAGGTTACAATTTTAATACATCCTTGAATTCGTAATAACTGTCAAACCTTTGTAATGGATATTGTAGTAAAGGTTCTAAAGTTTGTATTATTAACAACCAACGACCTTTTTCCGCCATCTTAGGTTGCGTCACAGCACTTGGCATCTTACCCCGATACTTGGGAAAGATGATCATTTTTTTTTTCGGGGTTAGATCGCAACTTATTGCAAGAGTTTTATTTTTTGTTTTATTGCAGGGAATGTGTAAATATTATGTAAGATCCTCTGAGAGAAGTCAGTGGATTGAGGACAGTCATCAACTTGCGATGGAACATGTTATAACAGAGGATATGAACTGTTTTAGAGCATCGCAAACATATGGGTTTTTTTACCGTACCCTTAAACGCCTCCTAAAACAGAATGATGAAAAAAAAATGTACTGGATTGAATTCATTGTATGCAAGAAGTGATTTCACGAGTCTTGCACACGGCAATAAAATCTGTGCAATGACTGTGTTACTAAGTAGTGATAAACGAGTGAGAAAGTGTCCACGAGCTTTAGATTAAGTCCATTTTGTTATATACATGTATCAAACCAAGTTCAGGTAAAATACATATATCAGTAAATATGTCAATTGTATTTGCCATCTTACCCGACTATCGGGGAAAGATGCCTACAGTGCAGGTAAGAAGAAAACCTGTATCTATAAACAAGGTAATTAATGTTTTCTGTTTTGTACCAAAAATATAGTTTCAAAATACCTTCCATACTTCGATATTTCAATATGAAATTCAAAACTAAATGGACAGTATCTTAAATTCTCAATCAAGGAAAAAGCCAGCCATCTTCCCCCTATCCACTCTAAGCGAAATAAGTCTACGGATTGGTCTCGTGCGTACGCTGACTTAAAAAATATTGAGAATGACTACTGGCGTAGGGACGCGCTTACTCAGTACGAAATAAAATAATAATTAATGTTGGTTTTGTTTCTGGAAGCGAATCTGAAAAAAATTGATAGTGTTAGAGACAGTGATACTGCCACAGAAACAGCTAATAGTGATATTAATTCATCTGGTGATAGCTCCACAGAGGCTGCAGATGAGGATTCTTGCCTTGGAATAAAGTCGCTATGGTGATAAAGGTGTTATGTAGTGTGTAACATCAAGAGTGTGCTTTACTACAAATTAATGTTATGCTCATTAAATTAGGTTACGGTGATCTATCGTGTTAAATTCGCTACGAGATTCGTCCTTTCGTATTACCCTAGATCAGCGTTTCTCAAACTATGGTCCGCGGACCTCCTGTGGTCCTCAAGGTCTGCCCTTGTGGTCCTTCAAAAAAGGCAGAAGAAAAAATAAAATTCAAACTAATTGCATATCACTCTACAGGATGTATCTAAATTGGTGTAAAATATTTTGGGGACGTGTTCCTAACATCGAAACAATTTAAAAAGTTAATAATAATATGGATCCGAAAACCATTCGTTAGGCAATTATTAAAGGATTTGTCCCTTCATTGACCGCTGAATGTTTGATGGTTTTTTTGTTTGTTTGTATTTTGTAGACCAAATAAATAAGAAGAAAATGTATTCTATGAGTGAACAGAACGAAATGATTTGCATCATTTAATTGATGATGTGCTTCTGGACGTCATCCAACGAATGTGTTTTAACACGATGCTGCTCTGGTAGTTCGTAATTTTTTTAATGATCGATTTCCCCAAAGATGTATTGGTCGAAGGGGATTTATTGCATGGCCTGCTCGATCGCCTGACTTGAATCCAATGTATTTCTTGGTCTGGGGACATTTAAAGTCCCTGGTTTATGCAACTCCTGTACTTAATGTTGATATTCTGAGAGCGTATCCAAACTGGATTTCACGAAATACGAAACACTCCAGGAATTTTCAACAGAGTACGCCAGAACATGTAACGCAGGTTTAGGGGACACATCGAAGCAGGAGGAAGCCACTCCGAGCAATTTTTGTAACATTAAATTTTGTCTTGTAACTCTGAAATAAATTATTTTGAGACAAATGTTCATATGAACTTTTTGTAATGTTTTGATTTTAGGAACATGTCCCCGAAATATTTGACACAAATTTAGATACACCCTGTATAGCTGAAAATCTCAGAATTTGGAAATGACACATGACAATCGCCTTTCACTTTTTCTCTCAGTACTGACATTTTATGAAATTTATTACCCTATCCGACTACTGACTTCCCACTCAACTCTCAACAACAAAAGAGAGATTTAAAGCACTATGAACGTGGGGTTTCTCGCCATCTTTTCCCTACACATTTGGCGCCACCCAAATTCATAAAAGAGGACCGAACCTTTTCATGTATTTATGACTTTCTTAATAGTTTTGCCGACACCCATTTTGCACATTGAAATGGTCACGTCGTACACCAATAATACAACTCTGAGGTCACAATTTGAAACTTATTTTCCAAGTAAATATGACGAATTTTCATGGGTTCGTGATCACTTTCATTGCGATATTGAAACTAACAAACTTTCATTGAGTGAAAGAGAACAGTTAATTGAACTCTCGAATGAGACCGGACTTTAAATGAAATTCCAAGCGGAAGGTATGGTTAATTTCTGGATCGCATCACAAGTTAAAAGAGAATACAATGAACTGTACAATGGTGCTTTAGATATTATAATTCAGTTTGTTTCTACGTATCTGTGTGAGAAAGGGTTTTCATCACTAACTCTAATAAGAACAAACTAGGCTACCGAAATCGACTCAATGTATGTGACGATCTCCGACTTAAGCTTACCAGCATACGTCCAAATATAGAACTGTGCAAGAATCAGCAGGCTCATCCATCTCATTAATGTTAGTACCAACATTTTTTTTAGTTAATAAGTTAAAGATTATCCAAACTCTAATAGCCTTGAATTATTAAAGAAACAAAAATGAATTTTCTTCTATTAACATTAGCTTAATTAGCTAATACTGTACTATTATAAAATTAATTTAATTTATTTAATTTTAATTAATTAATTCTACTTTAAAATAAGTTATAAGTTGATATTAAAATATGCTACAAAAATTATAGATTTGCTTTCGAAGGGAACAAGAGTAAGGTGGTCCGCGGAACTGTTCTGACTTAAAAAAGTGGTCCCCACTTCAGAAAAGTTTGAGAAACGCTGCCCTAGATTATATATGTAACAGATAACTCATCGCTATGTTAAAATCGGCAGCACTTTGAAAAGAACAACCGCCAGGATCGCCACCCGTCCGCAGTAAACGAACACGAGATGGCAGTACAGTCGCTAATGCAATTCAAGTGGGAATTATGACGTGACTCCTTATGTAACAACTAGATGGCAGCGTAGTAAACCTGACAAAAGTTGTTAACGTCAAAGCCTATAAGGCCGACCTATCTGTTACATATATGATCTAGGGTATTACATACGGTATAGGTTACGTACGTTAATCTTCAGATGGCACTGTACTGAATAGTATGATGTTTATCGTCAACCGTGTCCTCTAGTCAAAACACGACAAGAGCTCTGAGACTCCGATCAGTAATCAAAACGTGAAAGAGCTATAGATTAAAGTTGAACCAAGATTGAAAAAGCAAGAGTAACAGCTCCAGCAAAGCCGAAAACATGCACGACAGTAGTGCCTATGTCGTCGAATGCTTAAGCGAACTTTCAAGACATCGGGAGTGGTCAACTCTCGAACGTCAAGCAGCCTTGAATCGCCACAGTTGTTTATACCAGACTGAACATTTATCTATTTTGGCAACTCTTATATACGTATAAACAATGAAGTAGCCTATTCGAAGCATCATATAATTTGAAGTGGTAATGGAAATTATACGCAAACGGCTGAAGGGATTTTAATAAATGGCCCCTCATTTTGAAGTTTGGAACCCGAAGTTTTTCGGAGAAGTAGTAGTTTTCAGTGAAATGTCAATTTTCCTACATAATTTTCCTATTTTCCAAAATCCATCTGTTGTCAGTTTTGAGAACGAATTTTGTTGACTCACGGCCGACTTGATTGAATTTCGAACAAAACACACACTACAATAAACAATATGCTATTACACGAAGGCCATGACCTGCAGGATTACCGACATATTTAGAGCTCAATTCAATTTGTTATTAAAAACTTATTCTAAAGTGTATAATTTTCTGAGTACAGCTGTTTATTGGATATTCAAATCTACGAAACTTGAGGTGGTTTGATGACATTATTACCATTAGAAATTAAATATTATCACAGTTAATATCATGATGCATCTGTTCTTCATTAATTGTAAATAATAATATTGATGCTATATTGATGACATGAAAGTGAAACGTTCTGAGGTTATGTAAGTAAATGTAGAGAATATCTTAATTTATATCTTCATTTCTATAATTTACTGAGTGGCTGCTATATATAAAACTACAAAACTTAAGTAAGATAATAATATTGTTATTAAAAATAAAATATTTTTATATTTATTAACCCAGTGGGGTTGGGTCTTTTTTCATATACTTAATGGCGGTGTAGTGTAGATATTGATATGTGTCATTGTCTTCAGTATTGGCTCGAGAGAGCGCAAAAAAAGATCAAAAGGTATTACTTACTAATAAAATAAGAGGCCTAGAAATTTTGTAGTCTCCAGATCATGTCAGCAAGATCTCTTAGTAGGATAAAATGATTTTACGCTCTACATTTCAAGTTCTACATGCAGCAGCTATACGAAAATGCTATTGTTCGAAAGCTTAGCAAACCTGACATTTTTTTTTAACTTTTGCCTTCAATCCACAATGACCTGAAATAGCTACTGCTATCGTCCTGACATTGATACTTGCGTTTTCGCGTTGAAACTCAAAAACTGAAGTTGGATAGGTTCAAGAAAAAGTATTTGGCCTTAAAAAAATCCATTCAGAGAGAGTATGTTTCATTATTATGGAAGCAAATAACTATCAAAAAGACAAGCATTCTTCACTGAAAAGAAATCTGAAAAATTTTTATTTGAACGTCTAACGAACTTAGTTTGCAGCAGCATTTGCTGCACAAGCCACTAGTTAAAATTTAAATTTAAATTATGGTTTATTTAACAACGCTCGCAAGTGCAGAGGTTATATCAGCGTCGTCGGTGTACCGAAATTTTGTCTCGGAGGAGTTCTTTCACATGTCAGTAAGTCTACTGACTTGAGGCTGTCGCATTTAAACACACTTAAATGCTAACGACCTGGGCCGGGAACAAACCGGCAACCTCGAGCACAGAAAGCCAGCGCTATACCGACTACGCTACCGAGGCCCCGAAGCATCATATCTACCTTTCAGTGTATAAAAATCGGTTCCCCATTCTTTATTTAATTACTAGACCCTTATTAAAAGACTGGATTTTTTTCGTATGTTTGAGATCAAGTGTACCAGAAATAAATTATCTGGCTCGGATGTAGAAAATCCAAATGTCAAGTTTGTTAAAAACATATAATAAACAACAAAAGTAACTTCCGGATGTAAAGGGTCTGGAGGATAAGTAAAACGGGTCAATATAAAACTACATCACCCTGTCGAGTCCTGTATTCGACAAAAATCTCAGAACTGCATTTGTACAATTAAAATCATTTCCAAGAACGCCACATAGAATCGGACGAATTCCATATTGCCGACGGACACGGTCATATTTTCTACAATGTAATAAAAATGTTCCACTTACGGTGGAACGTGGCATATATCACACTCCGGTTGAGGCTCGCCATGTAGCAGATGGCCATGTGTCAGACGACAGTGGTCAATCCTCAACCGGATGAGTAAAACCTCTTCGTGTCGTGACGCTCTTGTGGACGAATCACAAACTCGAACAGTATTCTTTATTCTCGTAATTTATTTCCCTCTTGTGCAGACCTTTCTGCTTCCCATTGCCACCATATTGTATGTTTCAGGTAATTCTGAATATCTTGCCGCCTCAGACCCATTCAAAGCACCATCCCTTGCTGCAGCATCCGCTGCCTCGTTACCAGGAATGCCAACATGACCCCGAGTCCACACTACTCCGATCTCATAATCAGAGGTTAGGAGAGTGTGGAAAAGTTCCTGGGTTCTCAACACAAGCAGATCATCAGAATTCAAACGCTGCAGGGACTGAATGGCGCTTAAAGAGTCGGAGCAGATAAGGAATCTGCCCCGGGGTTGTCTAATTATAAACATTAAAGCTCTATAAAAAGCATATAGTTCTGCGGTAAAAATACTAGTGTATTGGCTCAATTTATATTTAAATACTAGCCGTACCCGTGCGCTCCGCTGCACCCGTTAGGAATAAATATAAAGTAATAACATAATTAAAATAGGACATTTGATCGAGGGAACATTCGTGTTTGATAGATGGATAAATCGTTTAATATGTTACTTAATTTAAATTCTATTTAAATAATTAAAATGCGATCATTTTGGTCCAGAGACCACTCATTTGGTGCAATGACAATTCCTTTAACATGTTTCTTAATTTTTATTACATGCAACCATAGTTTAATGAACAGTGACATCATTTAGATTTAATGTGTATACTTTATTTTACTTGCTATATGTTTCCATTGAATTATGGTAATAACTTAATTTTAACCCTTGTTTTCTAAGTATTCAGTAAATGGCGCTTGGCCCATTATGGTTCTGAATCCTTCAAATAACTTAAATAATTTATATTATATTATATTATATTATATTATATTATATTATATTATATTATATTATATTATATTATATTATATTATATTATATTATATTATATTATGTAAAAAGTGTGTTGATAACGGATGTAACTTATATAAACATGATTTTAAGAAATACAGGAAACGAATATACAGAATAGCCTAACAAGTTTTCTGTGAATAAGAAGCTATTTTAATCTCACCTGTCCTCAATTCACTCCGACGTTACTGTAATAACATGAGCATTATGTCCATATAGAGAAACTACACTTTCCAATGGTGAAATAATAATTAATTACACAAATCGGTTAATTCAGCTTCCGATATTACTTCATACAAACACAGAAACATTCTCTGTAGGCCATGATTCATAGCTTTCGCTTGTTGTTGACCAAGGCCCCTTATAGACGAATTCATTTGTTTATTTCACTATACCGCCTTAGATGGCAGTTATTTTAATTTTGAAACTCATTTATCTCATTAAATATCAGTCCTATCAAAATTTTTCAAAAGTATAAAACTTATCGGAAATGATTTTTAAAGAAATGTTTGTTATGTAACATTTTTCACAAAAGTCAATAATAAGCGAGATATATCGATTTATTTAATTCAGACCCCTTATAACCCCCTTTTAAATAATGTATTTTCAATACCATATCGCCTAAAATCTAAGTTACAACGAACTTAATTTATATTCCAGTTTTCATCGAAATCGGTTCAGCCATTATCGCGTGAAAAAGTAACAAACATACAGACAGACAGACAGACAAACAAACAAAAATTTCAAAAAAGCGATTTTCGGTTTCAGGGCGGTTAATTATATATGTCAGGACCAATTATTTTTGGAACATCGAAAATTACCAGAAAAATTTCGGCTACAGATTTATTATTAGTATAGATCTGTCCATTTGCAACAAAGGAACAACCAACACAATAATTTATTCGGGATCCGTCAGTAAAAACTAATGAATAATTTGGAAAACAAGATAAAAGTTCACTAAAACGAAGTCTATAAAAAGAGCTGGTGTAAAATTCTTAATACTTCGGCTCAGACTTCCATCAAACATGGGACGTCGCATAATCCACGGTGGAGTGGTCGTACATTCCAGAGTGCGAACTGTTGGCAGGCGGATGTCGAGCTCGGAGAGCAGTTCACGAAATCGTACACGTGCTGGACGAAGTCTCCGTGGATTTTCACTGTATCGGCCGTAAAGAGACGGATGGTGAAAGGAGTCGTAAGAATTGTGCTCAGGCTGTGAGCGGAGCTTAACAGCATACGAACACAATAAGACATTACGTCGCCGATACAGTGATGGTTCTCCCGCTTCGCAAAACAGCCTCTCTACCGGACTACTTCGGAAGGCCCCTGCAACGAGTCGTATCCCATGATGATGGATAGTGTCTGAGAGACGTAACTCTGATTTACTTCCTGAGCCATAAATAAAACAGCCATAATCCAGCTTTAACCGGTTAAGTGCACGATAAAGAAGTAAAGGTCTATGCGGTCCGCAACCCAGCGAACCCCTGACAAAAGGCGTAATAGTAATATGCGTTACAAGAGCGGTATGTTGATGTTTTCATGTTCGAGGAAAAGATTGAAAAAGCGAAACGTAGTTGAGCGAAGATCGTTTATTACATACCTTTACATACCTGGAAGACGAATTTCTAATTAGTTGCAATGAAATCTCCATCTTGGTTTCTGTTCAATGGCGGCAACTTTTAAAAACTAAAATATCTATCTTCAACATTGTTGCTATAAAATGTTTTCTGTGTTTACTATATTCCAGCAGGCCGCGATATACGTCTGTCTTTTTTCCCCCAGTCTATAAATGCGAACTTAAAACAAACGGTAAGGTTATGTAATGATTTATTTTTCATTTTAATATTTTAACAATATTATTTATATAACATATTGCAGTAATAACATCGGCATCTGGAATCTTGTTGATTTTTTTCACGGCTTCCTTAATGTTACTTGTGTCAGGAATGCAATAAGTTTCGTGGAGTAGTAGACTTTACTTAATTTTTGTAAATATTTAAAAACAATAATTAACAGTGCAATTCAGGTGAAATTGCAGTGGTAAGTTTCAATTTATAATTATTACTATGTTAAACGTCTCTAAAAATAATATGTTAAAAGCCTAAAGCAGTAAAATGAATATGGCGCTTAAGCGGTAAGAAGAGGGAAATTGTTATGTGTGTTACGTTGGGAATACTGAATGTGGTATTTCACACTTACCGCGTATTTGTTTTGTGCGGAAAGCAAGCAAATACGCACGATCTCGCACAAAATATTTAACGATTTTTCGCAACGGCTTCTCAAATCACGTATATGCGCCTCCCACGTCAATTTATAATCAAAGATAAGGCCCAAGAATCTCGCAGTGTCTGTATGTTGCAACTCTACTCCATTAAAACGCAGTTCAGGATGTGGATGCAGTCCACGATGGTTGTAAAAGTGGACACACTGCGTTTTTACAGTGAAGAATTTAAAGCCATTGCGAAAAGCATATTCTGATAGCACGTTGATGACCAGTTGCAACTGTCGGCCGATGGATGGAAGATATCGGGAGCTGTAACATAAACTGAAGTCATCAAGTGCAAGAGAAAAGATACTCGGTCACCCACACAGTGGGTAATTCCATTGATCACAATGCAGAAAAAAGAATGCTTAATACAGACCCCTGCGGAACACCGTTTTTTTGGAGATGCTCGTTAGAAAGTGTGGTGCCTACTCGAACTCGGAAATACCGCTCTGCTATGAACTTCGCAATAAACGTTGGTAGACTACCACGAAGTCCCCAATCATCCAGAGTTTTCAGAATTCCATACCGCCATGTGGCACCGTAAGCCTTTTCTAGATCAAAGAAGACAGCCACAAGATGTTCCCCTTGAATAAAGCATCTCTAATGGCGGTCTCTAGCCGAACAAGATGGTCTGCGGCGGATCTGTGCTTACGAAAACCACATTGGATGTTAGATAATCGGTTTTCCGATTCGAGTACCCACATCAGGCGTTTGCTTATCATTCTTTCCAGAACCTTACATACACAGC
This sequence comes from Periplaneta americana, assembly GCA_025594305.2. Classification (NCBI taxonomy): domain Eukaryota; kingdom Metazoa; phylum Arthropoda; class Insecta; order Blattodea; family Blattidae; genus Periplaneta; species Periplaneta americana. The sequence continues at coordinate 13,392,237 of JAJSOF020000039.1, read as the reverse complement.
TGGTCAGAGAAATTGATCTGTAGCTTCCAGACGAAGAAGAATCCTTTCCCGGTTTCTGGACGGTAATTACAATGGCGGAACGCCAAGAAGATGGAAATATTCCCTCAGTCCAGATACTGTTGTACAGTAGCGTGCAAATTAATCCGAACAACGTAATTACTTATGCAAAAACACTCAAACGGGATAAAAAGGATCTAAGACATACCTCAGTAATCTATGTGGCCTCCTTGTTCCTAATAACAGCTCTGAGACGATTTGGCATGGATTCCACTAATTTCCCACAAATATTCTCCATTTCTTCATCGCGAAACCATACACCAATGAGGGCAGAAATCATCTTCTCCTTTGTAGATCAATCCATTTTTTCCATTCTTCTTTTTGCAAATTGACCACAAGTTCTCAATGGGGTTGATGTCAGGTGAGTTGCCTGGCCAGGGGAGTACCTGAATATTCTTCTTGTTGAAGAATTCTGTAGTTTTTCGAGACGTATGGCATGGTGACAGGTCTTGTTGGAACACACCTCTGCCATCCGGAAATGATTTTTGCAGCTGGGGTACGAGTCTGGTTTCCAATAACTGAATATATTTGTCAGAATTCATCATTCCCTTGATAGGTATTAATGCTCCAGGCCTTCATGTGTAAAACAACCCCAAAACATTACTTTAGGGGCGTATTTGGGTGCTTGGTGGAGATGAGCTGCTGTTATTTTTTCGGATCCTTTCCGAACGTAAGAAACACGGTGGCCGTGGACCTCGAAATGAGACTCATCGGAAAAAGTACATTCTTCCAGTCATTCACTGTCCAGTGTTGATGTAATTTTTCCCACATTAAGCGTTTTTTGCACATAACAGGGGTTAGCAGTTGCTTCTTAATAGGCTTACGAGCCCTTCGTCCAGCTTCCAAAAGCCTACGCCGCACTGTTGTGACGTGAATATTCGCCCCAATGGTAGCCATTAACTCGCGGGTTAAGTCGACAGCAGTTAGTCTAGGATTTAATTTACTTTTCCTGACAATTAAACGATCAACTGCAGGTGAAGTCTTCCTTTTCCGGCCACAGTTTCCTTTTTCTGGGGTGTGATGGATCCAGTCTCCTGTATCGTTTTATGATCGAATTAACAGTAGCCAAACTGATGTGACATTCTGCAGCAATTTGCCTCTGTGTCATAGAAGAATGCTCTGCTAATGTTATAATTTTAGACCGTTTTCGTAGAGCTGTATCCATTTGTGAAGACGACAGAATGTACACAGGATTGCAGTATTAAGTCTTCAACACAACTGAAATGCTTATAAGTACAAAACGACAGGCAAAATGTCACATTATTATAAAAAATAATAACGACAGACCTTCAACAATGGAATTACACGTACTACAGATGTCAATTAAAGCGGTATGAGCAGCTGTGAGGCCAACAATGACAGAAAATGTAAAAATATGTCGTGTTCGGATTAATTTTCACTCTACTGTACATTATCAACAGGAAGCATTTACCAGGTGGTGGCAGATGGCGAAGCATGCGGTTATGGATATCAGGGCCAGGGGAGGTGTCAGGGGATGTGTCTAGTACCGCCTCCAGCTCCTCGGATGTGAACGGTGTATTGTAATGTTCTGTGTTATCAGATGTAAAGTTCAGGTTTCGCTTTTCTGCAGCATCTTTGATTTTTTTAAATTCCGGGTCATAATTTCTCGAGCTGCTTATCTGTGCAAAGATGTTGGCAAATATCTCAACAATCTCTACGAGACTTGTGGTCATTACGCCATTGTTCAAAAGGCCCGGAATTGCAAAACTACGTTTCCCATTATTCGACGGGCCTTGTCCCATAAGATGGTAGCTGGGACATTCTTTTTCAATAAATTGACGTAGTTTGACCAAGATGTCTTCTTAGCATCGCACACAGTGTGACGAGCTATGGCTCGAAGACGTTTAAACTGGACAAAATTTTCTTGGGTCGGATGGCTTAAGGCACGTTTACGGTCTCGGCTTGCATCTCTGCACGCATCTGTCCACCAAGGGACAGAGAAGCGTTTTGGCCTGCAGGACTATCGGGGGATCGATATTTCTGCCGATTGAATCACCACATTTGAAAAGTGATCTACTACGGAGTCCACACTTTCATGCCCGTTATGATCGAATGATATGGACTCCGAAAATCCGACCCAGTCCGCCTTTTAATAAGCCAGTTTGGACTCAACCTTCTTCTTGTTATTAATTTTTACGTGATCGCAAACGTTTTCAATGAAATTGAGATCTGGAGATCGAGCAGGCGATGGCAATAGGGGGACCCTGTGTTCACTGAGTAAGGCCATACTATGCTTGTACAGGGACATCATTTTATTTTTACTTCAATTTTTATGTACTTGACTCCCACCCCTTTCACTAATGTCCTTGCTAACGTCAATCACACAAACTTACGGCCGCTGTTGCTAGCAGTGAAATAAACAGTACACAGTACAGTGTGTTTCAGAAATATGTTGCATTTTCTATAGAAGAAGGAGCTTATATTATCGAAGTTTATTTTCACACAGGTATCGTGTGTAGCATAACTGAATTTATCTGTGTGGACTGAGCACAAGTGAAGATTAGAGTACGGTACCCTATAATATGGTGCGGTACTTAACAGCATTATTTAAACAAAAGTTTTGTTTTACTGTTTGTAGGTATGAAGGACGATGATGGAAACTGGAATTACAATATAACCGAATGTGAACAACAGTTTTTTTCACAATTTCCTGATTATATCATTACGGAATATTTTCGTAGAAATATCATTAATCTGGTATATAAATTTAGAGCAACAGAGTGTACAGAAAGGAAGAAAAGTGTAATATGGCCAACAAAGATGACAGAAGATGCTGTAGAAGATGCTAGAGAAAGGATGCAGCGAGGTCCTAATAAGTCGGTCAAGAAGTTAGCTGTAGAAATCGGGGTTTCTTACGGAAATGCTCAAAAATTCTCAGGAATAAATTAGGTTAGTAATATGCTGAATAAAGTAGACATTACATAATGAATATAACCGCCTGAAGAGTTGAGTTTGTGAAAAAAATTGTTAGTAGTCTACTGTTTTTTTATAAAATGCTGTAAAAGTAATGATCAAACTGAAAATCGTAATACTGTATTTCCCTGTAACATATGTGGATACACTACTTTCCTCTCCTCCTATAGCTAGTAAAATGATTTGTTTGCATATTGCACTAGCAACTCCAAACTCCTGTAATGGAAGGGGGTAACAGTGTTTCCGAGTATAGCCAGGTTAATGTTAAAAATGTTGGTAAAAATAAAGTGATGTCCCTGTATTTGTGGTATGGTTGATTGTCTTGCTAGAATATTCAGGTGTTTCTTTTTTGGCGGGAGCACGCACTGTTCCATAATACTCATAGGAAGAGAAGGTCTGTTGGCCTTAGCTCTGACAGATTAAATAAATAAATAATTATATTTTGCAGAGATTACCATACCTTCCAGAAAACAAAGTTCACTAGGACTTCGGCACCCATGCACTCTCACAAAACCACCACAAAACCGCGTGCGGAAACAGAGGTTGTCGATCATTCAACAAAACGGAGGTATCGTGTGGTTAGCACGATGATTCCCAGGAGTTATAGCTGGTTTTCGTACCTGGATTTCGCTACCTATCGTAACTCCTCAAGTGCATCACGATATTGGTTGGGCACCAGTCCTGTAAACTTCGAAATTTCATGACAAAATCCCTTCTTCATGAGAATTCGAACCAGCGCGCATTCCGCAAAGCGAATCCAGGAATTATGTCTCAGATAACGACGCTACGTCGCGGGGCCCTCTTTTTATTGTCTTAATTCACTTCTTTCTTTGATACAAAGGATATGGGTAACCGAGACTATTCCTGAGGAGTGGAGAACAGGGATGATAGTTCCAATACATAAAAGGGTGATAATATGATATGTGAGAACTATAGGGCAATAACTTTACTGTGTACAGTTTATAAAATTTTGACTGACATTCTATATAAAAAAATGTTACCATATATGGAAGGAATAGTAGGGGACTATCAGTGCGGATTCAGACCGGGAAGATCGACGGTGGACCAGCTATTCATAATGAGACAAGAGACAGAAAAATGCTGGGAACAGAACATCGATTTACACTGCCTCTTTTAGATTTTGAATCTGCATATGATAATCTAATACTTAGGACAATATGGGGACACATGCATCAACTCGGTTTTCCAAGGACTCTGATAAATGTATGCAGAATTGTGTCATCTGAACCAAAGGCAACAGTGAAATTAGGAAAGATCACAACTGAAAATTTTAAATTGGAGAAAGGAACCAGGCAAGGACAAGATTCTCGATTTTCACGTCGAATAGCTGGACGGGCATTAAGACCTCTCTCGTGCAATCTGTTCCTAATGGTCTGGGTTCATACAACCACATTCCCAACATTCTCTAAAGCACTTCTTAACATGCTTGCAGTTGAAGTCCTTTCTCTCAAGGCTCTTAGGCACAGAAATCTGTCTTGTGCGACAGTTGTAACTCTCAGTTTGCCTGAATGTTGTTCTTCTAGACTACGAAATTCACGATATCGACTCCACATTCTGGTTATTACGTCTCTTCCAGCATTCAGAGCCCTCGCTGCGTGAGCCTGTGTTTTACCGTTTTCAATTAAACCAATTGCTCTAAATTGTCATCGCGGCTTAAATGAAGACGTTGAGCATTCAGTTCTACTATTTTTTAATGTTTTACACTATTGAAGTTACCCGAATTCTCCGTTACAAATTAACCAATCACCCTATCTGACGCACTAAAATAAGACATTCTAATGTAATAATGTAAATAAAACAAAACACTTGTTGCTATGGTGTCTGGTACATCTATACTAATAATAAATCTGTAGCTAAAATTTTTCTGCTAATTTTCGATTTTCCAAAAATAATTGGTGTATAATTAACCATCCTGAATCCGAAAATCGCTTTTTTGAAATTTTTGTTTGTATGTCTGTCTGTCTGTCTGTCTGTCTGTCTGGATGTTTGTTACCTTTTCACGCGATAATGGCTGAACGGATTTCGATGAAAATTGGAATATAAATTAAGTTCGTTGTAACTTAGATTATAGGCTATATGACATTCAAAATAATTGATTTAAAAGGGAGGTTATAAGGGGGCCTGAATTAAATAAATCGAAATATCTCGCTTATTATTCATTTTTGTGAAATATGTTACATAACAAACGTTTCTTTAAAAATGATTTCCGATAAGTTTTATTCTATGCAAAAGTTTGATAGGACTGATATTTGATGAGATAAATGAGTTTCAAAATTACAATAACAACGCCATCTAAGGCGGTGTAATGAAATAAAAACAAATGACTTCGTCAATAAGGGGCCTTGGACAACAACAATCGAAAGTTATGAAACACAGCCTACAGAGAATGTTTCTGCGTTTGTATGGTGTAATATCGGAAGCTAAATTAACTTATTTGTATAATTAATTATTAATTCACCATTGGAAAGTGTAGTTTCTCTGTATGGACATAATGCTATAATGTTATTGCAGTAACTTCTGAGTGAATCGAGGACAGGTAAGATTAAAATAGCTTTTATGCACAGAAAACTTGACAGGCTATTCTGTACATTCTTTTCCTGTATTTCCTAAAATAATTTTTATGACCAAATAAATGGTCTCTGGATCAAAATGTTCGCATTTTAATTTTTTAAATACAATTTAAATTAGGTAACATAATAAACAATTTATCCTTCTATCAAACACGAATGTTTCCGGATCAAATGTCCTATTTTAATTACGTAATTACTTTATATTTATTTCCAACGGGTGCAGCGGAGCGCACGGGTACGGCTAGTAGATAAATAAATAACCCACTTATGTGTGCTTAGTACTTATAGGGGTTTGGGAAGAATTTTATTAATAAAATCATCTGTTCCTTAGACAATTTTGGTGTGTGTATTTTAAGATTCAGCACTTCATCTTTCAAAGCAAATGTTGAAGTTCTGGTTGGAAATAAAATCACAAAGAAACGTAATTCACAGAACCAGAAAGGGAATATGAAGAAAGGTAGACAAAAAGAGAGAGGATCAGCAGTAATGCGTTGAAAATGAATTGTTGCCACATAACATGTACAGGGACATCAATTTATTTTTACTTCAATTTTTATTGTACCTGAGTTTTGAATGTACTTCACTCCCACCCCTTCTACTAGTGAAGTTCATCCGTCTTGCACACAGATCCAAGATCGCATATAGAGTCATAGTAGCCTTACGGTCACAGTAAACAGTACGTTCCAAAAATATGTTCGCGGTCTCCAGTGACGAAAGAGCTTTCAATATTGAATCATTTTCGCACAGGTACTGTCATCCATTTGCCTACGTCGTATCCCGGTTTCCCCCACCTGCTTTTATTCGCCAGCTAGTGGCTGGGCTGTCGTCTTAGCGCTTTTGTGAGAACATTAATTTCTGTTAGGAATTGGACGTCTACGTTATATTATACAATTGTTTAAAACAACTTAAATAAAAGGGCCTCGTTAAGCAATTAACTGTCACGTGATTTCCTCCCTTCCTACGACCCTACGACATAACCACTTGGACGGTCAGTAGATAGTATATCTGAGTAATTTGATCTTTTCGGATAGGGCAGAAGTGAAGATTGAATTTACAGTACGTAAGGTACTCTTTTACAGAGTAGGTACAAAATTATTTCAACATTAGTTACTAGTTACGAAGGACAAAACTGGTAATTGGGATTAGGTACAATAGTCTATAGTGCGATAATATGCACATTAGAACTGAAGCCTGTATCGAAATGAACGGCCTCCATTTTCAAAAATGTGTTTAAATATCCATATTGTAATTATTTTTCAATTTAACTTCATTCTCTAAATTGTACGCTAATGTGCTGTACACAGTATAATATACACTGCATAATGAATACGTCCACGTGGACAACTCAGTTCATGAGTAAAAACACTTATTGTTAATACCATACTGTATTTTAATTAAACAAAAACCTAATGAAAATGATCTAACTCAAAAGCGCGATATTTCCTAGTTTACGTAAATGGATGAACTACTTTTCTTCCCTCCTATACCTAGTAAAGTGATTTGTTTGTATATTACGCCAGTATCATCGAACTCCAGTTGTGGCAGGGGGTAGGAAACGGCGTTGATCCAAAGGTTTAGCCAGGTTAATATCAAAAATGTTAGTAAAAATAAAATGATGTCCCTGTATTAGTACAAGAATATAGTTAGGCACTACGCAGATTAGTAGCCCTAATATGTTTACAGGGAAACAGTTTGATTCGGGAGGCAACTATGTGCAGCCGAAATACCTGTGTATCCGGAAGTGTTTTATGACAGCTCTCTGGCGAGTGTTATCGATAATCGTAAATCAAGATAACGTCATGTTTTGAATCTAACAGTAATAAATTTTCAAAACGCGATGAGTAACGTAATATATTTACTAAAAAATAAAGCACGAAGCCGTCTTTCTTGATTGACATCTTGTTCCAATATTTCATAGTAACACTGCACAAAGGACATCCGTCATGACAAAGTATTGTAATTATAATGGTAAAGCATTTGAGTGGTATGTGTCACAAACTGTATATAAAGAAGTAACGTGCCGTGTTCAGGCCAGTCGTTATTCGTTTGCAGAAACCTTCACTTGGCACTTCTCCACCGAACAACATGATGAGCAAATCCCTCATTGTCTGCGTGGTTCTTGCAACGCTCCTGGCATTTTGTGGTAAGTTCCATTACTCTTTTTCATAGGCTATTGCAGTGAAAACTCTGTAAATTAGACACTTACGGTTCAACCAAAATGTGTCCAACTTACCGAGATGTCCAAGATAAAAAGTGGATAAAAGACCTGAATGCAATAGTGTATCCTTTATATGGTAGTGAAAAACGAAACTAGTAGTGTATTTTACCATGCAGCGTGTGAGACTCAAGTCCAGGCATGTCAAAACCCTGCACATTGTGCAACTGTCTCTGTGCGATGTGCACTCTCTATTCCCCTACCTGGAGGGAGCGAATCGCCTTGGAGGGGAACGCGACAGGGCTATACAATACCTGCAGCAGCTTTTGTTTCAGTAATACAGTTTCAGTACTAGTGCCGATTTGTCTGTGTCTGTGAATGAGTTATAACCAAAGCTCGGAACTTGGGGACTTGTGTCTTTGCACGTGGCTAAGCGACCGGACTTCAATGTCAACAAACTCCCGCTTCCAGCACGGAGGTACTGTCAGGTCTGCTATAAAATTGGTTTCTGACTGGAACAACATATTGATAGTATTATGGTAGGTTAAAACACGTAATTTTACACCATATATAATAAAAATAAACATGAGAAATATATCAAATTTACTGTTCTGCTCTGTACACTTTATTACAGTGTATGACTACGTACATTCCAATATTTTCAAACCCATAACTTCTTCGCTGATATGAAACAAGAAAAACTTATTTCCAAGTCACATAAAGTGACGGGAGCAAACTTAAAATACTGAATGTTTTCACTGTCACTGTTTTCTGTTTGATTTTGAGCAATTGCTAGCTGATCTCGTATGTGAGAAAGATAAGTATATCCTAAATTTTTCTCAAAAATAGTTTTCAATTTGTTCTACGGTAGGTTCCTCTGCTAGTTGATCCATGGCTATGGACAAATTTTCCACTAATTTAAGGGACTGTAATGTCTTTCAATGAATGCCGGTTTCCAGCCTTTAGTTTGTGTGTAGCACAACTTACAAAATATAAACTCTCCATTCGAAGAAAATAATGTATCTCCTTCGAATTCCTCCACGAAATTCTGTACCTAAAGTTTACAAAAATGTATTTTGAAACTTGTATAATATGCATTCGAATAACACGTATTTTCTAATTCCTCAAACAGACCGTTTATCTGTAATTCTCTGAATGTCATTGTCTTCGACACGACACAGTTTCCTCGTCCGTCTTCCTCTCATTCGATGTGACCACTTTCTTAGTATATACGACTGTCCCTGAGCACTTGCAGCGTGAGCTGTGTGTACGTTGTACCTGTAACCTTACTCGTGCACACGAAACACAAGTCCCCAAGTTCCGAGCTTTGGTTATGATAAATAAAGTGAGGAGTTCACAGATACCGGAGAAGAGAAATTACGAATCATATGACATAATTGTTATAATGTTTTCCTCAGCCAAAAATAATAATTATTTTAAAATGAAAGGCTTTCATCAGCCTATATCGAGGTAATAGTGTTGTGAGGTAACAATTTAGATCAGATTAGTAAAGTTATCAAAATATGATATTCCCAGCGCTTATTTCTTAATCAGTACTCTCACGGCAAAAGTACTTGACAATGGCGTTGTTTTGGAGTCTGTACTAACACAGCCATCAAAGGTTAGACGACTTACGACTTTCATTTCATAAGCTGGTAAGTGATGAGAATATAGTGAGGAATACATGTGAGGCTCTTGAGGTTGTAAGGAGAGAAGAAAACAACTATTTGCAACGCGGAAAAATTTTTCTGGAAAAATATATAATGGCAAATTTTCCATCTCACGTCACAATATTAATTCAAAATATTGATATTAATAAGTCTTTAAATCTGACATAAAGAGAATATTGTCGCTTCACAGCTTGTGAACTACATTTTTAATTTCTTTCAGTAACGCTCCCAACTTTTCGATACTTGCTCTCAAGTTTTCAAATAAACTCTATGTGAAATTAAATTCTAAGCTTAATTTATATTTATTAATATTAATATTAATTTATATTGACATACAGCAAAGAAATAATTTCAGTGTAAAAACTTCACAATGTCCTACTGCATGTAATTAATTGGGAGTATAATATTTTCTTCAACATATTTTGTGTACGAATGGTCACAGTAAATAATAATGCTTGACGAACAATGAAAGAGTATGGTCTATTACTTTAAAATAATTAGTACCTACTACGTAAAATGAAATATTTGTTCGTTTCTTGTTGTTTCTAAATTACCGCAATTTTTTTCTTCAAATATTGTATAAAAATCGTATTAATAAATTATGCTTTACAAACCACTACTTTGTGAAGTATAACTGAGTAAGCCTAAAGTTTCTTGTATTAAAACTGTCAAATATAGACACTGATAATAACTGTGTTTTTTTCGTTCTGTTAACTATGTTTATAGTGTCCAAATGTCTATTTAACCCAACCCTAGGGGCGCAGAAAAGATTACTGTACACCCCTCCAGCTAAGAAAGGGTAAGAGCAACGCTTGAATGATGCAGTCTGCACAGACCGGCGATCCGCGCACATAACTGCACATTCAGAGTCTGATTTCTGGAATGCCTGCTCAAGTCTTAACGCTCTGATCTTCCATTCAAGCGACCTGAGTTCGATCTTAGGGCAGCTCGTGATGGAATTTGTGTGAAAAAAAAGCAGACATTTCATAGGGATTTTCTCGGGATACTCCAGTGCACTATTTTTTACTGTTATCATTAATTATTTCTCTTCAAATTTATTACAATTTTGGAAATTTTATTTCTTCTTCAACTGTTTGACATTGTCATTATTTTTAAAGTTCCTTCCTTGGAGCAATTAAAAGACTGGAGTCAGTTTAAGCTGCCTTTAAAGCGAGGGTAAACGTAGTATGGGACAGAAGGATGAATTGGATAGGAAAAATGTCCATTAACTACGGTCTTTCATTCATTCTACCTGCTGTGTCACCATTACCAAAGTCTGGCCAATGGTGCGATGACAGATTCTGACCAAGTGCCTTTCATCAGAATCTTCGTCATACTAATTCGCTAAACTGTAGTTTTATGTAATGTGTGTAGTACAGGGACATCATTTTATTTTTACTTCAATTTTTATTGTACCTGAGTTTTTGAATGTACTTCACTCCCACCCCTTCTACTAATGAAGTTCCAACTGACCTCCAGACAGAATCAAGGCCGCATATAGTAAACAGCACTGAGTTAGTGAGTATAGTACGTTCCAGAAATATGTTCGCGTTTTCCAGTGACGAAAGAGCTTTCAATATTGAATCATATTTTCGCACAGGTACTGTCCGTTTGCCTACGTCGAATCCCGATTTCCCCCACCTGCTTCTGCTCGCCCCTCTGTAAAAGCTGGGCTGTCGTGGCTCTTTTCTGAAAACATTAATTTCTGTTAGGAATTGGACGTTTACGTAATATTATACAACTGTTTAAAATAACTTAAATAAAAGGGCCTCGTTAAGTAATTAACTGTTACGTGATTTCTCCCTTTTCTACGATCCTGCGGCATAACCAATTGCACGGGCAGTAGATGGCATGTCTGAGTAATTTTATCTGTGCAGGTCGGGCAGAAGTGAAGATTGAATTTACAGTACGTAAGGTACTCTTTTATAGATTATGCACAGAATTATTTCAAAATGAGTTACTAGTACGAAGGACGAAACTGGCAATTGGAATTAGATGCAATAGTCTATATTGCGATAATATGCACAAAAGAACTGAAGCCTGTATCGAAATGAACGGCAACCATTTTAAAAAATGTGTTTAAATATCCATATTATGATTATTTTTCAATTTAACTTCATTCTCTAAATTGTACAATAATGTGCTGTAGACAGTATAATAACTGCATAATGAATACGTTCGCATGGATAGCTCAGTTCGTGAGTAAAAACACTTATTGTTAATACAGTAGGCCTACTGCATTTTGATTAAACAAAATCCTAATGAAAATTATTGAACTCAAAATCGCGATATTTCCTAGTTTACGTAAATGGATGAAGTACTTTTCTTCCCTCCTATACCTAGTAAAGTGATTTGTTTGTGTTTTACGCCAGTATCACCGAACTCCAGCCGTGGAAGAGGGTAGCGAACGGTGTTTCCGGTTCTCTAAAGGTACAGCCAGGTTAATTTTAAAAATGTTAGTAAAAATAAAATGATGTCCCTGTGCAATATAATATGTATGAGTGTAATGCTAGTAAAGGAAAATGGAGGGGGATTATTTTGTTCTAAAAATACTAATGAAAAGAAAATAAATTCATTCCTCTAAATATAAAATAAAAATATAATTAATAACTCAATAAATGATAAAAGTAATCCATGTGATAAATTTCTGTAACAATAATTTATAATATTATTCATTCATTCATGGTGACCTGCCTAAGGGCAGATCTTTCACTGCAATACTAGCACGCTCCAAATACACAATTGTATAATAGATTAAATTGTAAATTTCTATACAGAACTACTTAAAACATCTGGATATATGATGTATTAACATAACAAGATACATTTCTGCTTGGTTTCTATGAGTAGCAATGGTAGACATGTACTGTTTTAGAAAAAAGTTTCGTCGCATAGATATTTTTTAAGTCCCAGAAAGGAGGCAAAGCAGCGATTGCAGCGATATTTTAATACTTAATTAACTTATTATTCCCAGAACATGAATTTTACCAGCAATCTAAAAGTATTGGGAATAAATTTCAATAAGGAACAAAAAAAAGTTTCCTTCCCAGGCAGGATTCGAACCACGAAAGTCTTAGTTAGCAGTCTATCCTGCTCTGGAGTGAACAAGGCTCTGAAATGAGCTACAAGGGTCGGTCCGGTTTTTTTTGCCACTACTGTACATATTATTTGCCTATAATTAAACATAGGAATTTATCCACAGAGACTACAAGGATAAAGGCTCATTCACAATGAAAATTAAATATAACGTAAGCGTTAACTTAAGAATGTAAACGTTACGGTAATAGTAATATACGTTACAAGAGCAGTATGTTGACGTTTTCGTGTTCGAGGAAAAGATTGAAAAAGCGAAACGTAGTTGAGCTTTTTTAATTTCCGAGAACATGAAAACAAACATACCGCTCGTGTATTGTACATTATTTTGTGCGAAGGTCGTTTATTACATACCTGAAAGAGGAATTTCTAATTAGTAGCAATGAAATCTCCATCTTGGTTTCTGTTTAATGACGGCAACTTTTAAAAACTAAAATATCTATCTTCAACATTGTTGCTATAAAATATTTTCTGTGTTTACTATATTCCAGCAGGCCGTGATATACGTCTGTCTTTTTTTCCCCCAGTCTATAAATGCGAACTTAAAACAAACGGTAAGGTTATGTAATGATTTATTTTTCATTTTAATATTTTAACAATATTATTTATATAACATATTGCAGTAATAACATCGGCATCTGGAATCTTGTTGATTTTTTCACGGCTTCCTTAATGTTACTTGTATCAGGAATGCAATAACTTTCGTGGAGTAGTAGACTTTACTTAATTTTGCAAATATTTAAAAACAATAATTAACATTGCAATTTAGGTGAAATTGCAGTGGTAAGTTTCAATTTATAATTATCACTATGTTAAACGTCTCTAAAAATAATATGTTAAAAGCCTAAAGCAGTAAAATGAATATGGCGCTTAAGCGGTAAGAAGAGGAAAATTGTTATATGTGTTACGTTGAGAATACTGAATGTGGTATTTCACACTTACCGCGTATTGGTTCTGTGCGGAAAACAAGCAAATACGCACGATCTCGCACAAAATCACATCATTCATGGTGGGGACATAAACATAACCGCAAAGATACTTGGTAACCATGGAAACATAACAACGACGCCATTTCCTCATATTCTGTTGAATACTTCAGCGCTCCACGATTGTGTACTGTTTGCAAATCACGTAAGCATAAGCACGAAAGCTTGGAGTTCGTAGACTTTCATGTTAACGTCTAACGGCAATGTTAATGTCAGTTTTTCTGTGAATCTCTGTGAATGATCCCATTTGATAACCTGGCCCCAAACTTCTGTGTTTATGTTACGGTTATGTTTAATTTTCATTGTGAATGGGCATTTAGGTATGCATAGAGTGTTCTTTGTACGCACGAGAAACGTATCACCATTCAATTGCTGCTATACATAACACGTTTCAGTTGTAACTTGGCCATACCTCAGGCTTCACGTCATTCATGACGTAACGATAGTCTAAGCACAACTAACCTAATATTCTCATGTTGTGATATAAATTCCTACTTTTACTTATATCCTATCCTTTTAAATATATCAATTCTTCTTACAGGCAGAACTGAGTGCGCAGAATCGGGGAACTTCCTGTCTGATTTGTCTAATGTAATCAACCCAATTGAAACACAAATCCAAAATGTATTGAGCATGCTACAAAATGTATTGAACATGCTACAAAATGGATTGAACATTCTACCTCCAGAGGTAAGTAGACTTTATTTACTATACAATATTTTATAATAGAAATGAGGTAAAACTTCACTGTACATAACTTTAATATATCAGACCGTAACGATTCTGGAGTTATTTCGCTAACATTATTTTCTCCATGTCACCCAGACACTTATAACCATAGCAGTTGATAACGCGTCGTAAAATAATTAATTAGAAACAATATGTTTCATATCCCTTGCTTCCTACACACTAACAGAACCAATTATGTGTACATATACAGGACATATCAAAAGTCCGGTAACACTTTCAATATTTTATTACACAAAAACTACTAATGATAGCACTTTCAAACACACGTCAGTTTAAAGTCAAACTCTCAAAGTTCTGTTTACACCTTACAGCAGCGGTGGCGAAAATGCTATCGTGGGCCGAGCCACTGTGTAAGCTGCAACGTGCATAGCACCTATGGCGGGAGGCGGACACCCGAAGGGGAATTGAAGCAACTGTCTGACATTAACGGTTTTTCATTTTCCTTACGTCAAGCACTTAAATAAAATTATATACAGTACAAGGCTACAAACTAATATTTAGTACGTGTAACGAAGAAAGAAATGAACAAGAAAACATAGGACACATTATCACAACCTAAAATTAACTGTCTTTAGAATGTCTCTGCGGCAGAGTTTCAAAATCAGGAATTATGTCACTTACTGCCAGTCGTAGTTTATCACGAAGGTATTTGTCTGTCAGTCGTGATCTAAATTTGATTTTTACTATTTTCATTGTTGAAAATAATTTTTCACAAACGTAAGTTGTAGCGAACATGGTTTCAACAGAGCAAGCGAAAGAACGAAGCTTCAAATATTTATTTTTTGCCAAAGATTTGAAAAGTTCAACATTTGTCAAGTCCTTACATCTAGCTTTCATTTAACAACACATTGTAAATATGTGAATTTAACCGCATTATTCGTACATCTGCTGAAAAAGGATCAACGTACAGCGATGATGATGATGATGATGATGATGATAATAATAATAATAATAATAATAATAATAATAATAATAATAATAACAACAACACTTAACCTTTTAATGTTTCATCAGTAACATGTAGTAACTTATAATGCCGTTTTATGTTATATAACCATTTTCCTAGTAATACTTGTGAATAAATCATACATTTAATATTCTCATCGTATTTGTCAGCAAAAATGCGTCCCCCATCCTACTTGAATCTTTAGTTTTTATAGAGGTACATGGTTTCGAAAGAGACATTGCGACGATACGCCACTCGCAGGTCAGAGACAAATATACATGGAACGGAGTTTGACTCCAGTGAGTGAGAGGGTGGGGGTTGTAGGTAGGAAGCAAGGGAAATGCACTGCGAGCCACAATGTGCTCGTGAGTCGCATTTTCGCCGCGGCTGCCTTACAGACATTCAATGTGTGAACCACGAGTGACTCGGCAGATGTCCAAACAATAATCAAACTCTTCCCATTCCCTTTTCAACATATTCTCTGTGACCGTGGCGACAGCTTCTCGAATTCTGGATTTAGTTCCTCTAAATCACGTGGCAAAGGCGGTAAAAACACACGGTCCTTTAGGTACCCCCATAGAAAAAAGTCACATGCAGTCATATCGGGTGACCTTGGTGGCCATGTCATGAAACATCTGTCCCTTATCCAACGATCATACATCTCCGTCGCTGAAAATTAGGCGGCTGAGTAAGTCATCGTCGTCTGCTGCCTATTGTTGTAGCTGGCAAGAAAATTCGTAGCGCTTGCTTTTGTCATCCTTATTTAGCATATGCAGAAGCTGCAGTGTGTATGCTTTCATAGCCAGCCTCTTACGCAAAATCCTCCACACAGTCAATGAAGGACGTTGAAGCTCACGGGACGCTCTATGGACTCATTTCCTCGGGCTCCTTACGAATGCTTCTCTGACTCGCTCAACGTTCGCTTCACTCACCCTGGGACGTCCACTCCTCTTTTGGGGACACACGACAAGATCTCGATGACGATTTCATCTTTCAGCAAGATGGAGCTCCGCCACATTTCCACAATGCAGTTCGTGCTTACCTGAATACGGAGATGTCTGATCGTTGTATAGGACGTGCTGGAGTAAGGGACAGACGTTTCATGACATGGCCACCAAGGTCACCTGATATGACTGCAAGTGACTTTTTCTACGGGGTAACTAAAGGACCGTGTGTTTGTACTGCCTTTGCCACGTGATTTAGAGGAACTAAAACCAGAATTCGAGAATTTTTTAAATTTTATTTGGTTATTTTACGACGCTGTATCAACATCTAGGTTATTTAGCGTCTGAATGAAATGAAGGTGATAATGCCGGTGAAATGAGTCCGGGGTCCAGCACCGAAAGTTACCCAGCATTTGCTCGTATTGGGTTGAGGGAAAACCCTGGAGAAAACCTCAACCAGGTAACTTGTCCCGACCGGGATTCGAACCCGGGCCACCTGGTTTCGCAGCCAGACGCGCTGGAATTCGAGAAGCTGCCGCCATGGTCACAGAGGATATGTTGAAAAGGGTATGGGAAGAGTTTGATTATCGTTTGGACATCTGCCGAGTCACTCGTAGTTCACATTGAATCTCTGTAAGATGTAAACAGAACTTTGAGAGTTTGACTTTAAACTGACGTGTGTTTGAAAGTTCTATCATTATTAGTTTTTGTATAATAAAATATTGAAAGTGTTACCAGACTTTTGATATGCCCTGTATACAGGGCGATAACTAATATAAGGAAACCTTTGAGGGATGAATAGAGGACTTCAAAACAAACAAAAACGTTCAAGTAGACTAAAGGCCAATTCACAATGAAAATTAAACATAACCGTAATATAAACACATAAGTTTGCGGCCAGGTTATCAAATGGGTTCATTCACAATGATTCACATAAACAGTGACATTAACATTACCGTTAGACGTTAACATGAAAGTCTACGAACTCCAAGCTTTCGTGCTTATGCTTACGTGATTTTCAAACAGTACACAATCGTGGACCGCTGATGTATACGACAGAATATGAGGAAATGGCGTCGAACCTTCTATGTTTTCAGGAGAGCAAATTTAAAGTTTGCAATTCACTGTAAATCAGAACTGTATATGCATTGAGTAAATAATGGCTTGGTAATAAGTGGAACATACACACTTTCATATTAGAAGTTATAAATCTATCTTGCAACTGTTTTAACTATCTCAAAAGTGAACTTTTCAAAGTCATGATCTTGGAAAAAATCGCATTCCCTAATTGAAACAAAATAAACTGGGAACGAAAATGAGATCGAATAAAAGTTGAAACCCTACTCAAAATACAGGGACATTATTTTATTTTTACTTCAATTTTTATTGTACCTGAGTTTTTTAATGTACAGGCTGCGTGTCAGAAAGAACGGATGGATTTCACATGGCAAGAAAATTGTAAAGATTCATCAAATCAAAATTTATTGTTATCAACATATTCACCAATACATGCAGTTTATTTATGGAAAACAACATTATCCATATGATGTCCTTGGCTTTCAATACAGGCATCGAGGCGTTTTCTGATGTTCGCCATCACTTTCACAGTCATAGCTGGTGCAATTGCCACGATTTCTTCACGAATCGCTGTCTTCAGTTCGTCCAGTGTATGTGATCGATGTTTACAAACTTACGCCTTCAAATGGTCCCAAAGAAAGAAGTCGCAGGGCGCGAGATCTTACCGTAGCCTCGGACAATCTCAGTGCAATAGAATTTCGTCCAGGTGATTTTTTCTTTAATGTTGAACCTGTGATACGAAATGAAGCCACCCACCGCAAAATTGTATTCCGAGTTGGAATCCTAGCGTGACGTCCGATGTCGAAATGAGTCCTGAGTGGCGATCACAGACTCTTCATTTTTCAAAAATGTCTCTACGATGAAAGCACGTTGTACACCAGACCAACACCATATTCTCAACTGAAACTGCATTCTATGGCTGACCCAACAGTCGTGGTCCCCCTCACTTTATCTCTCTCCTCGTTGCGTATCGATAGTTTGAAATCCATCCGTTCTTTCTGACGCACCCTTTACCTAAGTTTTGGAATGTACTTCACTCCCACCCCTCCTACTAGTAAACTTCCAACCGTTCACGACACAGAGCCGAGGGCGCGTAAGCAGTACTGAGTTACTGAGTACAGTACGTTCCAGAAATATGTTCGCGTTTTCCAGTGACGAAAGAGCTTTCAATATTCAATCATATTTTCGCACAGGAACTGTCATCCGTTTGCCTACGTCGCATCCCGGTTTCCCCACCTGCTTCCGTTCGCTCCTCTGTAAAGTCTAGTAGCTGGGCTATCTAGTTCTTTTCTGAAAACATTAATTTCTGTTAGGAATTGGACGTCGACGTAATATTACACAGGTGTTTAAAATAACTTAAATAAAAGGGCCTCGTTAAGTAATTAACTGTCACGTGATTCCCCCTCTTTCTACGATCCTGCGACAAAACCACTTGAACGGACAGTAGATAGCATTTATGAGTGATTTTATGTTTTCGGATCGAGCAGAAGTGAAGATTGAATTTACAATACGTAAGGTACTCTTTTATAGAGTAGGTACAGAATTATTTCAACATGAGTTACTCGTACGAAGGACGAAACTGATAATTGGAATTAGGTACAATAGTCTTTAGTGTGATAATATGCACAAAAGAACTGGAGCCTGTATCGAAATGAACGGCCACCATTTTCAAAAATGTGTTTAAATATCCATATTATGATAATTTTCAATTTAACTTCATTCTCTATAATAATGGTAGTATGACTTTACAAGAACTGACATTCTTCAAAAGCATGAGATACTGAACTTGTAAAATGTACATGTGGCAACACAGACCACGTGGGTGGGTGCAGTTTTCTCGCTTTCCTAACAGATTATTTCTCATTCTAATTTCCGTAAAACGGTTCCGGTTACGTGTTAGTAGCTGGTCTCTTCCAACACGTGTGATGCTATAGTGTGCGTGAAAAATGCTGCGAGGTTGTGAATTTCCTTGTAATTGTTAATTTGTGCAATTATTCAACAATGAATGGAAATGAAAACATATTATATTTTGGACAATTTAGGAAAATCAGCGTTTTGGGTACTCTTCCAGAGTCCAGCCCTTTGGACGAACTTTTTCTCCTGTAAATTTTTTTTATCTCTATGTAAATGTTTATATTTAGTGTAATTGTAACGGTGAAAATATTGTTAATCCAATAATGATTTATTTATTTATTTTCATAAGTGTATATTATTTTTGGGAGTGTTTTTGTAAGTAATTTTATGAGGTTGTTATTGATATGCTGATAAATTATTTGTAATGATATTTCATTATATAACATTGCAGTAATAAGTTTTAAGCTAGCTTCATTTTGTAGATCTGCGGTGCTTGTCAGTTTCTTGTTGTTTTAGCTATTTAATTAAGTTTACAAAAACAGATTATTGCTATACAGAAGGGAAGGCCAACCCCAACCCTACATGGTCTACATGTATGCATGTAGGCTAATTTGTAGCTTGTTTCTTTCAAGAAGGTGTCATTTTGCGCTGTTAACTTCTTTCCTCCTCTTAAGAAATATGCAGGAGCCGCCACTGTGCCTGGCTTAGTCGCATAGACAGATCCTTGATGAATTCCCAGAAAAAGAAGTTCAGGAGAGTCAAATCAGGTGGTTGCGGATCCATTTGCATGGAAACAGTTTGTCTACCAAGACTGGAACAACAGTCTAGTACAGTATATACAGTCGCGAAACTTGGGGTGATTTTTTGCATTTCTCGCGATAGTTGCTAGTCGCTTGGAGCGCTGTGTGTACTAGGAACAATACACTGTGTCACTGCCATCGTGATCTAATACAGGCCGTAAGGCAGACCATGTGACTCGCTTAACCCGATCACGAAGGGCGGCGTTTCAACCATATAAATTAGTTGGAATGCATAAACAGTAACATGTTTCTCTAAAATGTAGTGTAATTGCATTAATAAGATTTAAAACAATGATTAGAAGACACTTCAGACATAATTCACTTGCGAGTTAAGGTGTAATATTTTTTTTGGTGTGAAAATTACGTTGTTCGTATGTGTAATACCTGCCTTTATTTGGGTTAAATATTGCGAAATTATTGTACATTCATTTATGCTTGATTCAATAATTTTCAGTTGCACCGCACGAATATTTAGATATGTTAAAATTATAGGTTATGTTTACTGTCCCAGTTGCCCCTTTCTGTCTAATTTTAGTGGTCTCCAATGCCCTGCCATTCATATGGAAATATTATAGGTTATGTTTACTATATCTTACTAAATTCGCAATTATACATTATAATTAAGCATAATGTCTTGTATGATACTCCGCACATTCAATTTGTCTGTATTTTAATACTACAATTGAGTATTGAATTATTGTATTTATCTACTACCTAAGAGACGATGTAACAATCGTACGTACACTAATTTCATAAGAGTGGTATGATAAATTTTCTGCCTACAATTAAGAAAGGTAGATGAGCTATATTAAAATCACAATATAAATTCTTTTTTATTAAACCTCAAAATAGCTTCCATTCTAAATTTAAAATGTTGATGCGAAAAGATTATGTTAACATGTAAAATTCTCTTCACATTAAAATAACACGGTTTTGTAATTATTTCTGCAACATATTATGCAACAAGAAGTAAAGGGAACTTATGGACACATTACACTAAATAAAGCTTAGCAATGATACGCAATAAAGTTATAATATAATAATTCACTGAGCTACATACACTGAAATAGAAAACCCGAACATACATTACGGCCTGGTCTAGATCGAAAAGGCATTGACTGTGTCGTATTTCGCATTGCGAAAGGTTGTGTAAACTGTGAAATGTTCACTATCGGTTGTAATAATTATAAATGGCTAAAATACAATAATTTGAATAATAATTTGGGACAAGGAGACGTTTGTTGCACTATAAATTCTAAGGAAAAGAGGTCAGAGTTATCCTTCCGAAAGATCCAGGAAGGTGAGTTTATAAAATATAATATATATTTTATGAAAATAATATATGAACCTTATGTATTTCATATTTCAATAGTGGAAGGAAGGTGTTAATTTTTCAACAGAACACGATATCAAAAGTACAATACATTTTATCGTCTGCTAAGGAAAGAGTCTGTGATGAGGCGATAGTAGGATCCTGGTGGCTGGCAACTATCTATGGATGCATATTTCAACTGTCTATGTTTGCATATTTAGGCATATGACTCGGTTAAGAGAGAAGTTTTGTATGATATTCTTATTGAATTTGGTATTCCCAAGAAACTAGTTCGATTAATTAAAATGTGTCTCAGTGAAACGTACAGCAGAGTTCGTATAGATCAGTTTCTGTCAGATGCGTTTCCAATTCACTGCGGGCTAAAGCAAGGAGATGCACTATCACCTTTACTTTTTAACTTTGCTCTAGAGTATGCCCTTAGGAAAGTCCAGGATAACAGAGGGGGTTTGGAATTGAATGGGTTACATCAGCTGCTTGTCTATGCTGATGACGTGAATATGTTAGGAGAAAATCCTCAAACAATTAGGGAAAATACGGGAATTTTACTTGAAGCAAATAAAGAAATAGGTTTGGAAGTAAATCCCGAAAAGACAAAGTATATGATTATGTCTCGTGACCAGAATATTGTACGAAATGTAAATAAAAAAATTTGAAATTTATCTTTTGAAGAGGTGGAGAAGTTCAAATATCTTGAAGCAACAGTAACAAATATAAATGATATTCGGGAGGAAATTAAACACAGAATAAATATGGGAAATGTCTGTTATTATTCGGTTGAGAAGCTTTCATCATCCAGTCTGCTGTCAGAAAATCTGAAAGTTAGAATTTATAAAACAGTTATATTACCGGTTCTTCTTTATGGTTGTGAAACTTGGACTCTCACTTTGAGAGAGGAACATAGGTTAAGGGTGTTTGAGAATAAGGTGCTTAGAAAAATATTTGGGGCTAAGAGGGATGAAGTTACAGGAGAATGGAGAAAGTTACACAAAACAGAACTGCACGCATTGTATTCTTCACCTGACATAATTAGGAACATTAAATCCAGACGTTTGAGATGGGCAAAGCATGTAGCACGTATGGGCGAATCCAGAAATGCATATAGAGTGTTAGTTGGGAGGCCGAAGGGAAAAAGACCTTTGTGAAGGCCAAGACGTAGATGGGAGGATAATATTAAAATGGATTTGAGGGAGGTGGGATATGATGATAGAGACTGGATTAATCTTGCTCAGGATAGGGACCGATGGCGGGCTTATGTGAGGGCGGCAATGAACCTCCGGGTTCCTTAAAAACCAGTAAGTAAGTATGTTTGCATATTTAGTAAGTATTGAGCTTCGCAACTGTATATACTAAACTGTACTGGAACATAAAATCGACTGTACGGAACTTTCTCATGAGGATGAACACCATTTCAAAAATTATCCGAAATAGTTGATTTTTCGATAGACTTCTTACTTATGAAAGACTTTGTATATCTCTCTACGAGTCTGACAGGCAACGGCTCAGGCCAATGTTTGACATTAGGTTTAATACTTGGCACAAAAAAAGATGAAAAAGTTAAAATTTTTAAATAACTTGGTTCAAATTTGGAGAAGAACAGAACGACAAATTTTGAAATAGGACGAAGATTAAATTGATGGTAGGAGGTAATTATTGGAATGTTAAATTCTATTCTATGGAATATGAATATTAAGGAATATTATACTTAGCTTATATTGATGTTTCTTTTTACAGATTAGAATGATAGCGCAGAATATTCTAAACTTCTTCAAAGAAGTCTTGAATGGATTCCAATCTCAAATTTTGGGGAATATTCTACCTAACATCCAAGGCGCTGTGAACAATGTGGAGAAAACGTTTGGACCTCTTCTCAGCAATCTTATACCAGGGAAGAAGTAAATTCTTCTGAAAAATATGGCGACATCTGGAGACTGTTATATTGAAAAGTGTCTGAAAGAATTGTCATATCAATACTTAATTAAATTTAAGTAATAAAAGACATGGAGCATATTTCGTTGATTCATTTATTGTAAATATAATTTGTAATTTTAGCTTTCTCCTTTAACTACAGGGACATCATTTTATTTTTACTTGCATTTTTATTGTACCTGCATTTCTGAATGTACTTCACTCCCACCCCTTCACTAATGTCCTTGCTCCCGTCAGACACACAAACTTACGGCCACTGTTGCATTCGAAGTCTTCAAGCAGTGAAGTAAACACTGCAGTGTATAGTGTGTTTCATAAATATGGTTGCGTTTTCTATAGAAGAAAGAACCTATATTAATAATATCGTACTAAAAAATTATATTCAAGAAACGATAAATTCAATTTCATAGAATATGCTTCAAAATGTTTTTAATAATATGCGTAAAGAATTGAAGCCTGCATTGTAATGAACGGCAACCATTTTCAGCAACTTGTTTAAACATTCAGATTAGCTTTTTTTGAATTGAGGTGGCTAGAAGCAAAGGAATGCTAGTGACATTTGTAATAACATGAGTTAAGTGCATCCAGTGTAAGAAAAAGTATCTAAAATTTTAGTGGCAAAGGGATATTTTAATCGCATCACACATTAAGATTTAAATAAAAATTTCACCGATTTTACGAAAGCTTAAATATTTAAACCCCATTTTCTCAAAAGTAACTTAAGTGAACTTACAGCCCTTTACATATGACCCCCTCAATTTAAATGCACTCTCTATATTGTACGTTAACATCAATAATTAATATGCTAAATAAAGTAGACATTACATAACGAACATAGCCGCCTGAAAAGTTGAGTTTTTTTTTAAAAAAATGTTACTACTCTACTGTATTTTGATAAATTCTTAAAGTGATGATCAAACTGAAAATCGTAATATCGTATTCCCTACAACATAAATGGATACACTACTTTTCTCTCCTCCTATTCCTAGTAAAATGATTTGTTTACATATTGCACTAGTAACATCAAACTCCTGTAATGGAAGGGGGCAACAGTGTTTCCGAGTATGGCCAGGTTAATGTTAAAAATGTTGGTAAAAATAAAGTGATGTCCCTGTATATACTAATATACATAAAAAACAAATTAAGATAATAAAATTTGAAAATGATGATAATGATGATGATGATGATGATGATGATTAGTATCAAAGCTCAGCTTGAGACTGCAACGTTTTGAGTTCATACAGTTAGAAATAAAATGAATGTGTAAACAACCGCTACCAAACATGAAAATGGTGGTGGAGTATGGGTAGAACGGAGAAAAATTATCTCCGGCACCGGACTCGAACTCGGGTTTTCAGCTCTACGTGCTGACGCTTTATCCACTAAGCCACACCGAATTCCAGTTCCGATGCCGGATTGAATCCCTCTCAGTTTAAGTTCCACCTCTCTGTTCCCTTTTGGTGGCCTACCCTCATGAACTGTGTCACAAAATATGTTACAGTGGCACAATGTCCAACACTATGTACAGAATAAGTATGTACCCGGAGAGCGACGGAGCAAGACGCCGAGCCGAGAGAATTTTTCTCCTTTCTACCCATTTTTCACCATATGGTAATGCACAATTCCTCCACGGATATATATTGGGTGTTCATTTCAAAGTGTGTCATGACGTCACTGTTGTGAGTCAGCGATTTGAATCGAGTTTCAGCTTTTATGTCAGAGAAGTTGCCTATTAATCAAGGCGTTCAATCTGAACTTGAGAACGTGTACGGTATAACTTGAACATCGTAGCAACAGATGGCGGTCTGTACTGTCTGTGTGCTACCATAACCTCTTTCGAACTGTGTTTTGTGCGGTCAAGTCGTACGCAGGGTATTTTTTTTATCATCGGTTGCGTACGGTAACATTCCACAACACAAATCAAATGCTCCGTGTCCATGTTGACCGTCGAAGTTAATGTCAACAAATACGTAAGTAATCTAATTTCATTATGTGTGAAGTTTCCGATAAGCAAGTTATAATTTTAAGTATATTGAATAAATTAAACAGTCTGTGCTTATCTAGTATTACATTTATAGCATTAACGTTTTCAGTACGTGTGTACCATTTTCAAATGCGAATGCCTGTTACATTTGAATAGGTCTGCTTGACTGTGGAATTGGAACATTCATGAACATCATTGATGCTGTTAATAAACTACATAAAAACACAACTTAAGGATAAAATAGATAAAATACATATGTTAACAATGGTTCACGTGATCACTTCGGTGACATGTTGTTAGAGTGGTCTTCTCTTAATGTAGATCATCGTGGTTAAGTATTATAAAATATCCAATAAAACGGTAAATGTTAAAATTAACTTGCGCTGATAATCACTATAAAAGACTGTAGTCTTGTTGAGTTGTTTTAATGTTCATTTATGTTCATATATGCTATATGTTGCACTATTTCCCGTTAGATATGTCGTACGTAATGTAGGTTTTGTATTACCTGGTTGTAGCTTGGAGGAAGAGTTGTTAAACAAGTACAGAATTCTTAGTGACTTCGTGCGTAACGTAAGTAATCGTCTTAACCCTCTCCCCATATCCCGACAGTAAGAAAAAAAACCCACCTCAGTACATGTTTCGAAAAAGTTCACATTCCTGCCACTACCGGCGTTACCGTACATATCAGTAAGTAGGCTACTCTTCAGAATGAACGCCGTACTTGCTATGCAACTTCTCTGACACATAGGCAGTAGACCTCTGCAGAAGTGTAGGAAGATTGAATTCTCTAGGCTCATCGACTAGCCACATGACAGCATACAGCGAACCATGACACACTTTGAACTGAACATCCAGTATGTACTTCGGTACATCATAGTAATATGAAAATGGTGGTAACACGCCTTACACGATATTTCAAAGCCATTATAGTGATAAATTTAATAGGAGAGGTTGGTATGACCCAGTATAAAGACCATGCCCTGGTCTGCTGTACTGTTCCTACCATCTAGATGTATTCCTAACCCACACCAACTGAGTGCGCTAAGGTTTGCTGTGTATTCGCATTATAAGCAGACAACCCCACTCGTGTCCAAACCAGCATCCTCTGTGCTATTCTAGTTGAAGACGATCAGAAAATGCTGTGAAATAGTGATGATATTGAGATCGTGACTGAAAGATGCAGATGTCTAACTTGTGTAAATGAGGGATCACTCACAAATATCCCAACCGTGTCCTGTTCGCCACAGCCACAGGTGTCAGTATTGATTTCTCAATGAAAATTTGAACGAGGCTTGTACAATAGAAGACGTAAATAAGACCTGTCCTGTGACCTCACTGCGTGCCGTGGCTGCATCACCAATAGGTATGGAGGGGGAAGATAGGTTTTAATCTGAGATGGACTTCCGTGTCTGTATATTCGTATAATATTAAACATAGGATATAATCTGAGATGGACTTCCATTCCTGTAGAATTGTATAATAATAATCATAGCATATAATCTGAGATGGACTTCCGTGTCTGTAGATTCGTATAATATTAACCATAGGATATAATCTGAGATGGACTTCCGTGTCTGTAGATTCGTATAATATTAACCATAGGATATAAACTAGATGGACTTCCGTGTCTGTAGATTCGTATAATATTAACCATAGGATACAATCTGAGATGGACTTCCGTGTCTGTAGATTCGTATAATATTAACCATAGGATATAAACTGAGATGGACTTCCGTGTCTGTATAATATTGACCATAGGATATAATCTGACATGGACTTCCGTGTCTGTAGATTTGTATAATATTAACCATAGGATATGATCTAACATGGACTTCTGTGTCTGTAGATTCATATAATATTAACCATAGGATATAATCTGACATGAATTTCCGTGTGTGTAGATTCGTATAATATTAACCATAGGATATAATCTGAGACGTACTTCCGTGTCTACAGATTCGTATAATATTAATCATAGGATACAATCTGAGATGGACTTCCGTGCCTGTAGATTCGTATAATATTAACCATAGGATATAAACTCAGATGGACTTCCGTGTCTGTATAATATTGACCATAGGATATAATCTGACATCGACTTCCGTGTCTGTAGATTCGTATAATATTAACCATAGGATATAATCTGAGATGGACTTCCGTGTCTGTAGAATTGTGTAATATTAACCATAGGATATAATCTGAGATGGACTTCCGTGTCTATAGATTCGTATAATATTAGCCATAGGATATAATCTGAAATGGATTTCCGTGTCTGCAGATTCGTATAATATTAACCATAGGATATAATCTGAAATCGACTTCGGGGTCTGTAGATTCGTATAATATTAACCATAGGATATAGTCTGGAATGGATTTCCGTGTCTGTAGATTCGTATAATATTAACCATAGGATATAATCTAAGATGGACTTCCGTGTCTGTAGATTCGTATAATATTAACCATAGGATATAATCTAAATGACTTCCGTGCTGTAGATTCGTATAATATTAACCACAGGATATAGTTGAAATGGATTCCGTGTCTGTAGATTCGTATAATATTAACCATAGGATATAGTCTGAAATGGATTTCCGTGTCTGTAGATTAGTATAATATTAACCATAGGATATAGTCTGAAATGGATTTCCGTGTCTGTAGATTCGTATAATATTAACCATGGGATATAATCTAAGATGGACTTCCGTGTCTGTAGATTCGTGTAATATTAACCATAGGATATAATCTAAGATGAACTTCCGTGTCTGTAGATTCGTATAATATTAACCATGGGATATGATCTAAGATGGACTTCCGTGTCTGTAGATTCGTGTAATATTAACCATAGGATATAATCTAAGATGGACTTCCGTGCTGTAGATTCGTGTAATATTAACGACAGGATACAGTCCGAAATGGACTTCCGTGTCTGTAGATTCGTATAATATTAACCATAGGATATAATACGAGATAGACTTCCGTGTCAGTAGATTAGTATAATATTAACCATAGGATACAGTCTGAAATGGACTTCCGTGTCTGTAGATTCGTATAATATTAACCATAGGATATAATATGAGATAGACTTCCGTGTCTGTAGATTAGTATAATATTAACCATAGGATATAATCTGAGATGAACTTCCGTGTCTGTAGATTCGTATAATATTAACCATAGGATATAATCTAAGATGGACTTCCGTGTCTGTAGATTCGTGTAATATTAACCACAGGATACAGTCTGAAATGGACTTCCGTGTCTGTAGATTCGTGTAATATTAACCACAGGATACAGTCTGAAATGGACTTCCGTGTCTGTAGATTCGTGTAATATTAACCACAGGATACAGTCTGAAATGGACTTCCGTGTCTGTAGATTCGTATAATATTAACCATAGGATATAATATGAGATAGACTTCCGTGTCTGTAGATTCGTATAATATTAAGCATCATGAAATAAACTCTCTTTCTAATTTCCCTTCTCGCAAAACTCACATGCCAGATGTCGCCTCCTCATCTATACTCTGGCCACTTGCGTGACAAGGCCAGCCAGGGGTTTAGTTCATGCTGCCAATCCAGAGATATTGACTAGCTGGCTTCATGAGGGGTACTCTAAGGCAAGTTTTTGCGCTTTGTGCGTCCTATAAGGAGTGTTTCAGATTTGAATCGAAGAAATTTTGTCTGGTATTGACGGGTTGTAGACAAGCAGTTTGATATAAGGAACCCAGGGTCTCCGACAAAAAATATACGAGTTATGAGTTGTTAAAGTTGTTTATATTTGATACTCATATTCCGGTATTAAAATGAAATAGAGTTGTGTAATGGTATACAATAGTTTCGGACCTTATTCGGGATTGCATGAAGCAAAGCTATTAAGAAATAATCAACCGAGATTTCACAGAATCTGTTAAAATCCCGGTAATTAATGAGACAGCACGCCACTGCACTGTTTATTTCATCCTCATTCGTTTTCGTTATTGTACTACTTTGGAATTAAATTATCGACATGAGGCTCTGGTATAATGGACAACGCGTCAGACCTTAGGACAGGGCTGGGGTAAGCCTCTCTCAACGATAAACAACACAGGGGTTCAGCGACGTGCCATTCACATTGAGTGCAAGACGTACTTCGCCTACATATGTAAATAAATACATTTAATTTTAGGTTTACAACAAATGTAATGTATCTTACACAGTGTATGATTTTTGTAGTTGATTTAATTTAAAATGTAAAAGGTAGGTAGGTAGGTAGATAGATAGGTAGATAGATAGGTAGACAGACAGACAGACAGATAGATAGATAGATAGGATGGGTGGATGGATGGATGGATAGATAGATAGATAGAGATAGATAGATAGATAGATAGATAGATAGACAGACAGACAGACAGACAGACAGACAGACAGACAGACAGACAGACAGACAGACAGACAGACAGACAGACAGACAGACAGACAGACAGACAGACAGACAGATAGACAGATAGATAGATAGATAGATAGATAGATAGATAGATAGATAGATAGATAGATAGATAGATAGATAGATAGATAGATAGATAGATAGATAGATAGATAGATAGATATACATACAAATTTTATATTATCATAATTTTCTCTAAAATCCAATGCACGGGTCTTCTGACCGTACGTGCTTTAGTACCCAAAACAAGTAGATAGATTTGATAGGTCCCCCCACCTATGATTACATCCAACTACTCTCTAAAAGAACACGCATATTAAAATGGAAATGGCTCAATAAAACACATTATATAATATATCCTAACCTAAAAGACATAAAAGTGTACAGTTGGGTGGATACTATTACCCCTTCCTCAGTTCGCGTCACAAACTTCAACAGCTGAAGTTCTAATCTGTCTCGCCTTCAAGAGGAACAATCCAGTCTTTTGTTCGTATTCTCTATTCCCCATGAGGTCAAGACATGCAAGCGAACTCCTACTCTGACTTAGCATCGAGGGTGGTAAATATTTTCTCCGTACATGTTTCAATTCGACACACTGTAATAAAATATGTTTATAGGAGTTCTTTTCTTTGGAAAGCGGACAAAGACGCTCCCTTTCTTTGTTGACAATTTTATTACCCTTCCATGCCCCCAATCTTAACCACGCTAAACCTGCTCTGCTGTCTTTGTTACAAGAGTTTATGTAGTCACACCTCCCCCAGTTAAGCATGAGATCTGATTGTAGATGTAGTGAGGACTTTTCCGAACATTGGAGCTCAATCTCTTGCCTCTCGATATCAATTAAACGCATCTTCACATTACGCCATACATTCCTCCTATGATGCAGCGCTCTCTGCAGTTTATGAACCCACCCCTTTTCCCAACACTCTCTTCGTTGAACTTTGTAGCAAATTGACCGTAGAAGCGACTGATCCCCAAATATAATTTTTATGGTATTAACGTGAGTTGTAACCTTCAATCAGGCGTCCCTACGCCGAAGCCTGTTACACGTACCGCAGCCAAGTAGCAATACACACAACGGTAATGCACATTACGGACCCACCTGTGCTGTTGCAGTCACCCCTCCACACGGGTCATGACGTCATTTATACTCCGTGTACTCTAAACCTCATACTGGTTACTCTGTGTCCCTAGGCGGAAGCCTGGTTATCACTGAGTAAGTTTAGTATTCAAAAAATATTTTGATATGATATCTCTTGCACCAAAGGGGAGATCTATAACTGAAACTTGATTAATATATTTCAGTATTATTTGTATTTATCCTGGTAATAATGAACAGTTTGACTCGTAGACATTTTGTTTTTGCAGCATTAACTTTCCATGATTGTACGAGAAGATTAGAAGAGAACGGCAGTTACGTAGACCTTCGGCTCCCTTCTACTACCATTAATGCACAACACAATGTCAATACGGCGGTTGCTGTCGTCTGCGATACAACGAACTTTTCTGTTGATTTTCGAGTTAATTTTTTTCCTGGTTATTATATGCTTATTTAAGTTGTGTTAACTCTTTCTAAGTGAAGATTAAAAATAATGGAGATAATTATGACAGTTGTCTGAACACTATTTATTGATAAAATAAATAAAATAATAAAACTGGTTAGAAACCACACATGTTTCGGGGGCTATGATCCCCTCTTTAAGATACGACACGCGGTAGAACATCTATACCGTAGTCGTGGTACAACCACTGAAGATGGGGGAGCATAGCCCCCGAAACATGTATGGTTTCTAACCAGTTTTATTATTTTATTTATTTTATTAATAAATAGTCTTCAGACAACTGTTATAATTATCTCTATTATTTTAATCTTCACTTATGAACACTGTTGTATTTTGACCTTTTAAATATTTAATCTTTCTAAGTGGTTTTATATTTTATTTTATCTGTCCTAATATTTATTTTATTATTGTAAATATTTTTGTTCCACCATTGTTGTTATTATTATTACTATTATTATTATTATTATTATTATTATTACTATTATTATTATTTCTATCATCAACATTATCACTGATCTCTGTAAAACTTATGCAGACTACTAGACTGTACCCGAGCACGAGCATATGCTCATTTCGGGTAACAATTCATAATATGTACTTGCAAATGGCTTTTAAGGAACCCGAAGGTTCATTGCCGCCCTCACATAAGCCCGCCAGCGGTGCCTATCCTGTGCAAGATTAATCCAGTCTCTATCATCACACCCCACCTCCCTCAAATCCATTTTAATATTATCCTCCCATCTACGTCTCGGCCTTCCTAAAGGTCTTTTTCCCTCCGCTCTCCCAACTAACACTCTATATGCATTTCTGGATTCGCCCATACGTGCTACATGCCCTGCCCATCTCAAACGTCTGGATTTAATGTTCCTAATTATGTCAGGTGAAGAATATAATGCGTGCAGTTCTGTGTTGTGTAACTTTCTCCATTCTCCTGTAACTTAATCCCGCTTAGCCCCAAATATTTTCCTTAGCACCTTATTCTCAAACACCCTGAACCTATGTTCCTCTCTCAGAGTGAGAGTCCAAGTTTCACAACCATACAGAAGAACCGGTAATATAACTGTTTTATAAATTCTAACTTTCAGATTTTTCGACAGCAGACTGGATGATAAGAGCTTCTCAACCGAATAATAACACGCATTTCCCATATTTATTCTGTGTTTAATTTCCTCCCGAGTGTCATTTATATTTGTTACTGTAGCTCCAAGATATTTGAATTTTTCCACCTCTTCGAAGGATAAATCTCCAATTTTTATATTTCCATTTCGTACAATATTCTGGTCACGAGACATAATCATATACTTTGTCTTTTCGGGATTTACTTCCAAACCGATCGCTCTACTTGCTTCAAGTAAAATTTCCGTGTTTTCCTAATCGTTTGTGTATTTTCTCCTAACATATTCACGTCATCCGCATAGGCAAGAAGCTGATGTAACCCGTTCAATTCCAAACCCTGCCTGTTATCCTGAACTTTCCTAATGGCATATTCTAGAGCGAAGTTAAAAAGTAAAGGTGATAGTGCATCTCCTGCTTTAGCCCGCAGTGAATTGGAAAAGCATCAGATAGAATCTGACCTATACGGACTCCGCTGTATGTTTCAATGAGACACATTTTAATTAATCGAACTAGTTTCTTGGGAATACCAAATTCAATAAGAATATCATATAATACTTCCCTCTTAACCGAGTCATAAGCCTTTTTGAAATCTATGAATAACTGATGTACTGTACCCTTATACTCCCATTTTTTCTCCATTATCTGTCGAATACAAAAAATCTGATCAATAGTCGATCTATTACGCCGAAAACCGCACTGATGATCCCCAATAATTTCATCTACGTACGGAGTTAATCTTCTCAAAAGAATATTGGACAAAATTTTGTACGACGTCAACAAAGTGATATTCCTCGAAAGTTACCACAGTTGGTTTTGTCCCCCTTTTTAAAAATAGAATTCATAATATGTATCATTTAAAATGTTAAATTCTGAATAAATTTGAAAGTTGTGATTTGTGAGTATGCGCAACCATCAAATATGCCAACCTTTCAAAGTGTGTGTAGTAGAGTTTACTACACAAACACTTTACTTACTAAGAGTAAGTAAAAATATAGCAAACAAAATTCTTAGGGAGCATATTTGCATTAAGTTCAAGTTTCTTTATATAAATTGCCTTCAAATTCCTTTTACTAAGTTATTACAGAAATAGCTACAAAATACTCTACTCACGTGACAATGTTCTTATAAATCAATCAGACTTGGCCTTGTAATATTTCTCTGAAGAATGAAATTCAATTAACAGTTGTTTATTTTGAGGAATCATATCATGAAAAGCAACACAACCCTCACTGAAGAATGATTTTACAACAAGCATTGATTTTACTGTTTTTACAGATAATTTATTTTTCTCATCAGCCCATAGAGCGTTTATGCTAGAAACACTACTCTCTTCAAATTTGAGAGTTCTCCTTTATTACTTTTAAAAAGATCCACTCAGGCTTCATCTAAAGGTTTGGTGTTGCCGTCACTCGC
This sequence comes from Periplaneta americana, assembly GCA_025594305.2. NCBI lineage: Eukaryota > Metazoa > Arthropoda > Insecta > Blattodea > Blattidae > Periplaneta > Periplaneta americana. The sequence goes on along the minus strand of JAJSOF020000039.1, from coordinate 13,358,623 downwards.
CTGAGAAATTCATAACTCACAATAATTGACTCCATTGAAGAACTATTTGAAAAGTTTGAGACAGCCATTATTACGCTTGAAAGTGATTAAGCGCAAACAGGTTTTCTTTGAATTTGGAAAAAACTGTGTATAAGATTTTTACTAAACCTTCATTTTATTATATTATTCCGAAATAATTAAAGTTTAATGATTCTGTAATACAAAAAGTTGCATCAGTTAAATTTTTAGGTTTGATTGTTGATGAACATTTAACATGGGATAAGCATATTTTGGCTGTCTGTGAGAAAATTGCTCCAATGTCTGGTATTTTGAAAAGGCTTAAAAGATCTTTGCCTATATCTTGTCTCTTGAATGTATATTATGCTTTTATCCATTCTCATTTAATGTATATGTCATTTATTTGGGGACATAATAAGAAAACTGCTTTGAGATCTTTACAAATTATTCAAAATAGAGCTTTAAGAAATTTATTTGACTCCAATTAAATATCTATATCAATTTTCTTTTGTTCTAGCAGTTGAATCAATAATCAAATTAGGTGCTGCTATTTTCATGTACAAACTTATTAACAATTTAATACATAGTAATATTATATTTCAGTTTAATAAAGATATTCATACTTACTGTATTCAACAAGACAAAAAACAATATATATTTTTCTCAGCATAGCTCCGTAACTTATGGAACGAAAGGACTTAACCATTTTTAACAACAACTTTTAACCAACTTCCTTTAGAACATAGACTTTTACCAAATTGCCGGTGTTTTAAGAATTGTTTAAAAATGCCTTTTTGGGAAGATTATTTATTTTAATTCTCAGTTGATTTATTTATTTCATGGTTTCAAACTTTTTCTTCTTTCTGCCCAAAACTTTATGTTATCTTATTATTTGTTCTTATTTTGCTTTCCTTCTTCCATAAATTCTTGTGTTATTGATTGTTTTTCACAGACTGTAGTTTCATGACTTTTAAATTACATTGTATAACATATGTATGTGTTCTTGTATAGCCCCTACATAAGAGTTATACTCGTTGGGGCATACTCAATAAATTAAAAATAAAAAAGATATATATTGTTTCACAATAGCCCATCTACAGTCACTTGCATTGATGAAGTGCGATGTTTGTAATTTGTAATGTAGAATAGTCATTGCAACTTTTCCGTTTTTTTTTTCAAATTAGAACTCTAAAATACGAGACGGAACGCTGTCTCGGAGATTTTTCTTGGGACAACGGGACACATTAGCGAAAAACGGGACGATCCCGTATTTTACGGGACGTCTGGGAGCCCTACAGAAAGGGAATGTGAAACAGCAAAAATGTGTTGAACATGAATTGTTGCCACTTAATATGTAGGGTAACTCAGTCTAAATCGGGTCAGAGGTTAAATCGGGTCAATTTCAAAAACCTGTCTCCATATTCAAGCGTAAACCGGTTAAAGCAAGTGCTGCCATATACTGGTCAGGAAGAGAACTTCCTGTACACGTTGAGTGCCATTAATGCTAGCTGGTGTGTGTATTCTTTGTGTTGACAATAAAAGAATATAGAGAATATAAAGGAGAGTTAAGAGTATTTTATACATTTTAAATAATGCTTTACAAATCCTTTATTATTTACGACAACTGTTGCAGAGAATTTGTGTGATTAACTTTCAATATTATGTTTAAGCTTTTAGAAGAGATTATGGCTATTAACGCCTTCGTCGAAGCAGATTCAGTACTACGAACCTCTAGCGCGAAAAAGTTCTAAATTTCGGTTAAATAGGGTCAGTAATATCGGACAAATAGGGTCAACATATTTCAAATCATTCCACTCAAATTAAGTATTTATTTTCAATTCTTTGTGACAGATGGTTAAATGTAAGAGGAAAACGTCAAACTCGTGGACTGAGAACGAGAAGCCAACGTCATGCTGCTGAGTTGTTAGGAGTTCCCCATTCATGTCTTGAACGACGTCTTCAATGTGGCCAGGACAACCACTTGATAAGTAAAGGCCGTCAAACTACGTTTACTCCAGAACAAGAAAATGAACTTGTGTCTAGAATTTTGAAACTGTACGCATGTACGCATGTTTTTTTGGATTACACTGCAACACAGTTCGTTGGTGCAGAAAAGAAAACAGTGTTTGTTTGTGGAAAGTGTAAAGTGTTAAATTAAATCAATTCAATATTGATTTTAACGTTCCGTGCAGGTATATAGAGAGAAAAATTGTGACCCGATTTGCCCTAAAACACTGACCCCATTTATCCTTATACAGAAGGGTAAAAAGGGTCACTGAAGTGAAATATTTCAGTTCATGTACAGACAGTTAGTTTAGAGCAGTGATGTCAAAGCAAGCGCATTTTTCTGACCTTGACGTCGTGCGCGGGCAGCAAGCGCTAAGTATGGAAAGAGGAAGGGTTGTGTATATGAATAAGCAACCTGTTGGATTAAGAAAACAGAGGTGCACAAACTTCAAACGGAACGTGAAATTTTATGTCGTTGTTTTTATATGGCTTCTTTCTGTTTAATATTATCTATATTGTCTGTAAAACAAAAGTACTAACACTGATTCCTTAATATTGCACTTGTGTTTTAAATCTTAATAACATAATAGAGAGTTAAGAAGGAATATTCACTTAAATTCCATAGTAGTATAATGTTTTAATGTTATGTTTTATTTAACGACGCTCGCAACTGCAGAGGTTATATCAGCGTCGCCGGATGTGCCGGAATTTTGTCCCGCAGGAGTTCTTTTACATGCCAGTAAATCTACTGACATGAGCCTGTCGCATTTAAGCCGCAACCTTGGGCATAGAAGGCCAGCGCTATACCAACTCGCCAACCAGGTCGAATAGTAGTATAATATTATACTGTATTAAGTGGATGAAACACATCATTCATAAAGAAAGTGATATTCCAAAGAAAGAGATTGAGTATGACATGATAAGGTGGAATTTATATTGATGGTATCTTTAGCCTTACAAAAGTAATCAATAAACTAATCAAAACAATATTACAGTACAAAGCAAAGTTACCTAGGTACTGTATCTGTTTTAAGTGTAACTAATATTACATAACAAAACTCTTATAGCTTTATGCTTTTAAGGTGATATTTGTGAGCAACTTCCTATCATCAGAATATTAAATTATTTTCTCGAAATCTGCTGAAGCTATAGAGCTGACATTTTTACAGCACATGGGCACATATCTTTTGCTTATGATGTAACAGTAGTTGCTTTGTTAATTCATTTCCTTACAAACAATTTCCATGCGAATATTTTCAAAATTTTCAATACACTATCTTCAGTAATACATATATACGGTATATTGAATTTACGAAAATATTCTGTAAGGCTACTAAATAAATAGGCCTATACCTGAAAATTTCACTTTTCTATACGAAAAGTTGAGAAAATGTTTCTTTTGAACAAAAAAATCAAACTTGTGAAAAATGAGCATTATTAATTAAAACTTACATTCTTATAATGCACTTATACTTCTCAGGCAAATCTAAAAATTAACATGGATACAGTTTTAATAAGTTCTCTTCCCTTTATCTATTGAATCAGTGCTGGCCATCCCTGAATACAGCTCGACCAAGCTCTCTTTCGTCTGTCTCTTTCCTTTCCGCTGTAAAGCGCTCAGGCTCTCCTGGGCTCTAAAGCGCGCGCTTGCTCCTGTGGGCATCAATTGACATGCCTGGTTTAGAGTAAAAAAGAAACATTTTTGGGGAAGTAGTACTTACATGCGGCTGTATCTAATGATATGTTTTGAGTGTAATATATTATGAAATTAACAATAAATTAAGGAGTTGTTACTTTTTGACCCCATTTACCCTTGGTTACACTATTAGTACCAGAATATAGTTAGGCACTACGCAGATTAGTAGATCTAATGTTTACAGGAAAACAATTTCATTCGGGAGGCAACTATGTGTAGCCGAAGTGCCTGTGTATCCGGAAGTGTTTTATGACAGCTCTCTGGCGAGTGTTATCGATAATCGTAAATCAAGATAGCGTCATGTTTTGAATCTAACAGTAATAAATTAAAAAACGCTAGGAGTAACGTAATATATTTACTAAGAAAATCAAGCATGAAGCCGTCTTGCTTGATTGACATCTTGTTCCAGTATTTCATACTAACATTGCACAAAGGACATCCATGATGACAAAGTATTGTAATTATAATGGTAAATTATTTGACACCGACGTGAGTGGTAAGTGTCGCAAACTGTATATAAAGAAGTAACGTGCCGTGTTCAGGCCAGACGTTATTCGTTTGCAGAAACCTTCACTTGGCACTTCTCCACCGAACAACATGATGAGCAAATCCTCATTGTCTGCGTGGTTCTTGCAACGCTCCTGGCATTTTGTGGTAAGTTCCATTACTCTTTTCCATAGGCTATTGCAGTGAAAACTGAAAAGACACTTAGGGTGCTGTAAATTAGACATTTACAGTTCAACCAAAATGTATCCAAGATAAAGTGTGGATAAAATCTCTGAATGCAGTAATGTAGCCTTTATATCAGTCGTTCAGAGCAGAAGTGGTGTAAGTCAAAAATGGGTAATGGGTAGGGCTAGGATTTTGATGAAATAATTGCATCTTTTTTCTAGTAAGCCAGAAACATAGCTGCTTTAGTATTTATGTGTTATTTGATAAACCGAGTAGTAGTAGGTTATTTTACGACGCTTTATCAACAGCTTAGGTTATTTAGCGTCTGAATGAGATGAAGGTGATAATGCCGGTGATATGAGTCCGGGGTCCAACACCGAAAGTTACCCAGCATTTGCTCATATTGGGTTGAGGGAAAACCCCGGAAAAAACCTCAACCAGATAACTTTCCCCGACCGGGAATCGAACCCGGGCCACCTGGTTTCGCGGCTAGACGCGCTAACCGTTACTCCACAGGCGTGGACGATAAACTGAGTGTTTTAAGAAATTTTGTTAGGGCATTTTGTGCCTGTTTCAACTTACAAAAGCATCTTTTGTTTTATTCGGTCATTTTTTAGGCATTTTCATTTAATTTTGGCCATAAATCCCCATTATTAATGTAAAATAATGTTCATTTCCTTTGATATTTTCTTTACATATTTTGTCCATTAATACTCATTATTTTGTATAATATTTTAATCGTTTTTCTACACATATATTGTCATTTTAACGTAGTACACCCCATGTAATGGATCGATCAAATACCCCTTCAATATAGACTCCTTTATACCTGCTAATTCCGGATCAGAGTGGCCTTGTGGTAGACTACATGGAAACTAAAAGTAAAGTAAATCCATGGCGCTACAGCCCATGAAGGGCCAAGACCGACCAGCTGACTGCTGACCTCACATGCACATGCCGAAGCAGAAGTGAACGATCATACATGGAAACTACATCAGCTAAAATAATTAATGTGTACTACTTAGAAAAAATTATGTAAAATTTAATTTAATTACTAGTCTAAATATTAAGTACTACAAAACCTCTTTTCCTACTGAGCCAATTATGCAAAATCAAGTTTTAGGGCATTTTAATGTTTTGTTTTGCATTGTTTTTAGGACATTTTTTCGTGATTTATAGGTCATCAAAATCCTAGCCTTAGTAATGAGGGTTAAAGTAAGAATTCTGTAAAATACAGCGCAAAGTAGCAATTAATATTCAATTTATTTAAATTATTAGTAGTCAGTGGATAGCAAGGAGGACATATTAATTGCTACTTTGCGCTATATTTTACAGAATTCTTACTTTAAACCTCATTACCCAATTTTTGCTTACACCACTTTTGCTCTGAACGGCTCAAGCAGTGCAAACGAAATTTCTTTGTGTATTTTACCATGAAGGGTCTGAGACTTAAGTTTTAACTCGCTGATATTCCATTCACGCAGCCTGAGTTGGATCCCCGGGCAGCTCGTAATAGAATTTGTGGTGGACAAAGTAGACATTTCATAGGGATTTTATCGGGGTACTCCCATAAACTATTTTTACTCCTGTCATTAATTTTCTCTCTTCAAATTTATTATAGTTTTGAAAATTGTATTTCTTCTTCAACTGTTTGATATTGCCATTAGTTTGAAAGTTCCTTTCTTGGAGCAAGTAAAAATCTGGAGTCAGCATAAGCTGCCTTTAAAGGCGAGGGTAAACGTTGTAGGGGAGAGAAGGATAAATCCGATAGGAAAAATGTCCATTAACTACGGTCTTTCATTCATTCTGTCTGCTGTGTCACCATTACCAAAAAGACTGGCCAATGGTGCGTCGACAGATTCTGACCTATTGCCTTTCAGCAGAATCTTCGTCATACTAATTCGCTAAACTGTAGTTTTATGTAATGTGTGTAGTATAATATATATATATATATATATATATATATATACATATATATAGTTTGAACTATTAATGGAAATTACGGGAAATAAATTTAATAAATGATTTTAATAAATGACTCCTCATTTTGAAGCTTGGAACCCAAACTTTTTCAGAAAAATAGTGATTTTCAGTGAAATGTCAATTTTTCAACATAATTTTCCTATTTTCCAAAATCCATCTGTCGTCAGTTTTGAAAACTAGCTAATTGCATTTCAGAATAAAACAAAACACACTCTACAGTAAACAATATTATTCGAAGGCCATGATCTGTAAGAATGCTGACATATTTAGAGCTCAAATTAAATTGATTATTAAAAACTTAACTTACTAAAAATAATTTACAGGTTCGATTCTGTGGTGTGTAATTTTTTGGGCTCAGCTATGTATTGGATATTAAAAACTATAAAACTTGAGGTGGTTCGGTGACATTATTACCATTAGAAATGAAATATTATTATAGTTAATGCCATTATGTGACTATTTTTCATTAATTATACATATTAATGCTATATTGATGATATGAAAGTGAAACGTTTTGGGGTTATATAAGTAGATATAGAGAATAACTTAAATTAGATTCTGATTTCTATATTTTACTGAGTGGCTATATAGTAGACTATATATAATATATGTTACTGAAAGCTATCAAACTTACGTAAGATAATAATATTATTAAAAATCAAATATTTTTTAGTTATTAATCAAGTGGGGTTGGGTCTTTTTCGTATATTTAATGGCGGTGTGGTGTAGATATTTACATGCGTGGTTCTCTTCAGTATTGGCTCGAGAGAGAATCTTTCATTGTTATGGAAGCAAATAACTTTCCGAATGTCTGGTATTCTTCATTGAAAATGAATCTGATAATTTTTGTTTGAACGTCTAATGAACTTAGTTTGCAGCATTTGCTGTACAATAGTATGAGTGTAATGCTGGTAAAGGAGAATAGAGGGGGATTATTTTGTTCTCAAAATACTAATGAAAAGAAGATAAATTCATTCCTATAAATATAAAATAAAAATATAATTAATAACTCAATAAATGATAAAAGTAATCCATGTGATAAATTGCTGTAACAATAATATATATATATATATACTCAATAAATTATAAAAGTAATCCATGTGATAAATTACTGTAACAATAATCTATATATATAATTTGAACTGGTAATGGAAATTACGAAAAAACGGCTGACCGGATTTTAATAAATGACCCCTCATTTTGAAGCTTGGAACCCAAAGTTTTTCAGAAAAATAGCAGTTTTCAGTGAAATATCAATTTTCCTACATCATTTTTCTATTTTCCAAAATCCATCTGTCGTCAGTTTTCAGAAATATAGCTTTTCAGAATAAAACAAAACACAAACACACTACAATAAACAATAGGCTATTACACGAAGGCTATGACCTGCAGGATTGCTGCTCACATATTTAGAGCTCAAATTCAATTGGTTATTAAAATCTTCAAGACTTGCTAAAAATAATTCAGAGGCGTGATTCTGCGTTGAGTACAGCTGTGTATTGGACATTAAAATGTACAATATTTGAGGTGGTTTGATGACATTATTACCATTAGAAATGAAATATTATTATAGTTAATGCCATGGTGTGACTATTTTTCATTAATTATACATATTAGTGCTATATTGATGATATGAAAATGAAACGTTTTGGGGTTATGTAAGCAGATGTAGAGAATATCTTAAATTAGATCTAGATTTCTATAATTTATTGAGTGGCGGCTATATATAAAACTACAAAAATTATGTAAGATAATAATATTGTTATTAAAAATCAAATATTTTTATAGTTATTATTTAAGTGGAGTTGGGTCTTTTTCATATACTTAATGGCGGTGTGGTGTGGATATTTATATTCTCTTCAGTATTGGCTAGAGAGAGCGCAAAAATTACAGTTCCTAAGAAAAACCAAAAGGTATTACTTACTGATAAAATAAAAAGCCTACAAAATTTTGTAATCTCCCGATAATTTCAGCAAGATCTCTTAGCAAGATAAAATGATTTTACCCTCTACATTTCAAGCTCTACATGCAGCAGCTATACCAAGATGCTATGTATATTGTTCGAAAGCATAGCAAGCCTGACTTTTTTTAACTTTCACCTACAATCCACAATGACCTCAAATAGCTATTGCTTTACTCCCACATGAAAAACCCACTGATCGTCCTGACATTGTTACTTGCGTTTTCGCGTTGAAACAAAAACTGAAGGTGGATAGATTGAAGGAAAGTATTTGGCGTAAAACATTCAGAGGAAGTATGTTTCATTATTATGGAAGCAAATAAGTTTCAAAATATCTGGCATTCTTCATTCAAAATACTATAAATCTGAAAAATTTTTATTTGATCGACTAATGTATGTATGTATTTATTTACACTGCAAGTGGGCAAGCACCCGGTGGCAGTGGTATACACAATATAAACAATACACAATAAAATTTACAATACACAATACAATTTTACAACACATATACAATTTTATACACAATACAATAAGAATACACAATACAATTTAACACAATAATAATAAAAGATAAATAAAATACCTAATTTTACAATACAACCTACATAATTATGTATAAGTCCTACATAAGTTTCAATAGTCTTTCACTTTACTCTCATCTCATTCCCTGTAGTGGCACTATGACGCATTTCACTGACACTTTAGCACACATTTCACTGACACTCTGTAACACATTTCACTGACACTATAGAACACATTTCATTGACGCTATAAATTATCACTGATCGGAACTGTTCACTGCACTGTAAAACCATAACTTCACTGACTCACCTCGCTTCACTGATACAACAGTTCAAATAAGTTAAATAATTACATCCTTATGCATACTTATAATCAGAATTACATTTAAACTAAACATTTCTAGTTTAAGGCCCTCTTACACGCTATTTTTAAATAATTTACAATTCAAACCAAGGAAGTAAACTCGTTAGGCTAGATAAATACATGTCACCTTAAAAAATTAAATGTTGAATGTCACCTTAATTTTAATTTTCACTTTATACACAACTTTTTAAGTTATTCTTGAATCTCCTTAAGAAAGGACAGCCCTCAAAGACCGCTGCAGGTAGGTCATTACAATCATTTATAGTTCTATTTAAAAATGAGAATTTACCTACATCCGTTTTCTGTTTCCTACATTTGATTTTAAAATCATGATCGTTCCTACCATAGTAATGAACTTAGTTTTGTAGCATTTTCTGCACAAGCCACTAATTTATTATATTATTCATTCATTCATTCATGGTGTACTGCTCAAGGGCATATCTTTCATTGCAATACTAGCACTCTCCAATCTTTCCTATCTTCTGGCTACGTCTTTGTCTCCGCATATGATCCATATATCTTAATGTCGTCTATCAATATTTTGTTCTAATTTAGACCGTTTCGTCTACAAAGCCACAACTACACAAATGTATAATATATTAAATTGTAAATTTCTATACAAAACTACTTAAAACATTTGGATGTATGATGTATTAACATAGACAAAATACATTTCTGCTTGGTTTCTATCAGTAGCTATGGTAGACATGTACAGTCTTAGAAAAAAGTTTTGTCGCATAGATATTTTTAAGTCCCAGAAAGGAGACACAGCAGCGATTGCAGCGATATTTTACTACTTAATTAACTTATTATTCCCAGAACATGAATTTTATCAGCAATCTAAAAGTATTGGGAATAAATTTGAATAATGAATAAAAAAAAGTTTCCTTCCCAGGCAGGATTCGAACCACGAAAGTCTTAGTTACCAGTCTATCGTACTCTGGAGTGAACAAGGCTCTGAAATCAGCTACAAGGGTCGGTCCGGTTTTTTTTACCACTACTGTACATATTATTTGCTTATAACTAGACTTCGTTGAATTGCCACACGCATCATGCAATCAGGTTGCCGATGTACGGTAGTATAGAGGAGGTGAGCGACCGCCCGGTCTCGTAGTATAAGCAGTTCATGTTAAGAGTTGTGACCGGTCCAAATAGATAGAGCAGCTACAGCTAATGTATACCTATGTAAGCACTTGTTTTTGCATTACTGTGGTTGGAATAGTCAAACCTTAACATTTGTTCAGTGCAGACAAGATTTGAATCAAACATACTACAATGAGAGTGTTGCTGTTCCAAATAATTGCCCCTGGAATACCCTTACCCCCGCAGCCAGTCTTGACCCGTTGGGGAATGTGGTTGAATGCTGTTAATTATTATGCAGAACATTACGGCAAAATAATGGAAGGTAATTGATGCATTGGATAGCACAGACAGTTCCGCTGTTGCAGCTGTAAAATCATTACCATTTGAACAGTTATTGGAAGATATTCTGTTCACTGATTCTAATTTTAAAAATCGTGTCCAAAAGCATCATTCTGTTAGAATCGTCTAAACTACAACTCTCAGAAGCCCTTAATATAGTGGATAAAGTATCACAAACCTTTATCCAAAATAACAATTCACTAATTTCAGAAAAAGTGAAATGTAAGTTGAGAAACATTATTGCTAAAAATTCTGCCTATTCACAACTTCTTATTATAAATGATGTACCATCAGGTCACGACAAGACATCTGAAGTTGGTGTACTAAAAAGTAGTAACTTTCCATTCTTCAAATCTGCACGTATTACATCGTGTGATGTTGAATGCACATTTCCCAATATAAAAACTGTTTAAGTGACCATCGGAGGAGATTATTTGCAGTCGCTCAAAATGTATGTAACTCTTCACTGCAATGCACATATTCAAGAATGATGCGAATACTTTACATTAAATTTTAAGAATTAATATATCTCACTATAAAATAATTGTGTATTTACATGTTTAGACATTTCCTACTTCAATGATCATTCATTATATTTCTTGAATGCAGGATACAGGTTTTATTGTAACCGCAGTATATTGCTCAGTGTTTACATCAGAGGCATACTCCATCCGTTGCACGCCCCTTCTCATACAGTCTATACTACGTGCGCAGTAAACCTTGCGATTCTCGTGGCAATTCCACGAAGTCTACTTATAACTAAAGATAGGAATTTATTCACAGATACTACAAGGATAAAGGCCCATTCACAATGAAAATTAAACATAACGTAAGCGTTAACTTAAGAATGTAAACGTTACGGTAAAATCACATCATTCATGATGGGACATAAATATAACCGCAAAGATACTTGGTAACCATGGAAACATAACAACGACGCCATTTCCTCATATTCTGTTGTATACTTCAGCGCTCCATGATTGTGTTCAGTTTGAAAATCACGTGAGTATAAGCATGAAAGTTTGGAGTTCGCAAACTTTCATGTCAACTCTAACGGCAATGTTAATGTCAGTTTTTCTGTGAATCATTGTGAATGATCCCATTTGATAACCTGGCCACAAACGTCTGTGTTTATGTTACTATTATGTTTAATTTTCATTCTGAATGGGCATTTAGATATGCATAGAGTGTTCGTTGTATGCACGAGAAACGTATCCCCATTCAATTGCTGCTATACACAACACATTTCAGTTGTAACTGGCCATACCTCAGGCTTCACGTCATTCATGACGTAACGATAATCTAAGCACAACTAACCTAATATCCTCATGTTGTGATAATAATTCCTACTTTTACTTATATCCTATCGTTTTAATATATCAATTCTTCCTACAGGCAGAACTGAATGTGCAGAAGTTTCGGGAAACTCCCTGCCTGATCTGTCTAATGTAATCAAAACAATTGAAACACAAATCCAAAATGTATTGAACATGCTACAAAATGGATTGAACATTCTACCTCCAGAGGTAAGTAGACTTTATTTACTCAACAATATTTTCTAAAAAAAAATCAGTTAACTTCACTGTACATAACCATAAAACTGTATTATCAGACCTTAACGATTCTGGACTCATTTCGCTAGCATTATCATCTTCATTTCACTGAGACGCTGATAACGTCGTAAAATGATTATTTATAATCATTTAAGCAATATGTTTCACATCCCTTCCTTCCTACACACTAACAGGACGAATTATGTATACATAAACAGAGAAATCGTTTTATTTTTACTTCAGTTTTTATTGTACCTGAGTTTTTGAATGTACTTCACTCCCACCCCTTCTACTAATGAAGTTCAACCGTCCACACAGAACCAAGGCCGCATATAATAAACAGCACTGAGTTAGTGAGTATAGTACGTTCCAGAAATATGTTCGCGTTTTCCAGTGACCAACGAGCTTTCAATATTGAATCATATTTTCGCACAGGTTCTGTCCGTTTGCCTATGTCGCATCCCGATTTCCCCCACCTGCTTCTGTTCGCCCTTCTGTAAAAGCTGGGCTGTTTTAGCTCTTTTCTGAAAACATTAATTTCTGCTAGGAATTGGACGTCTACGTAATATTATACAACTGTTTAAAATAACTTAAATAAAAGGGCCTCGTTAAGTAATTAACTGTCATGTGATTTCCCCCCTTTCTACGATCCTGCTGCATAACCACTTGGATGGACAGTAGATAGCATGTCTGAGTAATTTTATCTGTGCGGGTCGGGCAGAAGTGAGGATTGAATTTACAGTACGTAAGGTACTGTTTTATAGAGTATGTACAGAATTATTTCCACATGAGTTACTAGTACGAAGGACGAAACTGGCAATTGGAATTAGATGCAATAGTCTATAGTGCGATAATATGCACAAAAGAACTGAACCCTGTGTCGAAATGAAAGGCCACCATTTTCAAAAATGTGTTTAAATATACATATTATGCTTATTTTACATTTTAACTTCATTCTCTATATTGTACTCAGTTCGTGAGTAAAAACACTTATTCTTAATACGGTACTGTATTTTGATTAAACAAAAACCTAATGAAAATTATTGAACTCAAAATCGCGATATTTCCTAGTTTACGTAAATGGACGAACTAGTTTTCTTCCTTCTTATACCTGGTAAAGTGATTTGTTTGTGTTTTACGCCAGTATCATCGAACTACAGTCGTGGAAGGGGATAGCAAACTGTGTTTCCGGTTCTCTAAAGGTATAGCCAGGTTAATATTAAAAATGTTAGTAAAAATAAAATGATGTCCCTGTATATATAGGGCAATAACTAATATGGGGAAATCTTTGAGGGATGAATAGAGGACCTCATCGCATCAACTCTTCATATCAGGCGTAACCATTTGTATCGTGTGTTCAATCCGTTACACTAATTCAGGAATGATGCGTGGCCTAGCCGCATAGACACGATCCTTGATGAATCACCAGAAAAATAACTCCAGGTTAGTCAAATCAGGTGATTATGGAGGCCAAAGGATTGGACCTGTGCGACCGATCCATCTGCTTGGAAATACTTATGTAGCAAAGCTCGAACATCAAATCGATTGTTCTTTCTCGTGTGGATGAACATAATTTTAAAAAATTATCCAAGATAGTTAACTTTTCGGTAGACTCGTTACTTATGAAAGACCCTGTGTATACTATCGAGTCGGTTGCGGCAAAATTCTGTTTCTTACGTCCTCCTCAACATTTACGAGAGTGGCGTGTAACCCAAGTAAAAACTCCAGGCTAATTAGGTCAAAAGATCTTGATGGACAAGCAACAGGGCAGCTAAAGCCTAACCACCTGTCCGGAAAGACATTTTCGATGAACTAACGAACATTATTATTTAAAATTCTCTGGGTGAGCATCATGCTACAAACACATGCGTTATTTTACCTCCAAGGAAAAATTATTCATTAAAGGGAGAAGTTTTTTTTTTGGAGAAGATGTAGGTAAGTTTGACTGTTGAAACGGGCTGGAAATAAGATGTGAAAAACACAACTTCCAATTCTAACGCCATCTAATGAACTAACGGCGCGACACCAACAGCAAGTTGTCGAACAAAAATGATTGTCTTGGACCGTCATGTAATCAATTTAATGCACGGACTTCTGGGACGTCAACAATGTATAAAAACAAAATTATAGGCCTACTTTAAACATCCAGTATGAGCTTGGTGAGTATTAAAGAAGTTACAAACAAAAGCATCTCACAAAATCGCATATTGAATTAATCCCCTTAGATGACTGGACAAAGTATTATAAACATTTTCTCAATGAAGACAGAGAAGAATTCAAGGAAGAAAACATATTCGAACATGCAAATTTGGAACGAGAATTATCTGAAGAAATAGAACCACAGTCTAGTATATACAGTCACGAAGCTCAATACTTACTAAATGTGCATCCATAGATAGTTGCTAACCACCAGGATCGCTACTATTCTCTCATCACAGACCCTTTTCCCAGCAGACGATAAAATGTTTTGTATTTTCGATATCGTATTCTTTTGAAGAAATTAACACCTTCCTTCCACTATTGAAATGTGAAATACATAAGGTTTATATATTATTTTTATAAACTATACGAGTATATTATATTTCATAAACTCACCTTCCTGAATCTTTCGGAAGAAGGATAACTCTGACCTCTTTTTCTTACAATATTTATAGTATAACAAACGTCTCCTTGTCCCATATTATTATTCAAATCATTGTATTTTAGCCATTTACAGTTATTACAACAGAAAACGAACATTTCACAGTTTACACAACTTTTCACATCAATTTGAAATACGACACAGTCAATGCCTTTTCGATCTAGACCAGGCCGTAATGTATGTTCGGGTTTTCTTTTTCAGTGTATGAAGCTCAGTGAAATATTATATTATAACTTTATTGTGTATCATAGCTAAGTTTTATTTAGTGTAATGTGTCTTTAAGTTCCGTTTACTTCTTGTTGCATAATATGTTGCAGAAATAATTACAAAACTGTGTTATTTTAATGTAATGAGAATTTTGCGTTTTAACATAACCTGTTCGCATCAACATTTTAAGTTTTGAATGGAAGCTATTTTGAGGTTCAATAAAAACGAATTTATATTGTGATTTTAATTTAGCACATCTAACCTACCTTCCTTAATTGTAGACAGAAAATTTACCATATTACTCCTATGAAATTTGTGTACGTATAGTTGTGTTACTTCGTCTCTTAGGTAGTAGATAAATACAATAATTCTGTACTCAATTGTAGTATTAAAATACAGACAAATAGAATGTGATGGGTGTCATAACTGACATTATGTTTAATTATAATGTATAATTGCGAATATAGGAATATAAATTATAATAATAAATTTAGCTTCCTTTACGAAAAGGTTGCCAGATTTGACAAAGCGTATTACATATAATTTGGAAACACACCTAAAAGGTAAAATGATACAGATTAGAAACGGTTAGGGAATCAGATATGCAAAATGTCAGAAAAATTTATACCTAAGTAGCATTTGTGCTTATTTGCAGTTCAGAAAGGGGGGGGATATTATCAGATAGGTTAGTAGTAAACATAACCTATAACTTCCATATGACATAACATACATATGTAGTGGCAGGGCATTGGAGACCAATAAAATTGGACAGAAAAGGGGCAACTGGTACAGTAAACATAACCTATAATTTCAACATATATGAATATTCGTGCGGTGCAACTGAAAATTATTGAATCGTGCATAAATGAATGTACAAGAATTTCGCAATATTTAATCGAAATAAAGACAGGTATTACACATACGAACAACGTAATTTTCACACCAAAATACTATTATACCTTAACTCGCAAGTAATTATGTCTGAAGTGTCTCCTAATCATTGTTTTAAATTTTATTAATGCTATTACACTACATTTTAGAGAAATGTATGTTACTCTTTATGCGTTCCAATTAATTTATATGGTTGACACGCCACCCTTCGTGATCGGGTTAAGCGAGTCACATGGTTTGCCTTACGGCCTGTATTAGATCACGATGGTTTGCCTTACGGCCTGTAATAGATCACGATGGCAGTGACACAGTCTATTGTTCCTAGTGCTCACAGCGCTCCAAGCGGCAAGCAACTATCGCGAGAAATGCAGAAAATCATCCCAAGCTTCGTGACTGTATATAGTAGACTGTGGTATAATTATGTTTACGAGGAAAGGAAAAATATGAGGCTTGGATTTAATAAGTTCAATATATAATAAGGGAGGTAGAACACAATTTGCAAATCTACACCTTTGGAGTAACGGCTAGCGCGTCTGGCCGTGAAACCAGGTAGCCCGGATTCGATTCCCGGTGGTGGAAAGTTACCTGGTTGAGCTTTTTTCCGGGGTTTTCCCCTCAACATTACTGAGCAAATGCGGAGTACCTTTTGGTGTTGGACCCCAGACTCATTTCACCTTCATTATCACCATCTCCTTCAGACGCTGAATAACTTATAATGTTGATAAAGGTCGTAAAATAACCTTACTTACTTACTTATTTAGTTACTGGCTTTTAAGGAACCCGGAGGTTCATTGCGGTCCTCACATAAGCCCGCCATTGGTCCCTATCCTGAGCAAGATTAATCCAGTCTCTACCATCATATCCCACCTCCCTCAAATCCATTTTAATATTACCTTCTCATCTACGTCTCGGCCTCCCCAAAGGTCTTTTTCCCCCGGCCTCCCAACTAACACTCTATATGCATTTCTGGATTCGCCCATACGTGCTACATGCCCTGCCCATCTCAAACGTTTCGATTTACTGTCCCTAATTATGTCAGGTGAAGAATACAATGCGTGCAGTTCTGTGTTGTGTAACTTTCTCCATTCTCCTGTAACTTCATCCCTCTTAGCTCCAAATATTTTCCTAAGCACCTTATTCTCAAACATCCTTAACCTCTGTTTCTCTCTCAAAGTGAGAGTTCAAGTTTCACAACCATAAAGAACAACCGATAATATAACTATTTTATAAATTCTATCTTTGAGAATTTTTGATAGCTGACTGGAGGATAAAAGCTTCTCAACCGAATAATAACAGGCATTTCCCATATTTATTCTTTGTTTAATTTCCTCCCGAATATCATTTATAGTTGTTACTGTTGCTCCCGTAAAATAACCTACCACTAAGAAATAAATTTTCAAATTATAGAGGAATATGTGTTACCAATCCATTTATAAAAATATTTACCAGAATTATCGAAGGTCAACTGGATAAGTAATATAAGGATACAGAGGGATAGAGTAGATTCACTGTAGGGAAGTCCTGTGCAGACGATATATCTGTATTTTCATTACGACAATTGTTAGAGAAAATCCGTGCAAAATCACAGATATTAGCATTGATTTCATTGATTTATTAAAGACATGTGATAGTTTACCAAGAATTTTATTATTAAAGGTATTATAACAGCAGGGGTAAGTGAAAAAATTGTAAATATTATAAAATAAGTTAAATATATGCCAAATAAAAATGAGTCCCTTCCTGTCAGAAGAATTTCACTCCTCTAGAGGACTCTTACAAGTGTACTGCTTATCTCCAACATTATTTAAATCTATATTGATAAGTTTCTTACTAATTGATCTAGAAATTGTCGCCATATCGGACTGCAGATTCAACAAGATCATTGTTTATACCGTCTATTGTTTGCAGATGATCAGGTAGTGGTCACACAGAATTTATGCATCTTGCATGATAAGAAAACTGAATGCAGAATATGGGAAGTGTGGATTACAGATAAATTTCGAGAATGTTTGACATTAGGTATGGGTGAACAATTAATACTTGACACAGAAAAAAAATTTTAAATGTTGAAATTTTTAAGTAACTTGGCTCAAATTTGGACAACACAACGACAAATTTTCACATATAACGAAGATTAATTGGTAGTACGAGATAATTATTGGAATGTTAAATTCAACTTTATGGATTATGAATATTAAGGGATATTGTACTTAGCTTATATTGATGTTTCTTTTTACAGATTAGAACGATCGTGGAGAATATTCTAAACTTTATAAGAGAAGTCTTGACTAAAGCCCAAACACAAATTTCGCAGGATATTGTACCTAAAATCCAAGACGCTGTCCAAACTTTTGGGCCTCTTCTCAGCAATCTCATACCAGGGAAGAAGTAAATTCTTCTGAAAAATATGGCGACAACTGTAGAGTGTTATACTGAAAAGTGTTTAAAAGAATTGTCATATCAATACTTAATTAAATTTAAGTAATAAAGGACATGGAGCATATTTCCTGGATTCATTTATAGTAAATATAATTTGTAATTTCAGCTTTCTGCATTAACTAAGGTACACGTACCAAATAACGCCACTTTTGCTCTGGAAATAAGTTATGTACAAACACGAAAATTATGAAATACAAACTGTAATCTTATCTTTACAAAATAGCACAATGAAAATGGATATATTATATACCGAACAAGAATTACAACTCAAACAGGAAAACTTTGTAAACTGGCGTTATTAGGAACAGGTTGTCCAATTAACGCCACCTATTTTCTAGTAACCTATGCACTTATAATTGTTAATGAATTATTTTTCCTAAGCAACACAAATTGAACTAAGCGACTAAATTTGAGTTTCTGTTAATAAAAGATACAAAATCACTCAATGCTAATGAAAGATTCTTGATCTGAAACTGAAACACCAGATGGATTAGGAAAATATGTTTTACAGTGACTCCTTACTTTAAAAAAAGAGACAATGTGACACAGTAGAAAGTTATTAAACACAAAAGCATTTACCTTAGTTTAATATGAATGTTTTCCAATAAGTAAAACAAAAAAAATTATGTTATGTAAAATAAAAAAAAATTAAGAGTTCGATAAGCAATTGAACCAATATCGTCACTGCACTTTCTGAACATTTGTAAGTTGAAAGCTTAGTGATTTTCCTGATGTTTTCACACTGATGCTGTACTGTCAGCCTTAGTACTAACATATTTGTTATAATCGGTTGCGTACGGCAACATTCCACAACACAAATCAAATGCTCCGTGTCCATGTTGACCGTCGAAGTCAATGTCAACAAATACGTAAGACATCGTTTTAATCCTCTCCCCATATCCCGACAGTAAGAAAAAAAAACCCACCTCAGTACATGTTTCCAAAAAGTTCACATTCCTGCCACTACCGGCGTTACCGTACATATCAGTAAATAGGCTACTCTTCAGAATGAACGCCGTACTTGCTATGCAACTTCTCTGACACATAGGTAGTACACCTCTGCGGAAGTGTAGGAAGATTGAATTCTTTAGGCTCATCGACTAGCCACATGACGGCATACAGCGAGCCATGACACACTTTGAACTGAACACCCAGTATGTACTTCGGTACATCATAGTAATATGAAAATGGTGGTAACACGTCTTATACGATATTTCAAAGCCATTACAGTGATAAATTTAATAGGGGAGGTTCGCATGCCCCAGCATAAAGACCATGCCCTGGTCTGCTGTACTGTTCCCACCATGTAGCTGTATTTCTACCCCATACCAACTGAGTGCGCTAGGGTTTGCTGTGTATTCTCATTATAAGCAGACAACCCCACTCGTGTCCAAACCAGCATCCTCTGTGCTGTTCTAGTTGACGACGATCAGAAAATGCTGTGAAATGGTGATGATATTGAGATCGTGACTGAAAGATGCAAATGTCTAACTTGGGTAAATGAGGGAACACTCACAAATATCCCAACCGTGTCCTGTTCGCCACAGGTGTCTATTAATTTCTCAATGAAAATTTGAACGAGGCTTGTACAATAGAAGAAGTAAATAAGACCTGTCCTGTAACCTTACCGTGTGCCGTGCTGTATCACCAATAGATATGGAGGGGAAGATAGGTTTCAATTTGAGATGGAAATCCGTGTCTGAAGATTCGTATAATATTAAACAGAGCATAAAATCTGAGATGGATGGATGGACGGACGGATGGATGGGTGGATGGATGGATGGATGGATGGATGGGTAGGTGGATGGATGGATGGATAGGTAAGGTAAGTAGGTGGATGGATGGATGGATGGATGGATAGGTAGGTAGGTAGGTGGATGGATGGATGGATGGCTGGATAGGAAGGTAGGTAGGTGGATGGATGGATGGATGGATGGATGGATGGATGGGTGGGTGGATAGGTAGGTAGGTGGATGGATGGATGGGTGGATAGGTAGGTAGGTAGGGTAGGTAGGTAGGTGGATGGATGGATGGATGGATGGATGGTGGGTGGGTGGGTGGGTGGGTGAGTTGGTGGGTGGATGGATGGATGGATGGGTGGATAGGATAGGTAGGTGGATGGTTGGATGGACGGGCGGGCGGGCGGGGGATAGCGGACAGACAGACAGACAGACGGGACAGACGGGACAGACGGGACAGGCAGGCAGGCAGACAGACAGACAGACAGACAGGCAGACAGGCAGGCAGGCAGGCAGGCAGGCAGGCAGGCAGGCAGGCAGGCAGGCAGGCAGGCAGGCAGGCAGGCAGGCAGGCAGGCAGACAGACAGACAGACAGACAGACAGACAGACAGACAGACAGACAGACAGACAGACAGACAGACAGACAGACAGACAGACAGACAGACAGACAGACAGACAGACAGACAGACAGACAGATAGATAGATAGATAGATAGATAGATAGATAGATAGATAGATAGATAGATAGATAGATAGATAGATAGATAGATAGATAGATAGATAGATAGATAGATAGATAGATAGATAAAGTCCTCCTTTGTAGGTTCCCCTCACCTATGATTACATCCAACTACTCTCTAAAAGAACACACACATTAAAATGAAAATGGCACAATAAAACACATTATATAATATATCCTAACCTAAAAGACATAAAAGTGTACAGTTGGGTGGATACTATTATCCCTTCCTCAGTTCGCGTCACAAACTTCAACAGCTGAAGTTCTAATCTTTCTCGTCTTCAAGAGGAACAATCCAGTCTTTCGTTCGTATCCTGTATTCCCCACGAGGTCAAGACTTGCAAGTGAACTCCTACTCTGACTTAGCATCGAGGGTGGTAGAAATTTTCTCCGTACATGTTCCAATTCGACACACTGTAATAAAATATGTTTATAGGAGCCCTTTTCTTTGGAAAGCGGACAAAGACGCTCCCCTTCTTCGTTGACAATTTTATTACCCTTCCATGCCCCCAATCTTAGCCACGCTAAACCTGCTCTGCTGACTTTGTTACAAGAGTTTATGTAGTCACACCTCCCCCAGTTAAGCATGAGATCTGATTGTAAATGTAGTGAGGACTTTTCCGAACATCGAAGCTCGATCTCTTGCCTCTCGATATCAATTAAACGCATCTTCATATTACGCCATATATTCTTCCTGTTATTATCACCTCTATCCCATACCCATCCCATTCCTATATGATGCAGCCCTCTCTGCAGTTTATAAACCCACTCCTTTTCCCAACCCTCTCTTTGTTGAACTTTGTAGCAAATCGACCGTAGAAACGACTGATCCCCAAATATAATTTTAAACAGTATTTTATCACCCTGACTTTCATATGAATTACTTCGTTTTGAAGCCCAAACTCCCTTAGCACCCCGCAGTCAGCTGTGCTTCCGCCAATTCCAAGTATTCGTTTCAGGAAGTCCGTTTGTGCCTTATTTAGTTTTCCCGCATTTTCCCAACCCCAAATTTCCGCCCCATACAACTAGATGACCTAACCACAGATCCACATACTAGCTCCAATGTTGCTGCAGGAATATCTGGCACTTTAGTGACCAATTTCAATACCTCCGCACTCTTTAGCCCGCACTTGCGTTTCGTTATGTCAACATGCTTGAGAATATCTGAATGCTAATGGACACCACTTTCAGCAACTACTAACACAGGTCAGTGAAATAAAATAATGATTGTGTACATGCCATTAATTAATGAAAGTTATATGAATGCAATATGCCAGTGAAAGACAATGAAGTTTGTTGAACGTAATAAAAAACTACCATAAAAATCTCAAAATTATGAAGATATTAACTCAACGTTTAGCATGGATTTGTGTAGCCTACCATGGTCTTCAATGCCAACATGCAAATTAATAAATTAAGGGTCGAATTCATAGTTGTCACTTATAAAATGAGGAAACACTTAAGTAATGTGCATTTCCTTAGCACTTAGTTTAGATCGTATTGCAGAGACGCTACTCATTCATATGCTCTGAGCATTCCCTTGACATCGAAAAAAATATGGTAACATGGCTAGACGTGAGCGCTTTCCTAAATTCAATTGTTTTCCAGCGCCTTCAAATTGTTAAATCGGCATTATTGTCGTACACAAATACAGAAGTAAGTATTATAGAGCTAAAAATTATACAAGATGTCCAGAAAGCATTTTACAGAAAAGAAAGATGTAAGCTAAGATAACTAGTTATGAAATATGGAGATATCGTCGAAATTAAAAAATAAATTGATAATTGTTCTCTCCAAAAGAAGAAACTGACATGTGCAATTGAGTTTAATGCAAACTCCGGAAATATTCCTGTAAGTAAATCATTTTAATTTATTTTTCAGTTATTTTTATGCTAAACAAAGTGGAAGTGATATAATTACGCAAATTTTAACAGCTTATTCCGTGGGTAGAATACAAACAAAAATGCAAATAACACTTCGTTGGAACGTGAATACTTTTCGAAAAAAAAATGCCGCTTAAATCTACCTGAAATGCTGCTGTATCATAAAATCTCAAAGCAATCAGTACTTTCAGCAGAGGCGAAATCGGTAAGCCTCATAGTTGTATTTCCTCTTAAACTGTTGATCATTATCCATCTCTAAAGGGTTTTCCATATCTCTGATATATCTTTTGCTTGCCGAAACTCATTTTCATTTTAATTACAGAACTCAATAAATTAAATTAAATCATAATCATCATCTATTGTATACCGAATCAGCTGATTACAATGCATACAAGGAAACACTTGAGTAAGCTGACAAGCTACCTTATTTGAATAAGTGTTCACTTCAGTGGGATTTATGAATTGGAAATTATTATAAGCAACTGCTTAAGTGTTTCCTTACGATAAGTGTTAACTATGAATTCGGCCCTAAATAATCTCGATTTTAGGGAATTTCTAGAAAAGTACATAGAAAATTAGTGGGTTTTCAGTGATGAGCGAGATGCAATATCCTAATGAAACACGAAAAAATATGGCACAATAAGAATATCTTGTACTACATAATGCACCAATAACGTCATGTGCTATTGAAAGAATTTCTTGCCATATAAAATCATTTCAAGTTACATCCGCATATGTTCAAGTTCCGTAACTTACGAATGCACGTTAGTATTCACTGCAAAGATCACGACGAAAATGAACATCACGGCTTAAGCATGTGTTTACTAATATAGCTTCAGAAATTTCGAGAGTTCACTTTACACCACGAACACGCACCGACGATGTGTTTGTTTACATCCTCATCCGTAGCATTATCTATGTTCGGCGTACTGTACCCAATGTGTCTTTAACTTCAGTCTTTAGGTAGCATACTAATGACTTAATCCTGGTCCATTTATACCGCTATAATGTTTTAAAATAAATCAGATTTCACCACAGTTTAGTATATACAGTTGTGAAGCTCAATACTTACTAAATATGCAAACACAGACAGTTGAAATATGCATCCATAGATAGTTGCTAGCCACCAGGATCGCTACTATCGCCTCATCACATACTCTTTCCCTAGCAGACGATAAAATGTATTGTACTTTTGATATCGTGTTCTTTTGAAAAATTAACACCTTCCATCCACAATTGAAATACGAAATACATAAGGTTTATATATTATTTTCATAAAGGATATATTATATTTTATAAACTCACCTCCCTGGATCTTTCGGAAGAAGGATAACTCTGATCTCTTTTTCTTACAATATTTATAGTACCACAAACGTCTCCTTGTCCCATATTATTATTCATATTATTGTATTTTAGCCATTTACATTTATTACAACCGATAACGAACATTTCACATTGTACACAACTTTTCACAACAATGCGAAATACGGCACAGTCAATGCCTTTTCGATCTAGACCAGGCCGTAATGTATGTTCGGGTTTTCTATTTCAGTGTATGGAGCTCAGTGAATTATTATATTATAACTTTATTGCATATCATAGCTAAGTTTTATTTAGTGTAATGTGTCCATAAGTTCCGTTTACTTCTTGTTGCATAATATGTTGCAGAAATAATTAGATAACTGTGTTATTTTAATGTGAAGAGAATTTTACATGTTAACATAATCTTTTCGCATCAACATTTTAAGTTTAGAATGGAAGCTATTTTGAGGTTTAATAAAAAAGAATTTATATTGTGATTTAATACAGCACATCTACCTTCCTTGATAAAGACAGAAAATTTATCATACCACTGTTATGAAATTAGTGTACGTACGATTGTTACTTCGTCTCTTAGGCAGTAGATAAATACAATAATTCAATACTCAATTGTAGTATTAAAATACACACAAATTGAATGTGCGGAGTATCATACATGACATTATGCTTAATTATAATGTATAATTGCGAATTTAGGAATATAAGATATAGTAAACATAACCTATAATATTTCCATATGACTGGCAGGGCATTGGAGACCACTAAAATTAGACAGAAAGGGGCAACTGGGACAGTAAACATAACCTATAATTTCAATATATCTAAATATCCGTGCGGTGCAACTGAAAATTATTGAATCGTGCATAAATGAGTGTACAAGAATTTCGCAATATTTAATCGAAATAAAGGTAAGTATTACACATACGAACAACGTAATTTTCACATCAAAAATAATATTTCATCTTAACTCGCAAGTGATTTATGTCTGAAGTGTCTCATAATCATTGTTTTAAATTTTATTAATGCAATTACACTATATTTTAGAGAAATATATGTTACTCTTTATGCATTCCAATTAATTTATATGGTTGAACCGCCGCCCTTCGTGATCAGGTTAAGCGAGTTACATGGTCTGCCTTACGGCCTGTATTAGATCACGATGGCAGTGACACAGTCTATTGTTCCTAGTACTCACAGCGCTCCAAGCGGCTAGCAACTATCGCGAGAAATGCAAAATATCATCCCAAGCTTCGCAACTGTATATACTAAACTGTGATTTCACACTGCTATGTTCTACATTCCCTACCTAAAGCCTGAGGTCGCGCTGAAACAATGTAGGAAATGAGAATCTCATCCAAAAGGCTTAGAAACACTGGAGCAGAATGTCGGACAAATAATACGGAATTGTGTATCAATTTAAAAGAAGATAAAATATGTCTTTATTTAATGCAAAATAGTCGTATGTTTCAATTTTTATAGAACAGCTATAATACCCACGGCAGAGCAATGTCGATAGTCGATGTTACTCGCTGGCCACTAGTCACCGGGCCGTACCGAGCCGTGTCAAACAAAAGACAATCGAAATGGTGGTAGTAAAATTCGCGACTATATTCTTAAATAAATCACTCTATTAGTCAGGGGCGATTCCTCAGGGCATGCTATGCTTGCTGCGCAAGCCCAATATTTTCGTAGAATGTGTATTTGTCAAAATGGGATTAAGTATATTAAAATTTATTTTGATTTTGGAACATTGTATAGGCGTAATACCATCTGCAGGTTGCACACCGCAAGTATCGCAACGCTTGCTTGTTTCTCGGAGCTACAGGAAAGACGTAGAAATAGCGAGAATATGATGCGCGCAAGTGCCTTCCTCCTTAGTCCGTCCTAGGCGCACATGCTTTTGTTATGTGTTGTTTGAAGCTCTGGTCCGAGAGCTACAGCAACGACTATTTAACGTTACACAGAGCAGTATTGACAGCGGGAATGTGCTGTGATTTGCGAGTGCAATGTAATTGTGTGAGCGGAATGCATGTGTTAGCTCCTGCATGTATTATTAATTCTTAAACGTTAATTTGAAGTATTGGAATTAGTTCGGAATCATGTGTTATTGTTATTAAATCCATTTTCCCGAAGGACTATTCAAGAGAAGACAGACATTACAGAGAACATGTGTGCTCGTTCAGTGCAGCTCAATACAACAATGTGCATTGGTTGGCAGGGTCGAAAAAACTAAATAAACTGTTTTGTTGGGCACGTTTGTTATGTTATATCGAACTTCTACAATGATTTCATAATTATAAAATAAATTATTTAGGCTATGTGGGTCTGATTATTTTTATTAATTATGAATTATTATATCCTCCCATCTTCCCCTATGAATAAAAGAGCAAGCCTAACTTTTGTGACTAGCATTCGCCCCTGCTATTAGTCAAATGCAAGATTTATGCCTTACAACGACGATGTTTTGAATGCACTAAAAGAAAATGCTTATGTAGTAAGATCTTAAAGTAGGATATGACAACGATATAAAGAGGAAAAAGGTGTGGTTCACGGACTATCATTTAAATAACGGAAAGTAAATTTCCGGTTAATGTTCTCCAAAGCATTTAGTACGTAATTATGGCCGCGTTGCAGTTTCATTTGTGGCCTAGACAAAATACCTAGCCTTTTACGAAAAAAAAAAAAAAAACTTTTAGGGGCCATGAAATTATTCACCGCTTTAATTATATTACCGTCTATCAATATTACGAAACAAAAACTGTCATAAAGGCCTAGACCGACTAGAAACATCGATGCCGAAGAGATAAATCCATTTGGCCGTGATGAAACAAAAGAAAATTCGAGAGAGATTTTAGTTCGAGATAAAATGGACACACAATTTTGATGACCATAATACTGTTAGTAACTGGAGATCGCTTGTAAGATCTGTCTTAATCTTCTATGTAGAAATGTCGTCCAAGCAAATTGGTGGTCCAGGGAAAAATCATTGCAATAGATGAGAGTAACAGTGGTGCTATCTCTCAGTAATGTTCAGAACAAAGGAGGTAGAGAGAAAAAGAAACAAATTTCTTCTTCTAACGACACCACAGACCAAATCATGTTCTTATGTTGGCAACACTGTGTATGTGGTTAAATTTGGTGGTAAACGTAACGACACGGTTCAAAGCTACCGTGGTAATTCTCCAGTAGCGAAAATGATTATTATTATTATTATTATTATTATTATTATTATTAATTTTAAAGATACGATGGAAAGATATGATGTCATACAATTCCTCAGCCTCATATCACTTAAATAATCCTCTCAACTAACCCACTAACCTTGTCACATATCTCAGCTTAATGTCACTTGGCTATCCCTCATTTAACCCACAAAGGAACTAAAGTCTCTCTCTCTCTTCTCTGACATCATACCTTTCCACCGTATCTTTAAAATTATCATCCTCTCAACTAACCTACTAACCTTGTCACATACGTTCTTAATGGGTTAGGTTTGTTAATGAGGGAATAGCTAAGTGATAATAGATCATAAGTTTCCATCGTATCTTTAAAATTAACGTATTATTATTGTTATTATTATTATTATTATTATTATTATTATTATTAGGTTAGGTTATTTATTAACATTCCATGGTATTCATACAGGCTTACAGCTAGAATATGGAACAAGTCAAAAAACTTAATACTACTATAAAATCTTAATTTATAGTCACAGTCTAGATGAAATATATACAGACGAGATTTACAATATAGTCTACTAGTACAACACATAGTTTTAGTATCAATTTCATGAAGTGTTATTGAATGTCATGAATTCACCTACAGAATAGAAGGCGTGAGAAATTAGGTACTTCTTTAATTTGGCCCTAAATAATTTTATGTTTTGAGTTTCATTTTTTATATCGATAGGGAGGCTGTTCAAAATGTTTACTGCCATATAACGCACTCCTTTTTGATAGCACGATAGACTTGCCGATGGAGTATGAAAGTCATTTTTTTGACGTGTATTTATGCTATGAACTGTTGAATTAGTTACAAAGTTTTCACGATTACATATGAGGAAGGTTATTAATGAAAAGATATACTGACAAGCCATGGACATTATTTGTAGTTTTTTTTAAAATAGTCCTACAAGATTCCCTAGATTTGGCACCTACTATTATTCTAGTTACTCTTTTCTGTAATTGTTACTATCTGTGGAATTTCTCCAGAATATTATTCCAAAACTCATTACAGAGTGGAAGTATGCAAAGTATATTGTTTTTAAGGTATTGATATTTACTATCTTTTGCATAGATCTAATAGCAAAACAAGCTGAATTTAGTTTGGGGGTAATTTCTTTAATATGATTTTTCCAATTTAACACATTATCGATTTTTAAGCCAAGAAATTTGGTAGCCAAGAAATTTGGTTTTTGTAATTCCTTGTTCACTGTTACCTTGCGCTGAACTGTTATTGGCCCCAGGCTGTTCTACAGCATATTAAAATATTAGTAAGTAAATAAATAAATTATTACTATTATTATGGTCCCGGTATACTATTATTATTATTGTATTTATTATATTTGCGTCCCCCACATTAACTGCTCCACGGACTCCAGGGGGCAGCGGCCCTTCGGTTGAGAATCACTGACTTGATAAGTAGCTACCTGCATTATCGACCCTACCATAGTCGCCGGCTACCATGTTTGTCTCTCGCACATGTGTGTATTAATACATATTAATGCATTTTGCGAAGCACAGAATTATTTTACAAAGTCCTTGTACTTACGTGACTGGTTCGCAATGAAGGTCCAGGGGACATCATTTCATTGTAGGCGATATTCTTTCCCCCGTTGTGATTAGGCGTCCTTCTCTCAACTATGTCGTAACAGAATCTTCTGGCACAGTATTCCCTGTCACACAATTCAACTTTTTCACCTTTATAAATAACCCACAAATCACTCACTTTTCTTTTGTTTACACATTTACACATCATACCCACTATAAATTATCATTAATCGCGGTTGAACTGTACTCCTAGATGTCTCGCTCAATTACGCGTAACGGCATTCTGCTGTTTCAGTCTTCCTTCCTTAATTTCATATTACGGAATAAATGTCCCTAGGCCAATGTAAATTTCCCTTCTTTTCATTCCATCATTATAATGAATCATAATATCTCAAATGAATACATCCAGCTAGTGCAGTCGTTCCCAAACTTTTGGAGGCATGACCCACTTTTCGGGTCAGACTTTGTTTGCGACTCACCACCCCTTCACTGCCAGTTGTACCGTACAGGAACTTAACTCAATTCTAAAACTACAAATTCCTGTAAAATCGAAAACAACTGCAATTCTACTCAAGATCTTTGGGTACCGCCAAAAGAATGACTAAAATAGAAGTAAGTATATGATGCAACAATGACACGAAATATTACGTAAATAACATTTGTGCGAGATCGTGCGTATTTGCTTGCTTTCCGCACAAAACCAATACGCGGTAAGTGTGAAATACCACATTCAGTATTCCCAACGTAACACACATAACAATTTCCCTCTTCTTACCGCTTAAGCGCGACATTCATTTTACTGCTTTAGGCTTTTAACATATTATTTTTAGAGACGTTTAACATAGTAATAATTATAAATTGGAAACTTACCACTGCAATTTCACCTAAATTGCAATGTTAATTATTGTTCTTAAATATTTGCAAAAATTAAGTAAAGTCTACTACTCCACGAAACTTATTGCATTCCTGATAGAAGTAACATTAAGGAAGCCGTGAAAAAATCAACAAGATTCCAGATGTCGATGTTATTACTGCAATATGTTATATAAATAATATTGTTAAAATATTAAAATGGAAAATAAATCATTACATAACTTTACCGTTTGTTTTAAGTTCGCATTTATAGACTGGGGAAAAAAAATACAGACGTATAACACGGCCTGCTGGAGTATAGTAAACACAGAGAACATTTTATAGCAACAATGTAGAAGAAAGATATTTTGGAGTTCCGAAGTTGCCGTCAATAAACAGAAACCAATATGGAGATTTCATTGCAACTAATTAGAAATTCGTCTTTCAGGTATGTAATGAACGATCTTCGCACAAAATAATGTACGATAAACGAGCGGTATGTTTGTTTTCATGTTCTCGGAAATTAATAAAGCTCAACTACGTTTCGCTTTTTCAATCTTTTCCTCGACCATGAAAACGTCAACATACCGCTCTTGTAACGCATTTTACTATTCTAGTACTTGAAACTATTACCAACATTATGGTGCCGGGGCAATACTCCAATACAAATGGAAAATGATGATGCGCTGTTACTCGATGGACTTATAAATAAATTTGATTTCTTGTCGACATCACTTAAAAAAACGATTTATTCCAATGTGTTAAAGAACTCATGGAAAATTTAACTACCTATTGCACAGTACACAAGTAATAAGTTTTTTCTCGGACATGCAATTAAGTTTGAACAGTTGAGGGCCGTTTTAATAAAAGCAATAAAAGCTAATTTCAGAATTTCGAGCGAGACATTTGTTTTTGCTTTATTGAGAATTTTCAACTAAAAAAATTACAAAAAATAGTATTTTTAAGAGAGTCGTTGTTGTTTAGTCAATTGTCCAAGTTTGGGCTTCATAAGGGACAACAATAAGCCATCACTCATTAGGCAACTAAACCAGGAGATAAGACGGTAGGGTGACCAGTTGCTTTCCCCCTCCATTGTATACATCGTTGACTAGTAACATTACACTAATAAGATTTCAGATATAACTGAAACTTGATTAATATATTTCAGTATTATTTGTATTCATCCTGGTAATAATGAACAGTTTGACTCGTAGGTATTTTGTTTTTGCAGCATTAACTTCCCATGATTGTACAAGAAGATTCGATGAGAACGGCAGTTACGTAGACTTTCGGCTCCCCCCCCTACTACCATTAAAGCACAACACAATGTCAATACGGCGGTTGCTGTCGTCTGCGATACAACGAACTTTTCTGTTGATTTTCGAGTTCGTCATTTTTTCCGGTTATTATATGCTTATTTAAGTTGTGTTAACTCTCGCTAGTGGTTTTATATTTTATTTTATCCGTCTTACTATTTATTTAATATTGTGAATATTATTATTATTATTATTATTATTATTATTAATTAATTAATTATTTTATACTAGCCGTACCCGTGCGCTCCGCTGCACCTGTTAGAAATAAATATAAAGTAATTACATAATTAAAATAGGACGTTTGATCCGGGAACAACTTTTACAACAGCGCAAGATAACCTGCTTCGCTCATTACCCATTTTTTTTGCATTGCATTTATTGCATATATATTTTATGTATTTTAACACGATTCAATTGAGCATAGTTAAAATTTGAATTATAAAATAATGGATTGCTAAGCTAACGTACTATTACTGCATACTAAATCAATACACTCTCGTTGTTCGTTAATTCTCTGAGATTAAAATGAGTGTACATAAATATTATTTTAAGAAATACAGAAAACGAATGTACAAAATAGCCTATCAAATTTTCTGTGCATAAGAAGTATTTTAATCTTACCTGTCCTCGATTTACTCAGACGTTACTGTAATAACATTATAGCATTATGTCCATCTAGAGAAACTACACTTTCCAATAGTGAAATAATAATTAATTATACAAATCGGTTAATTTAGCTTCTGATATTACTTCATACAAACACAGAAACATTCTCTGTAGGCTATGTTTAATAGCTTTCGATTGTTGATGTCCAAGGCCCCTGTTTCGATTATTGTTGTCCAAGGCCCCTTATAGACGAAGTCATTTGTTCTTAATTCATTGCACCGTCTTAGATGGCGTTATTTTAATTTTAAAACTCATTTATCTCATTAAATATCAGTCCTATCAAAATTTTTCACAGGGTAAAACTTATCGGAAATCATTTTTAAAGAAACTTTTGTTATATAACATTTTTCGCAAAAATCAATAATAAGCTAGATATTTCGATTTATTTAATTCGGGCCGCCTTATAAACCCCCTTTTAAATAAAGTATTTTGAATGGCATATAGCCTAAAATCTAAGTTACAACGAACTTAATTTATATTCCAGTTTTCATATAAATCGGTTCAGGCATTATCGCGTGAAAAGGTAACAAACATACAGACAGACATACAAACAACAATTTCAAAAATGCGATTTTCGGTTTCAGGGTGGTTAATTATATATGTCAGGGCCAATTATTTTTGGAAAATCGAAAATTACCAGAAAAATTTCGGCTACAGATTTATTATTAGTATAGATTACAATCTTTGTATCATTTCTGTCACGATTATTCCATTATTATTATTATTATTATTATTATTATTATTA
This sequence comes from Periplaneta americana, assembly GCA_025594305.2. Taxonomy (NCBI): domain Eukaryota; kingdom Metazoa; phylum Arthropoda; class Insecta; order Blattodea; family Blattidae; genus Periplaneta; species Periplaneta americana. The sequence continues at coordinate 13,326,241 of JAJSOF020000039.1, read as the reverse complement.
TTATTATTATTATTATTATTATTGTTGTTGTTGTTTACTATTATTTCTATCAGCATTATTATTTGATCCCTGTAAAATTTATGTAGACTACTGGACGGTACCCGAGCACGAGCATATGCTCATTTCGGGTATCTATTCATATGTATTCATTTCAAATGTAAATTGTAAATAAATTTGAATTTGAATACAAACAGTTTTATTGTTCTTTCTCTTACACATATCGTCAATTGAGATGTACTGCCTTATAATTATTAGGGAACGAAGTCGTGATTCCAAAACATTGCCTAGAGGCGACTACAGGTTTAAGGAACACTGATTATAGCAGCGGTCGTCAGCACAGAGCACCCTGGGGCTAGCGTCTCTTACCCGCGGAAAACGCAGTGCACCATGGTGGACTCGCAGCTGCTAGCGGGTATGCTCTCTATCTCTTCCTGCTGCACGACGGTGCACACGGGACGGCACCGCTTACCCTTTGCACATTTCAGCGAGTGCTGACGACCACTGGATTATAGGATGGCGTTAGCTGTTTACTTTACTGATGTACCTTCACGTTCATATGCAAATTGAAAGACGTTGCGCGAAGGGAGCTCTGTTCATTCGAAGTTTAATGGCTGCGGCGGCTCTTTGCTTTTTACTGCATTCTAATAGGTTGTTTCAATACAGCATGCCTATTTCTGTTTTAAAAGTAAACCTTCCGTCAGGAGTTCTTTGGTGATCTAGTGAAGGTACTGTGAAGATGTATTAAAATGCCACCAATAAAATATGTAAATTTGCCTGTGCTTGTAAAAGAGTTTGGAGGGGACTATTTTCCTGCCAAGGACGATAATATATTATGGTACTAGTCGTATCCATGCGCTCCGCTGCACCCGTTAGAAATAAATATAAAGTAATTACATAATTAAAATAGGACATTTGATCCAGGGAACATTCGTGTTTGATAGAAGGATAAATAGTTTAATATGTTACTTAATTTAAATTGAATCCAAATAATTAAAATGCGATCATTTTGGTCCAGAGACACTCATTTCGTGCAATGACAATTCCTTTAACATGTTTCTTAATTTTTATTACATGCAACCATAGTTTAATGAAGATTGACATCATTTAGATTTAATGTGTATACTTTATTTTACTTGATATATGTTTCCATTGAATTATGGTAATAACTTAATTTTAACCCTTGTTTTCTACGTATTCAGTAAATGGCGCTTGGCCCATTATGGTTCTGAACCCTTCAAATAACTTAAATTATATTATATTATATTATATTATATCAGAAGTTACTGTAATAACATTATAGCATTATGTCCATCTAGAGAAACTACACTTTCCAGTGGTGAAATAATAATTAATTATACAAATCGGTTAATTTACCTTCCGATATTACTTCATACAAACACAGAAACATTCTCTGTAGGTTATCTTTCATAGCTTTCGATTGTTGCTGTCCAAGGCCCCTTATAGACGAAGTCATTTGTTTTTTATTTCATTACACGGCCTTAGATGGCAGTTATTTTAATTTTAAAACTCATTTATCTCATTAAATATCAGTCTTATCAACATTTTTCAAGGAATAAAACTTATCGCAAATTATTTTTAAAGAAACTTTTGTTATGTAACATTTTTCACAAAAATCAATAATTGATTTAATTCAGGCCCCCTTATAACCCCCCTTTTAAATAATGTATTTTGAATGCCATATAACCTAAAATCTAAGTTACAACGAACTTAATTTATATTCCAATTTTCATCGAAATCCGTTCAGCTATTATTGCGTGAAAAGGTAACAAACATACAGACAGACAGACATACAAACAAAAATTTCAAAAAAGCGATTTTCGGTTTCAGGGTGGTTAATTATATATGTTAGGACCAATTATTTTTGGAAAATTGAAAATTACCAGAAAAATTTCGGCTACAGATTTATTATTAGTAAAGATAAATTGTGTAAGTTAGATATAAAACTGGAAAAGTTTCGTCATTTATAAAGACATTATTTATTTATTTTTTATTTATTTATTTATTTGTTTATTTATTTATTTATTTTTTTATTTATTTATTTATTTATTTATTTATTTATTTATTTATTTATTTATTTATTTATGTGACTGAGCAAAATGAGTTATACAAAGTCTTTAATAAGTAACGAGTCTATCGAAAAATCAATTATTTTGGATAATTTTTTAAAATGATGTTCATCCTCACGCGAAAGAACCCTTCTCATAGCCGTACATTCGATTTGGAAACAAACACAACTTCCTCCTGCCGCCAGAGGAAGCTACTTACCCATGTGTAACGTGCATTTGATGCTAACTTAAAATGACCTGGAGCATGGCCTTATATACGCCAAGGATTTAAAATGACCTGAAGCATTGACTTCAAAACTCCAAGGATAATGGCACACGGCCTTACTTATACACATTGTTGTGATAGACTGGAATGATAAAATACCACGCAGCCGCTTAACGTTATCGCAGAAGAGAAAAATTGCTGCCTGGTTTGAACTTGGAAACAGTGTCGCTCAAATTAAGCGTTTATTCCGTAGACGTGTTTCCAGGCAGGTGGATCGGTCGCACAGGTTCAATCGTTGGCCTCCTCGATCACCTGATTTGACTCCCCTGGGCTTATTTTTCTGGGGATTCATCAAGGATTGCTTCTATGCGATTAAGCCAAGCACCATTCCTGAATTAGTTGAACGAATTGAACACACGATACAAATGGTTACGCTTAACATGCTCACCAGAATCCATAAAGAGTTGATACGTCGCTTACATAACTATAGGGGTAGCTGTGGCTAAATTTTATTCACACCAAACGAAGTTACAACTTAAAAATACCGAAGTAGTAGTAGTATTTATTTATTTATTTAACCTGGTCGAGATAAGGCCGTCAGGCCTTCTCTGCCCCTCTACCAGGGGATTACAACTATAATATGAACAATAAAATTACAATTAATATTAAAATTACAATTACAATAAAAATTAAAGTACGACAAGATTACCTGATTAATGAAAGCTAGACATTTTATCATAGAATTTAAGAACAAAGAATATTTTTGTATTTACTGAATTACAAATTAAACCTACAATAACAAAATTCTATAGTGGTGAAATTACCGGATATTGAAATATTTTGTGATAGATTAAGAGAACTATTTACAAGAAACCATGTCTGAACGAGTCTCAATTACTGACCAAGTGCCTAGTAAGTTTGCGTTTGAACACTATTTTATTTCGACAGTCCCTGATGCTAGCAGGTAACGACTTCCAGAGTCTTGGCAGGGCTATTGTGAAAGAGGATGAGTATGAGGAGGTGCGATGGGATGGTATTGTTAGTATTGTTTCATGACGACAGCGTGTGTTCAGATTGTGGTGGGAAGAAAGGTAAGTGAAGCGAGACGACAGGTACGAAGGAATAGAAGAGTTCAAGATTTCGAAGTGGTAGTTTTATCTAATTTTTATTCATTTTATGAATAACAAACAGAATACGAAAAGATTTCCCCCTATTATAGTTCCAACTCTCCCATTCCATAGTAACTACTTTGACTAGCATAGGAAACTTGATAAGTAATTAGATCATACTCTAAAAATAATTTATCATCAGAAACAAGGAACAAAATATCATATCACTACGCAAGAAACTTTTGACAAATTGCGAAATATTTTTCGTGAAAAGCATATAGGTTACCGTAAAAGTGGGTAAAGTCAACCAGTGGGTGTATAATCGATCATTTGCGATTTTTATTGAAAATTATATATTTTCTCAGTTACTTGTTAAAATTTTGTTATGCTGACTTCATTGCCTGACATTGCAAATGTAAACGAGAGGACAACAAAGAGCCTGCAAATGCCAATAATAATAATAATAATAATAATAATAATAATAATAATAATAATAATAATAATAATCATCATCATCATCATCATCATCATTTATTTTAGCTGGCAGAGTTATGGCCGTAAGTCTTCTTTCCACTCAACCAGCAAAAAAGTATATATACATATGCATGAACTTACAAAGAATTCAACAATTTGATTTAGATGAGAGTTACATGTATACAAGAGTTATTTACGAATTAAACAACAAAATACTATGAACTATTAATTAAACACTGAAATAAACTGTGTAGCAGAATTAAGCTAAAATACATAGAATGTTAATATATTTCAAATAATATTAGATAATAGAAAGAGATTATTATGAGACAATTTTGAAAATACAGCACTATCAGGATAATGTCTAAAGAAAGAAGTAACAATGTAGTCAGTGATAGTTTAAATCAGTATGATTGGAATGAAATGCTAATAAGGTTATCTTTTAAGCTGTTTTTAAAGGTGTTTATTGTCTTGCAGCCCCTAATACTTTGTGACAAGGAATTCCATTGACGCGAGGTGGATACTGTAAAAGATGATGAATAACGAGACGTTCTATGAAGAGGTATACTTACCGTGCCACAGATAAGTGATCTGGTATTTACGTCGTGGTTGAGTGTACACAGTGTAATTACCGTTGAAGTGAAAATTGTTATTTTCAATTTTTTCTCTTAAATGAAAACAAAGTCTTACAACTCTAAATTATAGTCTGCAGTGAAAGGAGACAGGAAGTATACGTAAGTACTTTCGTTGAGATTGTATCCTGAAATAATAGTTTTGCAGTTCGTAAATGTTAGTATTGAAAATTATTATTTTAAGAAAACTTGTACCTTTGTAGGGTTAAGTCGATCATGCCATCGACCTACTCGAAGCAGATAGGACCAGCAGGAAGAATAAACTGTTCACCGAAATACCTCCAATTAACTCTTCTAAACAGAAAAGTGTAATAGTATAGCTTATATTGATGGGATAGTGTGGAAAGAGGAAGACGAAATTATGGTGAATTTCTTGCGTAAGAGAAGCACTGCCAAAGGAACATATTTTGTACACCCCTCTGTACCTATGGAAACAACGTAGTTTCTAAAGTGACATGAGGAGGAAGATTTCAAATAACATCTGATATAAACCTAAGCAATGTTGAATTGCATTTTAGATTATAACTGAAGGGTGGTATTTCAATGTAAATTTTGAATTCTTAAATCTTTGTTTGTTGGTACGTGAAGTATTAAAATGTGTTTTTATGTTTTATAAGTTTGCAATCATAGTCAAGTTTGTACAGTGGAGACCTATAGGCCTAATTGTATCGAATAGTATGATCACAGTAACAAAAGATTCACTATATAATGCTATAGGCATATATTGTAGATTATTATTGTTTTATACACCCCTTATAACAAATAAAATATATGTAATACACTTAATTTGTTTTTTAAAACATAAACAGTGATCGACTTTACTCAGCAATATTTTGAAATCGATCTTAAACTAAAAATTTATTGGTGATCGACTTTACCCTATTTAAGCAGGTAAATTCGATCACAAGTCAAATAAAAAAATCAGTTTTTATAGTTTGTAATTCAATTCTTGTAACGTGCCTTCATAAGTGAAGGATATGACGACAAAATGCTGTTTTCTGAGGAACTTCGGTCCATTGCATAACCTCAATATCATTAAAAAAATTGCAAAATTTTGATCGACTTTTCCCTCTTCTGCGGTACTTCACATTCACACCGAAATTTCAAAAGCAACTTCAAATTGTTGTTAACAGGCTCCCATCTCATTTTACAGGCAAACAACTTCAGGAAGTATAAAATTACAAGTTCTAGATTTCCCTGTTATCAATAGTTGACGATTACTGAACAAGGAAATGGGCCACATGAAACAGCCTATCCCAATGTGGGTGGTATCTGTCACCAGCAAATATTTTAGTCAGAGCATATACGACTTACAGGCTATTCAATATCAACCAATTTTAATTTAAGGAGACTCCACTGAAAATCATGAACATTTTTCTTAATTTTTTTAGCTATTTCACTTATTCAGAATTTATATTTTCATACCCCAAATGGATTCAGCTCAATTCTGATTACCAGGGAACGGATTTATATGGACTAAAAATATATGAAATATGTAAATATATATGTAGTTATTTTTACCAAAATATGGAATTAAATATGGATTTTTACCAAAATATGGAATTAAATATGGACTTAAAATTATAAAAAAATGACTATGTACGTTAAATATTGGTACATTTTAATCAAACTAAACAAAAATATAATGGACGTACCTTATCTTCCAATGTAGTTTCAACAAAACACAATTTTTATTGTCTGTTACCATAACAATAGGTTACAAACATTTCTTTCAAGTGCTGAAAAGTGAATCTTCTTCTATTGTCTCTGAGGATAGATTTATACTGACTAAAAGAGCGTTCGACGTCACAAGAAGTAACTGGTACATAATTCAATTTCACAATGTCTGCTGGGGATAAGTCCAAGTTAATCTTCACTGTTGATTCACCACTCATCACAGCAACAACCTTTTGTAGTTCTTCATATCCAGGGTTTTTTGAAAGTACAGTGTCCACCTTAGCTCTTACTGCATCTGCAACTTTACCTCTACCACGATTCAGTTGTTCCACAGTACTATTTATAATTTCAAAACTTTCAGATAGTGAAAGGTGCCTATTTTGGAGACTTTTGAGCGTTTTTATGATGCATGAAAATGTATGCTGAATGTGAGCTAAGTCATTCTTCACACTTATGTCACAGGTAACTGTTTTTCGCAGTATCAATTGAGACTGCATCTTCAGAGTCCAATGCAAGGAGAACATTGTTAATAGAGTCTATATGTTCGGCATAATATTCAACTGCTTCTAGCCATGTACCCCATCTAGTTAAAATTGGCTTTGGTGGCAATGGAATTTCAGGGTACATTTCTTTCAACACGTTAACTCTACTGGGAGCTTTGAGAAATACTTTTTCACTGATGAAATCAACAAATCTACTTTAGGGAAATTGTCTCTGACCACTTCTGCCACACGATGAAATGCATGCGCCACACAAGTAAAATGAGTCAATTTAGGATATACAACAGATAATGCTTGTCCAGCTTTGACCATATAAGGGCAGCATCGCTAATAAAGAATAACACATTATCGTACATAATACCCTTTGGCCACAGGATACCCATAGCTTCGTTGAACAGTTTAACTATAGTTTTGTTATTGCACTTTTCTAGAACATCACAATGTAAAAGAATTCGTTCAGAATATTGTTCACTTAACAAACCGATAACTACATTACCAACAAGTCTACCTTCTTTGTCAGGGAGTCTCATCAATGGAAACCCAAATTGAACTATCTTTAATTTCATCTCTTATCTTCTGTATTGTCTCATCGTAGATGGATGGAGCATACGTCTTCCTAAGTGTTGACTCATCCGGGATTGTATGTTGAGTATATTTTTCAAGGAATTCCCTGAAGACCTTATTCTTTAGTTTGTAGAGAGGAATATCAGCAGAGATGAGAGAACGGCACAGGTCGATGTTAAACTCAGATCTTACATTCGATGTTGTTGGTTGTGTTAAAAACAATTGTCTCTGCTTGGAATTTAGTTGTTTGTTGGCCTGATGTTTACTAGTTGTAATGTGTTGTTGCACCAGGAACTTTTGTGTAGATGATACTGCACACTGACACAAATTACAAAATAATATTTTATTGTCAGTTGATAAACCATCTTCTTTAAATTCTGAAATGTAACTTGTTAGTTTTGATTTTAAATTGACTGAATGACGTACTTTTGGCATATTTACCGTCTTTATAGTATGATTTACAAAACTGAACCTATGTGTACTCTGACTGGCATTTAACTGTTGAGCTGCACAACTGAAGTCTGTTAAAAATTTTAAATTAAATTAATATAGTTTTGTAACTTACTTTCCCATTGTTGATAGGACTGCTAATTTTCAAATAACTCTGATGTTAAAGGGATTACTGAACATGTGTTTAAATCTCTATTGTTGAAATGTATTTTTAAAAGTTAATGGAATTTTGTTTTGTTTTATTGTTAAACCTAATATAATATGGACTGTTTTATATGAAATATGGAAAATATATGGAAATTAACGAAAATATGTACTAAACTCTAAAATATGGAAAAATATGGAAAATAAAAGTAGGATTTTTCAACCCTACACATTGTGAAACATAAAGATAATGCAAAATATAAATTATATTAGCTTTATAAGTAAATATGTATTTACATATAAATCCTTTCCCTGCTGATTACAAATACTCGTATGTTTACACTTTTTAAATTAAGACCGGAAGGGGGCGTGGAATTTAAAGAGCTGTCAAAATTCTTTTTCATCGAAGAATTCTTTTTTAAAATTTCTGATTACAAATCTAGTAACTTTTTGTTGGCTCCTGAAGTTACTAGATGAATGTAGCGGAGGAGAATATTAATTTACATAAACATTCATTTTATTTTCAAATCTATTTTTCTGTGTTCATTTTTGTTGATTCAACACCAACTTTCTTATGCCAAATATTAATCAATCTGTATGAAATTTTTACTGCAAGTAATTATGAGGTAGCTGCATGTTTTTATGCATTTATTTTGTGAGAAATGATGCTAGTTTATTTTATTAATATTTTTCTTAAGAAAAATATTAATAAAATTAACTAGCAGCATTAAGAAAAATATTAATAAAATTAACTAGCAGCATTAAGAAAAAGTTGAGAAAATATTTCTTTGGAATAGAAAAAATCAAACTTGTGAAAAATGAGCATTAAAATTAAAACTTACATTCTTATAATGCACTTATACTTCTCAGGTAAATCTAAAAATGAACATGGATACAGTTTTAATAAGTTCTCTTCCCTTTATCTATTGGATCAGTGCTGGCCATCCCTGAATATAGCTCGACCAAGCGGCATATACTACCTCTTTCGTCTGTCTCTTTCCTTTCCGCTGTAAAGCGCCCAGGCTCTCCTGAGCTCTAAAGCGCGCGCTTGCTCCTATGGGCATCAATTGACATGACTGCCATAAACAAAGAAATCACAAGAAGCTTTGCTTCATTGCTTTTAACGCCAATGGTGTAAAAAGGCAAATCTTCGAATTCCAGCATTTCTTTGTGCAAAGGAATATTATTAGTGAATCTCATTTAGAATCGACGGATCGGCTGAGCATTAGAAATTATGAAATATTCCGCACTTACAGTTCCTATGGAAGAGATGGTGGGACAGCGTACATCTTCAAACGCTGCTGACGTTTATGAGAGAGAATTAAATAAAGTAATCAGTTTTGTTTGGTGCTATATGAAGCAGCAGAGATTAGACCATTTCCTCCGTTTATCATGGAGGAGTACTTGTCCAAATAAGGGCACAATAATGACTGAGATTATTGATATAAAGAATAATGACGTAGGTTTAAATCCAGTGCTTCCTCAGAGCTTATACATCAAGGAACAGAGCTGAAAACTTCTGAAGGTAGGCCTCGGTGCTTGTGGTTGCACATTGTGTTTACTGTTACACATACTGTTACACGGTACACTAGAGTACGCCAACAAAGGGTAACACAGTAGGTAGAACTTAAAATGATTTATACATTCACTCAACTAAATCATAATTTCAAATTGCTACTAGTACATAATAATCGCACACAAATATTTATTTTCGTAACTATTCCATTACCCAAATTAACAGCACCGAATTTTGACCTTCATTTAAATTCATACTAGTGGCTTGTGCAGCAAATGCTGCAAACTAAGTTCGTTAGACGTTCAAATAAAAATTGTTCAGATTTATTTTCAATTAAGAATACTTGTGTTTTGATAGTTATTTGCTTCCATATTGATTTTTTAGGCCAAATACTTTTTCTTGAACCTATCCAACTTCAGTTTTTGAGTTTCAATGCGAAAACGCAAGTATCAATGTCAGGACGATAGCAGTAGCTATTTCAGGTCATTGTGGATTGTAGGCAGAAGTTATAAAAATGTCAGGTTTGCTAAGCTTTTGAACAATAGCATTTTCGTATAGCTGCTGCATGTAGAACTTGAAATGTAGAGCATAAAATCATTTTATCCTACTAAGAGATCTTGCTGAAATGATCTGGAGACTACAAAATTTTCTAGGCCTCTTATTTTATCAGTAAGTAATATATTTTGATCTTTCCTTAGGAACTGTAACTTTTGCGCACTCTCGAGCCAATACTGATGACAATGACACATATCAATATCTACACTACACCGCCATTAAGTATATGAAAAACACCCAACCCCACTGGGTTAATAAGTATAAAAATATTTGATTTTTAATAACAATATTATTATCTTACTTAAGTTTTGTAGTTATATATAGCAGCCACTCAGTAAATTATAGAAATGAAGATCTAAATTCATATATCCTCTACATTTACTTACATTACCACAAAACGTTTCACTTTCATGTCATCAATATAGCATCAATATTATGTACAATTAATGAAAAATAGATGCATTATGATATTAGTTATAATAATGTTTAATTTCTAATGGTAATAATGTCATCAAACCACCTCAAGTTTCGTAGATTTGAATATCCAATACTCAGCTGTACTCAGAAAATTATACACTGCAGAATCAGTTTTTAATAACAAATTGAATTGAACCCTAAATATGTCGGCAATCCTGCAGGTCATGGCCTTCGTGTAATAGCCTATTGTTTATTGTAGTGTGTGTTTTGTTCTGAAATTCAATCAAGTCGGCCGTGATTCAATAAAATTAGTTCTCAAAACTGACAACAGATGGATTTTGGAAAATAGGAAAATTATGTAGGAAAATTGACATTTCACTGAAAACTACTACTTTTCCGAAAAAGTTTGGGTTCCAAGCTTCAAAATGAGGGGCCATTTATTAAAATCCGTTCAGCCGTTTTTCCGTAATTTCCATTACCAGTTCAAATTATATATATAGATGATGCCAGTTAAATACTTGCTTCATCAATATCATTAGTAGTGATTTATTTATTCAATATTTGATCTTTTTCAGTTAATTCTGATACTTGACTTGCGCTATACCACACGCTCATTACAGTATTGGATATCGACAATACATCGCCATGTAAGTTTCTTTCATTTAACATATCATACAAATTAAATGTTAAATCCGTTAAAATTGGGTCATCAATTTATTGATTTCAATTACTTCCAGACTGGAGGAACAGCATTATCGACAAAATCAAAAATGCATTATTAATCAACACCAAACAACCCAACGTATAATACATTGGCATTTATAATAAAACCATATAAACTTGAAAAACATTCAAATAATCATGTGACACAAAACATGATACATACGTTTCTGAATGGTGGAAATATATATATTATTGTGAGACAGAAATAGGAATATAATAAATGTAATTACTGTAATTTTGCAACTCTTCACATTCATAATACTTTTCATCTTAGTTTTATATTTTATTATTTTTATCACTTTTAAATCATGTCATTTTATTATCTCATATGTGAAGACTTGCATTTATATATATATATATATTTATATATATATATATATATATATATATATATATATACAGGGACATCATTTTATTTTTACTAACATTTTTAATATTAACTTGCCTATACCTCTGGATCAACGCCGTTTGTTACTCCCTTCCACGACTGGAGTTCGATGATACTGGAGTAATATACAAACAAATCAATTCACTAGGTATAAGAGGGAAGAAAAGTAGTTCATCCATTTACGTAAAGTAGGAAATATTGCGCTTTTGAGTTTCATAATTTTCATTGGGTTTTTGTTTAATCAAAATACAGTACAGTATTAACAATGAGTGTTTTTACTCACGAACTGAGCTGTCCATGTGGACGTATTCATTATGCAGTGTATATTATACTGTCCACAGCACATTAGCGTACAATATAGAGAATGAAGTTAAATTGAAAAATAATCATAATATGGATATTTAAACACATTTTTTTTTTTAATGGTGGCCGTTCATTTCGATACAGGCTTCAGTTCTATGTGCATATTATCGTACTATAGACTATTGTACCTAATCCCAATTACCAGTTTCGTTCTTCGTACTAGTAACTAATGTTGAAATAATTCTGTACCTACTCTTTAAAAGAGTACCTTACGTACTGTAAATTCAATCTTCACTTCCGCCCGATCCGAAAAGATAAAAATTACTCAGACATGCTATCTACTGTCCGTCAAGTGGTTACGTCGTAGAGTCGTAGAAAGGGAGGAAATCACGTGACAGTTAATTATTTAACGAGGCCCTTTAATTTAAGTTATTTTAAACAGTTGTATATTATTACGTAGACGTCCAATTCCTAACAGAAATTAATGTTCTCAGAAAAGAGCTAAGACAGCCCAGCCACTAGCTGACGAATAAAAGCTGGTGAGAGATACGACGTAGGCAAATGGACAATAGTACCTGTGCGAAAATGATTCAATATTGAAAGCTCTTTCGTCACTGGAAAATGCGAACATATTTTTGTAACGTACTGTTTACTATGGCCGTAAGGCTACTATGACTGTATATGCGGTCTTGGATCTGTGTGGAGGACGGTTGAACTTCATTAGTAGAAGGGGTGGGAGTGAAATACGTTCAAAAACTCAGGTACAATAAAAATTGAAGTAAAAATAAAATGATGTCCCTGTATATATATATATATATATATATATATATATATATATGTGTGTGTGTGTGTGTGTGTGTCTGTGTGTGTGTGTGTGTGTGTGTGTGTGTGTGTGTGTGTGTGTGTGTGTGTGTGTGTGTGTGTGTGTGAATCAATATATTTTGTAATATATACGTGTATTTTTAAGTAAGTGACAATCAAGGTAGTCATATATGAATGTCAATGTGTATCACAGCAATGTTGGTTTTTAATATTGTCTCATTTGAATGCCACTAAATATTTTTTGTATTTGTAGATATTATGTAGAGAGCACTGATATTGCTAAAATGTACTTCGTATCTGATGATGTTGGCGTAGTCCAACGAAAACGTTCATACGTCCTTTAAACATGTAATGTAAAGGTGTAGCACCTTAAACATATGCTGTGAAGTCAATGACTGAAATAAATATTTTTAAGTTTAAAATGAGAGGGATTCAATCCGACATCGGAACTTGAATCCGGTGTGCCTTAGTAGATAAAATTAATGGGGGATCATCAGTGCGGTTTTAGGCGTAATAGATCGATTATAGATCAGATTTTTTGTATTCGACAGATATTGGAGAACAAAAGGGAGTAAGCTTATAAGGGTACAGTACTTCAATTATTCCTAGATTTCAAAAGACATATGACTCGGTTATGAGAGAAGGTTTATATAATATTCTAATTGAATTTGCTATTCCCAAGAAACTAGTTCGATTAATTAAACTGTGTCTCAGTGAAACGTACAGCAGAGTCCGTATAGGTCAGTTTCTATCTGATGCTTTTCCAATTCAATGCGGGCTAAAGAAAGGAGATACACTATCACCTTTACTTTTTAACTTCGCTCTAGAATATGCCATTAGGAAAGTTCAGAATAACACAGAGGGTTTGGAATTGAACGGGTTACATCAGCTTCTTGTCTATGCGGATGACGTGAATATGTTAGGAGAAAATCCACAAACGAATAAGGAAAACGAGGAAATTTTACTTGAAGAAAGTAAAGGATAGGTTTGGAAGTAAAGGCAAAGTAAATGCATATGTCTCGTGACCAGAATATTATACGAAATGGAAATATAAAAATTGGAGATTTATTCTTCGAAGAGGTGGAAAAATTCAGATATCTTGGAGCAACAGTAACAAATATAAATGACACTCGGGAGGAAATTAAAATTCGGTTGAGAAGCTTTTGTCATCTAGTCTGCTATCAAAAAATCTGAAAGTTAGAATTTGTAAAACAGTTATATTACCGGTTATTCTGTATGGTTGTGAAACGTGGACTCTCACTTTGAGAGAGGAACAGAGATTAAGGGTATTTGAGAATAAGGTTCTTAGGAAAATATTTGGGGGGCTAAGAGGGATGAAGTTACAGGAGAATGGAGAAAGTTACACAACACAGAACTGCACGCATTGTATTCTTCACCTGACGTAATTAGGAACATTAAATCCAGACGTTTGAGATGGGCAGGGCATGTGGCACGTATGGGTGAATCCAGAAATGCTTATAGAGTGTTAGTTGGGAGGCCGGAGGAAAAAAAAGACCTTTGGGAATTCCGAGACGTAGATGGGAGGATAATATTAAAATGTAGTTGAGGGAGGTGGGATATGATGATAGTGACTGGATTAATCTTGCATAGGATAGGGAACAATTGAGGGCTTATGTGAGGGCGGCAATGAACCTCCAGGTTCCTTAAAAGCCATTTGTAAGTAAGTAAGTGGCTTAGTAGATAGAGCGCCAGCACGTAAAACTGGAAACCCGGGTTCGAGTCCCAGTGCCGGAGAGAATTTTTCTCCGTTCTACCTATTCTTAACTGTATTATTATTGTTATACTGATATATTAAGTTTTCGTAAGGGACAGCGAAGTGTTTGTTGCCTTCATTAATTTTTCATATCTTGGAAGGACACATGGTAAAAGTTTGAAAATTACTGATAAACACTGACTGAGGACTTTCTTAAATTATTTCCAGATCATGTTGAGCAGCAAGGCATGCAAATATGTTGTTGCGAGTATTTCACTTTATGTTGGCGTTACCGCTGCGTTCCAGTGCATTGCCACGGACGCCAAACCTCTCAGACTATCCATCAACAGCCGACGTAACAACACAGGACATTGGATCGCTCAGGTATTGCTGCTAAGTGTAAAATACATGTAAAAGTAGCCTTCAGTTTCATAGCTGAAAGAAGTACAGAATTTATGGTATAAAAATGGAAATGTACAAACTTATAGATTGACAAATCGAACTGAAATCCTGACCGAGCTATAATACGTAAGCGCTGGCTGTCTTGGGGAGGAGCAAGTGAGAAATCACGGGGGGGAGGGAGAGAGCACTATGCAAAGGCCCACTCACAGTTTGTCAAACCTGCTAACAAAAGCATTAAAAGATTGACTAGTTGCCTGCAATGCTAGCATAATGAAACCTTCCTAGCCGACAGTCAAGGCAAAAATGAAGAATCCGTTATTGTGGTAATACTGGAGAGTGGTTCTTCTATTGGTCGCGATACCCACACACACCCTCTCAGATATTTAGAGCCCGGACGAGAAGTTATGGCACCGGCGCGAGGGACGCATTTTAGTTCGTTTGTTTGGACTCGCCCTCACACTCAACTGGAGGGGTGTTGGGTTAGTTGGTTACTAGCATTCCGAGTGTGCAGATCGTTCTGCTACTACCGCTATTGCTAATACTGAAAACATTCTCCTTCTGACCGCCCTCATTATGGCATTGTCTAAGGTGTGAAATCATAGAGTAGTTCATAGTCAAGGACATGAAATAGCATACAATGTATGGAAATTCATGTCAGAAGAGGCTGTAAACGGAATACCAATTCCATTGAAAAGCGTGTGTGCAAGAGTACTGGCTGCCATTGGTATTTCAAAGCGAACCTTGGCAAGAATCAGGAAAGAAGGGAAAAATATTGAGGCAGGAACAGCAGATCTTTCTCCAGTCCGGAAAAATCACAGCCGAAGAAGAAGACTGTTGCAGCTGTAGACAGTTTTGATGAGGAAGTCATAAGAAGACTCATTTATAATTTCTACGCTACGCATAAGCAGAGGCCGACTCTGTAATCGCTTCTTCCAAGTGATGGACAGTATTTTTAGAACATTTCCATAAACTTAGGGACATCTGATTCCAGCACAGATCAGTCGTCTGATTCGGACGGAGAATAAGAATATAAAGATGGAATAGCGGGCGTAATTCCATTAGGTACCTTCGGACTCTTGAGTAGGGAAGTGCTGATACTAAAGTAAGACGAATGTTTTTAGAAAGAGATAAAACGGATATGCCTGCCGCTCTGAGCTTGAGAACCGTAGCCCAAACAACCCCCACTCCTCTACCCTGCTGGCCGGCAATTTAAAACTTCGCGCATGTTGGTGCCATAACATCTGGTCTCAGCTCTACGTGGTGATTGGTGACTGAATGACGAGGAGCGAGAAGAAAGAGAGAGAGATTCCAGAAATTGGCGTGTTTTACGGGGTTTCACTTGAAGTTGTCAGACTATAAGGCTCATTCACAATGAAAATTAAACATAACGTAAGCGTTAACTTAACGTTACAGTAAAATCAAGAAGTTAATACCATCATTCACGATGGGAAAATAAACATAACAGCAAACATACTTCGTAACCATGGAAACATAAGAACGACGCCATTTCCTCATATTCTGTCGTATACTTCAGCGCTCCACGATTGTGTTCTGTTTGCAAATCACGTAAGCATAAGCATGAAAGTTTGGAGTTTGCAAACTTTCATGTTAACGTCTTACGGTAATGTTTATGTCAATGTTTATGTGAATCATTGTGAATGATCCCATTTGGTAGCCTGGGCGCAAACTTCTGTGTTTATGTTACGGTTATGTTTAATTTTTATTGTGAATGGGCCTTTACAGTTACGAAAATGAAGGCATGAGTATTCTCAAAAACTGGTTTGGTCCTAATCTACTTTCTTTAAATGTCATGAAATCGAAATTTATTCCTTTTTCATTAAACGTAACTGGTATTCAGAAACGAAATTCAAATTTCAATCTAAAACCTAAGATACATCACTATACTGTTCATGTCCTACAAATTGTAATTGTCCATATTTGCAAGAAATCTCAGACCTCGAGTGACATTTATTAGGACTATTTCGTGAATAAAATACAAATTTAAATAATATATCCCTAAAATTCGATCACAAAATGTTAATAATTGTATATTAACGAATACTTAACCTATTCAGACATTGTGAAGTTGAAATACTCGTAGATGAAAATCGATTATTGCAATAAAGAAATTTGATGTTATTATTTAGTAATGCCAATTGCGAAAAGCGAAATACAGGTTTAACATTGTTAATTACATGTACTGCACTTTTCTCTTATTATTATTATAACAAATACATTTCCATTATCTGTTGAAATCATAATTTAATTTAACAGTAACAGTGGGGACAGCTATATACCAATGCTTAGGTATTCACAGCGAGACATGTTGCTACACAGTGAAGCCATCTCTGTATAGATAGGCCTAATTAAACACGAATTTTATTACGCCATACGAAAGGTAGTTTGATCAAAGACATTATTACTATGCAAGGTCTTTGAGTTTGATATGCGATGATGTTACATAAATTTGAACGTCTATTAATTGTTTAATTTCAATACAAATGTTATAGGCTACAATTTTATAGGTTACGTTAGGCGTACCTGTGGAAGCAGGACCAATGTCAGCTGTGCCTTGTTTCGACCGTTACTTACAATGAGAGCTACACGAAAGCATTTTTTATAGCTCGACAAACGCATTCTCGCTGTAGTGTGTAACGGAACTAAAGCTGCATCTACACAGTTCAATATTCCAATCGCGTATGCGTGCAATCTGGGAAGAATAGAATCAAGTTTAAAAGGTACGTTCAATTAAGATGCATAAAGATTTTGTGTCTACATGGTGCGCCGTTTTGAACGTGGTCTTCACTGCGTAAATATATTAATTAATATTAAATATCAATCTTGCATTCATGCTTTAAAGTTGGAAGAAAAGTTTAACCGTGCAGTTGCATCTTAATATATTCATGATCATCAATTTACGGGGAAACAGTTGGCGACAACGACTAAACAAAAGAACGACCATGCGATAAATTGATAGCGATAAATCTAGCTGCAGAAATTATCGCAAAGTGTGACTGTGATTGGTTGGAATTCAAAATTCCATTACACTTCATTGGTCGAAAATGGAATGACGTCATATAAACGAAATAGTCTTTGATAAATATATAAATGTGACTATTACACTCTTACTACGTCATACTACTTTTGACCAATAAAACGGTACGAAAGGACGTATTTCAACCAATCATGGCTGCTTATCGCACAATTTTATCGCATCCCTAGCATTTGTTTAATTTTATCGCGTCCCTAGCATTTGTTTCTTTGTTTGCCAACATTTGAAACTGCGCTGGTCTGGACGTCAAATATATATATATATATATATATATATATATATATATATATATATATATATATCAAATTACAAACCACTCCAGTCGATGCACAGCAGTTTCAAATATGACTCGCATTGGCATTCAAGAACAAAATTAATAAAAAATCACTGCTCATACCTATGCATCTTCTGAAATCCGATTTACAAATAAATGAAGAGGCACCATTCGGAATTCCTGAATAAGGTGAATACACCATGTAGGCCTAAATCAACGAGTTCCACTTCTATTACGCACACGTCCAATATAACATCAATTGAACCACCAACCATATTCAAATTTGAAAATTGTACATTCAATAATTATTCCTTTTAAAATTATTCATTCGGAAATCCTGAATAAGTTGAATACACCATGTAGGCCTAAATCAACGAGTTCCACTTCTATTACGCACACGTCCAATATAACATCAATTGAACCACCAACCACATTCAAATTTGAAAATTGTACATTCAATAATTATTCCTTTTAAAATTATTCATGTTTATTTTTATGTCATCGTCGTTAATTAAAACTTTTCTAACACTTGTGTATATTAGTTAGGTTATGTTATAGCTTCTGCTCTGAGAGGATAAAAAGAACTTCTGCTATATGATATTATGGATAGTCACGTATCAGAGATTGTTTAATATTAAGATTTATTGAATAGTAATCATTACAGTGTCTGTATAAAGACACTACTGCCATCTAGCATGCATCTAGCGTAATATTTGTAATGTTGAGATGGTACAATAATACATTTGAAGACAGTTGTATTTTCGTAAGTCAATTAATATTTTATTGTATTGGAGTACTTCGTTACTTCTAATCTTTATATACTTTCTTCTAATCGTGTAATAGTCAATTAAATCCCACTCGAGTTTTGATTTTCTCTAGATAAATCTGCTCGTGTTCCACTCGCAGATTTATCGATAAAATCAAAACGTCTAGTGAGATTACTGTTGATAAATATACATCTTACTTACGTAACATACTATGTAAAACTATTTATAAATCTGTCATTCTCCAAAATTATTAATCCACGCATTCATATTTTAATAATTATACAAATGAGTTGTAATTATGTACAATAAACTATTACAGAGTATTCTATGTACAAAAACAAACATAAAGAATGCGGCGAAACATCCTCCCTAAATTAAAGTTGAAATAAAAAACGGGTGGATCAAAATAAGGAAACTTTATTAATGTGAATGGTAACTTAACAATGCGAATTTTTCGTTTTTTGAATAACGTGTCACTCAAGTGGTGTCCTTCATTATCAATGCATTGTTGAATGTGACTTCGGAAATTATGCATCACTCTAACTAAGTTAGCATTTCTTGAGGAATAAGACCAATTCCTTCCTGTATTGCATTTCTTAGGTCTGGCAAAGTCCTCGGCCGATGTTTGAACACCTCAGCCCTAAGATGTCCCCATAGAAAAAAATTGCAGGGTGCAAAGTCTGGTGATCGTGCTTCATCACTAAAGAGAACCACAGCATCTTCAGCATCTGCATTACGCATTTTAACTTATCGGGATGAGTGAATCATCAAAATTTCCGATATTGGAGTGGACAGAAGCCTCGTGAACTTCATGAAAAACCTCTACATAACGACCGTGTTACTGTATGGTGCACGGTTGAGATACTTGGTCATGGTGCTACTGTGACAGTGAACTCTCAGCGGTACACTTTTATGATCAACAATTTTTTGGCACCAAGACTCAATGCGCTGCAGATTGGCCAGGTATGGTTTCAGCAGGACAGAGCCACCTCTCACACAGCTCAAATTTCTCTCCAAGTCCTGAGACAGATGTTTCCTGGACGCTTAATTTCTTCACGTGGAGACGTCTCCTGTCCAGCACGATCACCGGACCTTGCACCCTGCGATTTTTTTCTATGAGGGCAACTTAAGGCTTAGGTGTTCAAACATCGGCCGAGGACTTTGTCAGACCTAAGAAATGCAATACAGGAAGAAATTGGTCTTATTCTTTAAGAAATGATAGTTAGAGTGATGCAGAATTTCCGACGTCGCATTCAACAATTCATTGATAGTGAAGGACACCACTTGAGAGACACGTTATTCAAAAAATGAAAAATTCTCACTGTTAAGATACCATTCATATTAATAAAGTTTCCTTATTTTGATCCACCTGTTTTTTATTTAAACTTTAAATTAGGGAGGATGTTTTGCCGCACCTATTATTTTGTCATATAAACATATACTCGATACTGCATTGTTATTAAGATATTGCAACATTGCGTTATTTCAAAGCTAGTCTACCAAATACCCATGGCTAAATCGGAACAAACAGTCGGTGTTGTTTTGTGGTTAAAAAGAGATGTATTCATAGTTGGCCACGTCTTGTAGTTATGGTGATGTTTTGTTGATTCTGATGTTGAGTATTGTAACTGAAATACCTGTGTTGTTAATTTTTTTATTGGTAACATTCGGCCATTAACAACATAGGTATTTCAGTCATAACGTCATACAATACCAGATGAAACTATGAAGTAATTACATAATTGAAATACGACTAATTGGTCTAGGAAGCATCCGTTTTCGTTGCAAGAATAATTCGTTTAACATGTTTGTAAATTAGTCTTGAATACGTTGTGTTGTTTTTCTTCCTGAGATTTAAGATCCCCCACAACAAATTAGAAACTTAGGTAGGAACTTATAATAGTACATCCGTTATCAACACACGTTTTAAATAATATAGGGCAGTACAAACCTTTTTCAAATGGTATCGTTTGGTGACAAAGCCTTCATCCAGCTGAGAGTGACAACCTTCAGTTCTTACAAATGTATTTTATTTCAGACGCTGTTGAGTCTAACATAATACCAAGCTTAAAAGTATAATTAATCGAACAACTCCAGAAACTATTTCATGGTAATAACAGTTACATTCATAGTTCTAAATACAACTTTGAAAGTAATTCAGGATCAAACGATTTATCATCTATAATAATAATAAATCTGTAGCCTAAATTTTTCTGGTAATTTTCGATTTTCCAAAACTAATTAATCTTAACATATATAATTAATCGCCCTGAAACCGAAAATAGCTTTTTTTTAATTTTTGTTTGTATATCTGTCTGTCTGGATGTTTGTTACCTTTCCACGCAATAATGGCTGAACCGATTTATATGAAAATTGGAATTTAAATTAAGTTCGTTGTAACTTAGAATTTAGGCTATATGGCATTCAAAATATTTTATTTAAAAGGGGGTTATAAGGGGCTTGAATTAAATAAATCGAAATATCTCCCTTATTATTAATTTTCATGAAAAATATTATATAACAAACGTTTCTTTAAAAATAATTTCCGATAAGTTTTATTCTATGCGAAATTTTGATAGGACCGATATTTAATGAGATAAATAAGTTTCAAAATTACAATAACAAAGCCATCTAAGGCCGTGTAATGAAATAAAAAACAAATGACTTCGTCTATAAGGGGCCTTGGACAACAACAATCGAAAGCTATGAAACATAGCCTACAGACAATGTTTCTGTGTTTGTATGAAGTAATGTCGAGAGCTAAATTAACCGACTTGTATAATTAATTATTAATTCACCATTGGAAAGTGTAGTTTCTCTAGATGGACATAATGCTATAATGTTATTACAGTAACTTCTGAATGAATTGAGGACAGGTAAGATTAAAATAGCTTCTAATGCACAGAAAACTTGATAGGCTATTCTGTACATTCGTTTCCTGTATTTCCTAAAATAATTTTTATGACCGAATGAGCGGTCTCTGGATCAAAATGACCGCATTTTAATTTTTTAACACAATTTAAATTAAGTAACATAATAAACGATATATCCTTCTATCAAACACGAATGTTCCCTGGATCAAACGTCCTATTTTAATTATGTAATTAGTTTATATTTATTTGTAACGGGTGCAGCGGAGCGCACGGGTACGGCTAGTATTAAATAAATCAATAAAATTATTCAATTGAAGTCATTGCAAAATGCCACATAAAATGATTTTAACTAGATATTTATTTACTTTGGGAAGAATGGTTTTGTTCAATGTGAAACATTAAGCCAAATATTATTTCAACTGTTCTTCCATAATTATTGTCTGCTATAAAATAACTTGCTGTATTTTATGTTACAAGCAGTTAAGTCGTCCAATTCTAAACGTTAAATAATGACGTATGAACTGATACAGGGACATCATTTTATTTTTACTAACATTTTTAATATTAACCTGTCTATATCTTTGGATTCAAGGTCTAGAACTGGAAACACTGCTTGCTCCCCCTTCCAAGACTGGAGTTCGATGATACTGGCGTAAAATACAAATCACTTTACTAGGTATAGGAGGGAAGGAAAGCAGTTCATCCATTTATGTAAACCAGGTAATATCGCAATTTTGAGTTTGATAATTTTCATTAGGTTTTTGTTTAATCAAAATACAGTACAGTATTAACATTTAGTGTTTTTACTCACGAATTGAGCTATCCATTCGGACTTATTCATTATGCAGTGTATATTATACTGTTACAGCACATTAGCGTACAATATAGAGAATGAAGTTAAATCGAAAAATAATCATAATATGAATATTTAAACACATTTTTCAAAATGGTGGCCGTTCATTTCGATACAAGCTTCAGTTCTTTTGTGTATATTATCGCACTATAGACTAATGTACCTAATTCCAATTACCAGTTTCGTCCTTCGTACCAGTAACTCATGTTGATATAATTCTATACCTGCTCTATAAAAGAGTACCTTACGTACTGTCAATTTAATCTTCACTTCTGCCTGATCCGAAAAGATAAAATTACTCAGACATGCTATCTACTGTCCGTTCAAGTGGTTTTGTCGTAGCGTCTTAGAAGTGGGGGATCACATGACAGTTAATTACTTAACGAGACCCTTTTATTTAAGTTATCTTAAACAGTCGTATAATATTACGTAGACGTCCAATTCCTAACAGAAATGAATGTTTTCACAAAAGAGCTAAGACAGCCCAGCTACTAACCTTTACAGAAGGCGAACAGAAGCAGGTGGGGGAAACCGGGATGCAACGTAGGCAAACGGACAGTACCTGTGCGAAAATATGATTCAATATTGAAAACTCTTTCGTCACTGGAAAACGCGAACATATTTCTGGAACGTACTATACTCACTAACTCAGTACTGCTTACGCGGCCTCAGTTCTGTGTGGAGAACGGTTGGAAGTTTAGTAGTAGAGGGGGTGGGAGTGAATTACATTCAAGAACTCAGGTACAATAAAAATTGAAGTAAAAATAAAATGATGTCCCTGTATAACTTGAGATCTTATGCATAGACCTTCTAAAATTGTGCAGGTAACTCTTGAACATGGTGCGGGTCGAATGGACACTGGTGCATACACTGTTGACGTGGACCACACAACGTCCAGCTGCCAAGACGAAGGATACGTGCTGCTGGTCACCACCCTGACAGGTAATAGAAGTAAAAGTAAATTAAAAACACCTAATAAATTGACCACTCCACTCACAGAATTGAGAGAACGTTTAAATATGTACAGTGCTATTATTATCAAAGGTCCCAGTATACAGCGGCCGGCCATGCAATGCGTGGTTTCCGGCGTCCGCTAACTGTTTCTCCCGCGCAATCGACCTCCAGTAGCCATATGGCAGCCGTGGCGAAAGAGCGCTGCAACGTGCATAGCACCTATGGAGGGAGGCGGACACCCGAAGGGGAAGTGAAGCAACTGTCTTGACTTATTAACGGATTTCCATTTTCCTTACCTCATGCATTTAAATACAGTTGAGAACGTAGCTGCAATAATGGTCCATAGCCCCATAGGCCCTTTTTCCGGAGAATGCATAAATCCATTCTCCGTGGTTTCTTTGTTATACCGACAAAGTTTCGTTGAGAAATGTTGAACATTAATGCTGATAAACTTGTTTACTTTAATATATTTTATATGCCCAGCACTGTTTTTAAACATTCCAACTCTACTTATCTCAGAACACTATTTTGGAGTATGGGCCCATATTGCAGCTACGTTCTCAATTTTTTACAGTACAAGGTTACAAATTATAGTCCCGTCGCTCTAATTTCCGGCAGCCAATCGCGTTGGAGGTCGGCTACATTTAAACGTGTGTGTCTTGTGATTCGCTGAGGAAGACGTTATGAATTTCTTAAGGCTCCATAAATACTTAATATAATCGCCCGCCATTTTTGCTCTTTCGTTGGCGTTCGCAGAAAGTACACGAAGACGTTATTTACCGCCCAATTATTTGCTGAATTACAGTGCGTTTGATTTATTATCATAGGAACTACGACATGATAATGTCCTCGTCTGGTAGCTCGGCAACGAAAGAACAAAAATGGC
The DNA here is from genome assembly GCA_025594305.2 of Periplaneta americana. Taxonomy (NCBI): domain Eukaryota; kingdom Metazoa; phylum Arthropoda; class Insecta; order Blattodea; family Blattidae; genus Periplaneta; species Periplaneta americana. Next base: position 13,301,900 of record JAJSOF020000039.1, on the reverse strand, counting down.
GAACGATACTACCTACCTAGATTTTATTGAGCCTTCACTTCCTAAGACGTAAGCAAAGAGGAGGAGTCACGCCGGGAATAATAGCGTCGCGGCTATAATGTTTAGTACATGTAACTAAGAAAGAAATAAACAATAAAACATAGGACACATTATCACAACCTATTAACTGTCTTCAGAATGTCTCTGCGACAGAGTTTCAAAATCAGGAATTATGTCACTTACTGACAGTCGTAGTTGATCACGAAGGTATTTGTCTGTCAGTCGTGATCTAAATTCGGTTTTTACTATTTTCATAGTTGAAAATAATTTTTCACAAACATAAGTTGTAGCGAACATGGCTTCAACAGAGCAAGTGAAAGAACGAAGCTTCGGATATTTATTTTTTGGCAAAGATTTGAAAAGTTCAACATTTGTCAAGTCTTACATCTAGCTTTCATTTAACATCACATTGTAAATCAGTGAGTTTAAATTGAAGAGCTAACCGCATTATTCGTACATCTGCTGAAAAAGGGTCAACGTACAGAGATAATAATAATAATAATATAATAATAATAATAATAATAATAATAATAATAATAATAATAATAATAATAATAATAATACTTAACCTTTTAATGTTTCTTGAGTGACATGTAGTATAATGCCGTTTTATTTTATAGAATTGCTTTCCTCGTAATACTTGTGAACAAATACATTTAATATTCTCATCATATTGGCAGCAAAAATATGCGTCCTCCCATCCTACTTGGAACTTTCGTTTTTGTAGAGGTACATGGTTTCGAGAGAGACATTGCGACGATACGCCACTCGCAGGTCAGAGACAAATACAAATGGAACGGAGTTTGACTCCAGTGAGTGAGAGGGTGGGGATTGTGGGAGGTAGTAAGCAAGAGAAATGCATAGCTACCATTGCGAGCCACAATGTGCTCGTGAGTCACATTTTCGCCACGGCTGCCATATGGCATTCAGTGCGCTTAGAAGTCGTGTAATGAAACTCTCGGTTCTTCAAGTGTACAAGTTAGTGTATGAAGTTTAGTGATTATTGTGTATTTAGGTAAGGCCTAGCAACAAATTCTCACTGTGTGAACGTGTGCATTATGTACAGGGACATCATTTTATTTTTACTAACATTTTTAATATTAATGTGGCTGTACCTTTGGATCAAGATTGAGAACCGCAAACACCGTTTGCTACCCCCTTCCACGACTGGAGTTCGATGATACTGGCGTAATATACAAACAAATCACTTTAGTAGGTATAAGAGGAAAGAAAAGTAGTTCATCCATTTACGTAAACTAGGAAATATCGCGCTTCCGACTTTGATAATTTTCATTAGGTTTTTGTTTAATCAAAATACAGTGCAGTATTAACAATGAGTGTTTTTACTCACGAACTGAGCTATCCATTCGGACGTATTCATTATGCAGTGTATATTATACTGTCTACAGCACATTAGCGTACACTATAGAGAATGAAGTTAAATTGAAAAATAATCATAATATGGATATTTAAACACATTTTTGAAAATGGTGGTCGTTCATTTCGATACAGGCTTCAGTTCTAATGTCCGTATTATCGCACTATAGACTATTGTACATAATTCCAACTACCAGTTTCGTCCTTCGTACTATTAACTCATGTTGAATTTAATTCTGTACCTAGCCTACTCTATAAAAGAGTGCCTTACGTACTTGAATTCAATCTTTATTTCCGCCCGATCCGAAGAGATTAAATTACTCAGACATGCTATCTACTGTCCGTCCAAGTGGTTATGTCGTAGGGTCGTAGAAAGGGAGGAAATCACGTGGCAGTTAATTACTTAACGAGGCCTTTTTATTTAAGTTATTTTAAACAATTGTATGGGTATAATATTAAGTAGACGTCCAATTCCTAACAGAAATTAATGTTCTCAGAAAAGAGCTAAGACAGCCCAGCCACCAGCTTTTACAGAGAGGCGAATAGAAGCAGTTGGGGGAAACCGGGATGCGACGTAGGCAAATGGAAAATGATGCAATATTGAAAGCTCTTTCGTCACTGGAAAACGCGAACATATTTTTGGAACGTACTGTTTACTCTGAATATAAAGCTACTATGACTGTATATGCGGTCTTGGATCTGTGTGGAGGACGGTTGAACTCCATCAGTAGAAAGGGTGGGAGTGAAGTACATTCAAAAACTCAGGTACAATAAAAATTTAAGTAAAAATTAAATGATATCCCTGTACAATGCATAAAAGGCACAAGGTCCTGTGCGAAAACAAGACGAAAATTTCGAATAAGGTTTCCAAACAGACTGAGCCTTCTGCCAAAACAATTAGATCAAGCAGAAAACGTAGTGTTCTTATGCGGAACTATTGTCAGTTTATTTCCAACAAGATTCCGCCACTGTTCATATATCTGCCGTGTCAATGAGGGAATTGAGGCGTATTTTCGGTATGAGACTAATCAGTAATAATTTGTGGCCTCCACGAAGCCCAGATGTAACACCCTGTGACTTTTATTTATGGGGAATACTAAAAGGTTGGGTTTATAGGAAAATCCTCATTCTATAGATGAACTAAAAGACTAGATACGAGAAGAAATCCGAGCTACCAATGATGTGGAACTTCAAAGTGTTGTTCATTCGTTTATCAGAAGATGTCAGTTGTGTGTGGCGGCAAATGGGGGCCATTTTCAAAACGACTCTGAGCATGCTAAGTCCAAATTATTGAACATTTATTGTCAGTATTGTTATAATTAGGCTCCGTATTCCAGCAACCTAAAGACTGAAGTTAAAGACACATTGGGTATACATAGTACTCCGAACACAGGTAATGCAACGGATAAGGATATAAACAAACACATCGTCGCTGGGTGTTCGTGGTGTACAGTCAACTCCCGACATTCTGAAGCTATACTAGTAAACACATGCTTGAGCAGTGATGTTCATTTTCGTCGTGATCTTTGCAGTGAATAATAACGTGCATTCGTAAGTTACGGAACTTGAACATATGCGGATGTCACTTGAAATGAGTTTATGTTGAAAGAAATTCTTCCAATAGCACATCACGTTATTGGTGCATGATTTAGTAAAATATATTCCTATTGCTTGATATATTTTCGTGTTTCATTAGGATATTACATGTCGCTCATCACTGAAAACCACTAATTTTCTATGTACTTTTCTAGAAATTCCCTAAAATGTAAATTATTTCATTTATTAATTGGGATGTTGACACTAAACATCTATCTATCTATCTATCTGTCTGTCTGTCTGTCTGTCTGTCTGTCTGTCTGTCTGTCTGTCTGTCTGTCTGTCTGTCTGTCTGTCTGTCTGTCTGTCTGTCTGTCTGTCTGTCTGTCTGTCTGTCTGTCTGTCTGTCTGTCTGTCTGTCTCTGTCTGTCTGTCTGTCTGTCTGTCTGTCTGTCTGTCTGTCTGTCTGTCTGTCTGTCTGTCTGTCTGTCTGTCTGTCTGTCTGTCTGTCTGTCTGTCTGTCTGTCTGTCTGTCTGTCTGTCAGTCTGTCTGTCTGTCTGTCTGTCTGTCTGTCTGTCTGTCTGTCTGTCTGTCTGTCTGTCTGTCTGTCTGTCTATCTATCTATCTATCTATCTATCTATCTATCTATCTATCTATCTATCTATCTATCTATCTATCTATCTATCTATCTATCTATCTATCTATCTATCTATCTATCTATCTATCTATCTATCTATCTATCTATCTATCTATCTATCTATCTATCCATACATCGATTTATCCACCCATCTATCTATCTATCTATCTATCTATCTATCTATCTATCTATCTATCTATCTATCTATCTATCTATCTATCTATCTATCTATCTATCTATCTATCTATCTATCTATCTATCTATCTATCTATCTATCTATCTATCTATCTATCTATCTATCTATCTATCTATCTATCTATCTATCTATCTATCTATCTATCTATCTATCTATCTATCTATCTATCTATCTATCTATCTATCTATCTATCTATCTATCTATCTATCTATCTATCTATCTATCTATCTATCTATCTATCTATCTATCTATCTATCTATCTATCTATCTATCTATCTATCTATCTATCTATCTATCTATCTATCTATCTATCTATCTATCTATCTATCTATCTATCTATCTATCTATCTATCTATCTATCTATCTATCTATCTATCTATCTATCTATCTATCTATCTATCTATCTATCTATCTATCTATCTATCTATCTATCTATCTATCTATCTATCTATCTATCTATCTATCTATCTATCTATCTATCTACCTACCTATCTACCTACCTACCTACCTACCTATCTATCTATCTATCTAGCTATCTATCTATCTATCTATCTATCTATCTATCTATCTATTTATTTATTCTGGTAGAGTTAACATTATAAGGTCTTCTCTTCCTTACTACCAGAAGTGAAATATTTTGTATTTTATACTACTAGTATCATCAAACTCCGGTCTTGGAAGGGGCTAACAAACGATCTTTCCAGTTCTCAACCATTACTCCAGTTATAGCCAGGTTAATATTAGAAATGTTAGTAAAAACAAAATGAGATCCCGGTATAATCAACATGTAAGTACTATTCTGTCTCCGATGCCTCTGCAAATATTATCGTAGTGACATTTTGTTATCAATAGTTAAGGACAGAATAATATAATCACTTATGTACAATTTTACCTCCATTCGTCTTTATTTATGGAATACGGAATGTTTTTTTATTCAGTAAATCTGTAATGCGATTAATAGCTATACTTCTTCATCAAATTTAATTACTCCGCCTGAAACATGGACTCTCACTTTGAGAGAGGAACATAGGTTAAGGGTGTTTGAGAATAAGGTGCTTAAGAAAATATTTGGGGTTAAGAGGGATGAAGTTACAGGAGAATGGGGAAAGTTACACAATAAAGAACTGCACGCATTGTATTCTTCACCTGACATAATTAGGAATATTAACTCCAGACTTTTGAGATAGGCAGGGCATGTAGCACGTACAGTATGGGCGAATCCTGAAATGCATATAGAAAGTTAGTTGGGAGGCCAGAGGGAAAAAGTCTTTTGGGGAGGCCAAGACGTAGATGGGAAGATAATATTAAAATGGATTTGTGGGAGGTGGGATGTGATGATAGAGAATGGATTAATCTTGCTCAGGATAGGGACCAATGGCGGGTTATGTGAGGGCGGCAATGAACCTCCGGGTTCCTTAAAAGCCAGTAAGTAAGTAAGTAAGTACTATTCATAGCTCTAGACTGGGATAAACCCACATACATACCTTGGCCAAAAGGAAAACGCTCTCTGCAATACAACAGGAAAATTAATATGACTTATTGGACTTATTTTTCCTCAGCACCTCCAAGACAGCACATCGCTTCTGACTACGAGTTTCTGCCAGGGTTAGGATACTACAAGTACCACAGCACTGTTCAACCATGGTACAAAGCAACCCAAACTTGCGCCGGGGAAGGTGGTCACATGCTTATTTTGAACTCTGACAAAGAGTTCGAGGCCATCAAGAAAATCTGGGACAAGGAAGACTCATCTGCTTCGCTGCTGCACATAGGAATAAACGACTTTGATAAGGAAGAGGAATACGTCACCATCTTTGGTAAGTTTGTCTTAAGCGGTAGTCTGCAAATGTAGGCACATGTCAAACGTTAGCAATATACTTTAAATAATTAAATAATAATAATAATTATTATTATTATTATTTTTATTTAACCTGGCAGAGTTAAGGCCATACGGCCTTCTCTAACACTCAACCTGGAGTAAAAACTGTTACAAAAACACTACAAATTTACAAAGTACACAACAATTTTACACACAACACTGAATAAGATAATAATAATAATGAAATGTAAACAACAAGTAAGAAGAAATCAGACATAATAATAATAATAATAATAATAATAATAATAATAATAATAATAACAATAATAATAATAATAATAATAATAATTTATTTTAGCTGGCAGAGTTAAGGCCGTAAGGCCTTCTCTTCCACTCAACCAGCAAAAAGTATACAACATATGTATCACATTACAAAGAATTCAACAATTTGATTTAGATAAGAGCTATATGTAGGCCTATACAAGAGTTATTTACTAATTAAACAACAAAATACTGTGAACTATTAATTAAACACTGAAATAAAAACTATGTAGCAGAATTAAGCTAAAATACATAGAATGTTAATAAATTTCAAATAATATTAGATAATAGAAAGAGATTATTATGAGACAATGCAGCACTATCAGGATGATGTCTAAAGGAAGGAGTAACAATGTAGACAGTGATAGTTTAAATCAGTATGATTGGAGTGAAATGCTAAGAAGGTTATCTTTTAAGCTGTTTTTAAAAGTGTTTATTGTCTTGCAGCCCCTAATACTTTGTGACAGGGAATTCCATTGTCGCGAGGTGGATACTGTAAAAGATCATGACTAACGAGATGTTCTATGAAGAGGTATACTTAGCGTGCCATAGATAAGTGATCTGGTATTTACGTCGTGGTTAGAGTATAGATAAGAGAAACGAGACGAAAGGTAATTTGGTGTTGAAGTGTGCAGAATTCGAAAGAGCAATGACAAGGAGTGTAAAGTTCTACGTTCTTTAAGTCGGAGCCACGAAAGGCTTGCGAAGGACGGTGATATGTGATCAAATCGTCGGATGTTGCATACGTATCTGACGCACATATTCTGAACTGGCTGTAACTTGACTGACAGTTCAGAACTTAGGTCACTTAACAAAACGTCACAATAATCGAAATGCGAATACAGAAAGAAATAAAAAAGCATAATAAAATGTGAACAGCATGTCAAAATAAATGAGGCATACAAAGTATAAAAATAAGACAATTATTCATAATAATAATAATAATAATAATAATAATAATAATAATAATAATAGTAGTAGTAGTAATAAAATAATGCATTACAAAACATACAGTGAATACAATATTTTTAAGTACACACAGTAAGGAAAATTATGATTATCACATTAGAGATATACCATTATCGGAAAATATGAAAACAAAAATATAAAATAAGTTGAATATCACTAGAACATAAAAAAATGTGAGAGAAAGGAGAACACAACACAAAAAAATGTATATATTTTTTTAATTAATGTACTCGTACTTCAAAGCAACAATACAATGCTCACAAATTTGACCACATTACACCCTCGTTCAAATCTTTATCCTGGCTGCAACTTAGTAACCGTAGAACACTTCATTCGCTGTCTCTTCTGTTTAGAGTTCTCCACACTTCTACTCCAAACTATCTTCGTTCCCGGTTTAACTACTTATCCTCCAATCACAATCTAAACACCAGGTCACAGGAGAGCCAAATCCTAGCAATTCCTGCCCACAGAACATCCCACTATTCATCCTCTTTTACTGTCTCAGTCCCCCGTGAATGGAATTCTCTACCTCAAAAGATTAGGGGCTGCCAGACAATAACCACTTTCAAGAAAAGGTTAAACGATTTCTTACGGGCGCAGTTAAATTGAAGTTATAATTGTGATCGAGTTTAATAATGTTAATTTAATTTAGGTATGATTACCATTATTACTATTATTATTATTATTATTATTATTATTATTATTATTATTATTATTATTATTATTATTTTATTGGTGTTGTGAAGATAAAAAGAATTGTCATTGTATTATATTAATTATGTATTATGTTGTCTTGTATTGTAGTATTGTATTGTTTTGTATTGTATTGTACAGAGTGATTTATATAGAACTGACACATTTCTTTCATTAATTGTTTCAAAACGAATTGTGCTAGCGACAACTTATTATACCTAAAATGTAGAGGAATTTTGGGAGATTATTTACCTCTATAGCAAATGTTGAAAATGTCCTCCATCCTGCATAAGGCACAACTCAACACATCGTTCCATGTTACTGGCCACTCGTTGGAGGACTCTGTTGTTAGCTTGAATCTCCTGTGTGTTGTGCTTCAGATCGTCCAATGTCTGGGGATGTGTGGCGTAAACCCTGTCTTTTAAGTAACCCCATAGAAAGAAGTCCGTCGTTGTCAAATCCGGAGATCTCGGTGGCCACAGGTTCCTGGAAATTATTTGGTCGTCACATAACCGGATAAATGGAATCATGCTTCATCTGTGAACCATGTGATGGACAATATGGCAGGATTTTGCACAATGAACGTCTGAAACCAACGACAATAATTCAATCTTTTATCCTTATCTGGTTCCTGTAGCTGATGAACAACCGTAACCCTATATGGCTTTAGGCTCTCTGACACATTGAGTAGGTGTACCCTGTCTCCTGCGACAAACGTCTTAATGATTTTTTGGGTGACTGCTCCAGTCGTGCTCTTACGTCAACAACAACCGTGGGAAGCCTAGATGAACGATGCTTGCCCTTTTCACTCACCAGAGATCCAGTTGTTTCCAATTTGTTTACCAGTCCCAGTATTGTGTTTCTTTTGGGAGAATTGCGAACACCAAATTCTCTCTGATATGCCCTTTGAGTAGCTGTAATTGAATTCGTAATCCAGTATTGCTTCACAAGGAAGAGTCGTTGATTTAATGTGTACTGCATTTTCACGTTGACACAAAATGTCGAAAACAGTTGCCAACAATAAGAATAAAAACATAAACATCTGCACATCTAGTGACAAGGAATCGAAACCCCAGAACATTCTGCTTAATTTGGTGCTAAAATTGGGTCAGTGCTGCCAACAATAGGAATAAAACAAACATCTGCGCATCTAGTGACAAGGAATCGAAACTCCAGAACATTCTGCTTAATTTGGTGCTAAAATTGGGTCATTGAATGAATTTCCAACGGAATAATTAAAGAACAGGGGCGAATGCTAGTCACGAAAGTTAGGCTTGCTCTTTTATTGATGCGGGAAGATGGGAGGATATAATTCATCTGGCTTGCAGACTTTTCGTGTCTTGTAATAGACAATGTTAAAGTATTTAAACTGTCAAAGCCACTTTTACACCATACACCGTTATCTGTAGAAAATAACAAACACGGCCAACAAAACAGTTTATTCAGTTTTTTCGATCCTGCCGACCAATGCGTATTGTTGTATTGAGATGTACTGAACGAGCGCACATCTATATATATATAATTTGAACTGGTAATGGAAATTACGGGAAAACGGCTGAACGGATTTTAATGAGTGACCCCTCATTTTCATGCCTGGCATCCAAAGTTTTTCGGAAAAGTAGTAGTTTTCAGTGAAATGTCAATTTTCCTACATAATTTTCCTATTTTCCAAAATCCATCTGTTGTCAGTTTTGAGAACTAATTTTATTCAATCACGGCCGACTTGATTGATTTTCAGAACAAAACACACACTACAATCAACAATAGGTTCTTACACGAAGGCCATGACCTGCAGGATTGCCGACATATTAAGAGCTCAATTCAATTTGTTATTAAAAACTGATTCCGCAGTGTATAATTTTCTGAGTACAGCTGTGTATTGGATATTCAAATCTACGAAACTTGAGGTGGTTTGATGACATTATTACCATTAGAAATTAAATATTATTATAGTTAATATCATGATGTGACTATTTTTCATTAATTATACATATTGATGCTATACTGATGACATGAAAGTGAAACGTTTTGAGGTTATGTAAGTAAATGTAGAGAATATCTTAATTTAGATCTTCATTTCTATAACTTACTGAGTGACTGCTATATATAACTACAAAACTTAAGTAAGATAATATTGTTATTAAAAATCAAATATTTTTATACTTATTAAACCAGTGGGGTTGGGTGTTTTTCATATACTTAATGGCGGTGTAGTGTAGATATTGATATGTGTCATTGTCTTCAGTATTGGCTCGAGAGAGCGCAAAAATTACAGTTCCTAAGGAAAGATAAAAAGGTATTACTTACTGATAAAATAAGAGGCCTAGAAAATTTTGTAGTCTCCAGATAATTTCAACAGTAGGAAAAAATGATTTTACGCTCTACATTTCAAGTTCTACATGCAGCAGCTATACGAAAATGCTATTGTTCGAAAGCTTAGCAAATCTGACATTTTTTAACTTTTGCCTACAATCTACAATGACCTGAAATAGCTACTGCTATCGTCCTGACATTGATATTTGCGTTTTCGCGTTGAAACTCAAAAACTGAAGTTGGATAGGTTCAAGAAAAAGTATTTGGCTAAAAAAATTCATTCAGAGGGAGTATGTTTCATTATTATGGAAGAAAATAACTATCAAAAAGACAAGTATTCTTAATTGAAAATAAATCTGAAAAATTTTTATTTGAACGTCTAACGAACTTAGTTTGCCTCAGCATTTGCTGCACAAGCCACTAGTATTCTTTATTTTTCTCCTTGTGCTGTCTTTTTAAATCTGGGAGCCCTGGACATGGTCTGCCGTTCTTTATAATGTCGGTCTTCTCTTGAATAGTCCTCCGGGAAAATGGATTTGATAATAAAGTTTCAGTAACACACGTTTCCGAACTCATTGCAACACTTCAAATTAACGTTTAAGAATTAATAATACATGCAGCAGCTAACAAATGCTTTCCGCTCATAAAATTACATTACACTCGCAAATCACAGCACATTCACTGGTAAAAACTGCTGCCAATCAGTGTTGCCAACTGGATTCTTAAACATCCGCTGTGAAGCCTTGCAGAAACCGCTGAAATTGCTATATTGTCAACAGTAATCTCACTAGACGTTTTGATTTATCTAGAGAAAATCAAAACTCGAGTGGGATTTAATTGACTATTACACGATTAGAAGAAAGTATATAAAGATTAGAAGTAACGAAGTACTCCAATACAATAAAATATTAATTGACTTACGAAAATACAACTGTCTTCAAATGTATTATTGTACCATCTCAACATTACAAATATTACGCTAGATGCATGCTAGATGGCAGTAGTGTCTTTATACAGACACTGTAATGATTACTATTCAATAAATCTTAATATTAAACAATCTCCGATACGTGACTATCCATAATATCATATAGCAGAAGCTATAACATAACCTAACTAATATACACAAGTGTTAGAAAAGTTTTAATTAACGACGATGACATAAAAATAAAATGAATAATTTTAAAAGGATTAATTAGTGAATGTACAATTTTCAAATTTGAATGTGGTTGGTGGTTCAATTGATGTTATATTGGACGTGTGCGTAATAGAAGTGGAACTCGTTGATTTAGGCCTACAATTTTATTCAGGAAATGAATAATTTTAAAAGGAATAATTATTGAATGTACAATTTTTAAATTTGAATGTGGTTGGTGGTTCAATTGATGTTATATTGGACGTGTGCGTAATAGAAGTGGAACTCGTTGATTTAGGCCTACATGGTGTATTCAACTTATTCAGGATTTCGGAATGGTGCTCTTCATTTATTTGTAAATCGGATTTCAGAAGATGCATAGGTATGATCAGTGATTTTTATTAATCCTTGTTCTTGAATGCCAATGCGAGTCATATTTGAAACTGCTATGCATCGACTGGAGTGGTTTGTAATTTTATATGTATATATTTTTTTTTTTTGACGTCCAGACCAGCGCAGTTTCAAATGTTGGCAAACAAAGAAACAAGTGCTAGGGACGCGATAAAATTAAACAAATGCTAGGGACGCGATAAAATTGTGCGATAAGCAGCCATGATTGGTTGAAATATGTCCTTTCGTACCGTTTTATTGGTCAAAAGTAGTATGACGTAGTAAGAGTGTAATAGTCAATGTAAAATTATATTATTTTGCCGCTGTGAGTGCTAAAAATACCCGCTAAATCCCTAGAGCAGCAATACAAGTTTCATAAATTTTACCCGCTAAACTAACGCCGAAAAACGCTAGATCTAGCGGGAAGACCGCTGAATTGGCGGCAACACTGTTGCTATCTGTGTAACGTTAAATATAGTCGTTGGTGTAGCTCTCGAACCAGAGCTTCATACAGCATATAACAGAAGCATGTGCGACTGGGACGGATTAGGAGGAAGGCACTTGCGCGCGCATCGTATTCTCGCTGTTTCTACGTCTTTCCTGTAGCTCCGAGAAACGAGCAAGCGTTGCGATCTTGCGGTGCGCAACCTGCGGATGGTATTATGCCTAGACATTATTACAAAAATCAAAAGAAATTTTAATGTACGTAATCCCATTTTGAGAAATACACATTCTACGAAAATACTGGGCTTGCGCAGCAAGCATAGCATGCCCTGAGAAATCGCCCCTGTTAAAGAAAGAAATGTGTCAGTTCTATATAAATCACTCTGTATTAATTATGTTATATTCATAGCATTGTAGTAATTTTCTATCATTCTGGTTGAGTGGAAGAGAAGGCCGAATGGTATTAACTCTGTCAGTTAAAATAAACCATTATTATTATTATTATTATTATTATTATTATTATTATTATTATTAATTTCTATCTGATATTGACAAATTAATTCGCAGCGCTGTTAAGGAAGTAATTAACATTCCTACTGACACCCCGGATGCTTTGTTGTATGCACCAAGAAGATTGCGAGGTTTAGGAGTCTTTAAAGCCCAGTGGGAAGCTTACCTTCAGCACTTAAATATTTGTCACAGACTTTTACACGTTGACAACCCTCATGTAGTAGTCACTCGAAATCTTCCAAACGAAATTGAACATTGCATCAAACAATTGCCAATTACCTTCGATTGCTCTGAACGTATTTCTTCTCAAAAACTAAGAAAAGCATTGCGTGAAGATTCTTTCCATCAATGGAGCAAATTGAAAAGTAAAGGTTTGGGAGTTGTTTTCTATTCTCACTGGAAGAAAGGTAATTCGTGGATCTCAACCGAAAAGGGACTTTCGAGCAGTCAGTGGACGCAAGCCATTAAGATGAACTGTAATACAATACCTGTACGTACTCTCCCTGGTAGAACTCTTGACTCAACCCGTTGCAGAAGATGCGACGAGCAAGAAACGCTTCCTCACGTCTTGGGTTTCTGCCATCATGGAGAATTGCTCCGAATCAACAGACATAATACGGTTCGTTCTCTCATCGCAGCTTCAATCCGTCAGAATGCTTCCTATGAGGTTTATGAGGAGGTTGGTTGCGTCTCTTCTGATGGCTCTACTAGACGTGCTGATATCGGCAGAAGGAAAAGGATGTCATTCTTGATCCCACAATCCGTTTTGAGATGCATGAGCAACAGCCACAAGAGATGTGTCGTGAAAAACAAGTCATGTATGAGCCTTGTTGTCAGCATCTTGGAGCACAATACCACATCACACATCGGACAGTTTTTGGGCTCATGTTCGGTGCCCGTGGCACGATCCCACGTGAAACTTTAAATCAACTTAAACATATAAAATTTCTAATGCAACGATTGATGCCATAGGATCTCACGTGTTAAAATCATCCTTAGCTATAATTAGTAATCATTTGTACCCAACAACATTTTTATTGTAAATGATTTCCTACGTTTTCTTATCTTAATGTTTTTTCTTTTTCTTTCCAAGTGTCACAAAATTGTTTTGTTTACTTATTATTCTTTATGAATTGATTAGTAGGCCGATCTATCGAACCCTTATTTAGGGCGGCTTTTGTTTCTACAAATTATCTTATTATTATTTTCAGTCCGGCTGTTACTTTGAAGATTCTCAGTAATAAAGATGTCCCCTGGCCTCGTTACGAGAGATGCGCAGGATATCCAAAGAAGGATATCCAACACACCTAGTGAAAACGGTTAAAAGCTTATACGAGACAAGAATATCAGTAAGAATGTGAAACAAAACGAGTGATACAAAATTGTAAATCAGGGTGTTAAACAAGGCTGCCCATTATCTCCAACATTATTCAATATATACATAGATAAAGCCACAGAAGAATGGCAGAATAAAATAACAACTGGCATAAATATAGGCACGACATTATTGAAGTCCATGCTTTTTGCTGACGATCAGATCTTGATGGCAGAATCGGAGGATGACTTACAGGTGGCAGCTTATCAACTACAATTAATAATGGAAAAATATAATCTTAAAATTTCTAATCATAAAACAAAAATAATGGCATTTGAAGGAGTTGATCACAGAAGATGTAAAATAGTTTTAAATCATGAAATCATAGAACAGGTATCCTCATTTAACTATTTAGGCTGCAATATATCATACTTAAAAGAACAAGACGTCAAAAATAAAATGAGTAAATTTCAACAGATGTGTGGAACAATACGAAGGACCTTAAAAAATAAAACACAACGTTCAACACAGCTAAAATTTTATACAACGTTAGCTACCCCACTATTAACCTATGATTCAGAAAATTGGTCTATAAACCGAGCAACTAAAAAGAAAATTGAATCCAGCGAAATGAAATTCCTTCGAAGTGTTGCTGGTCTCACTCTTTTAGATCATCAAAAGAACAAAAATATACGACAACAACTAAATATTTTTAATTTGACTGAGAAAATACAACAACAAAAACATAATTGGTACCAACATATAAGAAGAAAGAATGACGACCGGTTACCTAAAGTAATACTGAACTATGAACCAAGAGGACACAGAAATGTTGATAGACGACATAAACTTTGAAGACGGAACAGGCCAATAGGCCTAATCCCTGTGGTTGATGATGATGATGGTGATGGTCTTATTATTATTATTATTATTATTATTATTATTATTATTATTATTATTATTATTATTATTATTATTGTTACCACGTAGTAGCGCTGAGGTATAGTTCCGGTAATTTCTGAACTGAAAACAGTTGACTTTATTTTTTGTGGAGATGCATTTGATCCTATAAGCAAGGCATATTAAAATCCTGAACGAACCGAACTAATTTGTATATGCAAGATGTATGAATACGAAGGGAACTACCTCAGCGCTAGTTTAGCCCTAGTAACATATTAAATTAATCAGACTTCAGACTGGAGTACCGTCTGAAACGAATAAATACAATTGAAGTGTAGACAAATTGCATTTATAAGTTATACGTAGCGTTATGCTTAATTATAATGCATAATTGCGAATATGGAAATAAGGCAAGTACTGATAGAATAAACATAACCTATAACTTCAACACATTAAAATATGCGTGCGATGCAACTGAAAATTGTTGAAACGTGCATAAATGAATGTGCAAGAATTTCGTAATGAAGCATGAGTGCTTTATTTCAACTAATTACAATTCTAGATACTGTAACAGTAATGAAAACTATAGGGTATAATTTTTCGTAATATACTATATGTATCTCGTTTTTAGTTCAAATTGTGTATATTATCAAACGTCGTATTATTTACTGGTATAATGTAGGTTATTCACAAATAAAAAGGGCGCAATAATTTAAATTTAATAAGACAAATACGGTAAACTAACAATAATGGATTAGACAAGAGTAATATCGGTAACGCTGCACTTAGGCCTAATCACAACTTACTTCACATGCCAGTCAATGTTTCACTTTCACGTATATGTTTCACTTTCACGTATATATTATTACACATATTTAGCCTACTGTTTATAAGACCAAAATTTCACTTAACCACATAAGGGCGCAATATTTAATCGAAATAAAGGCAGGTATTACACATACGAACTTTGCCTGCAACAACGTAATTTTCACACCGAAAATAATACTATACCTCAAATTGCAAGTAAATTGTGTCTCAAGTGTCTCACAATCACTGTTTAAAATTTTACTGACGCAGTTACACTGCATTTCAGAGAAATGTATGTTATTCTTCATGCACTGCAACTAATTCATATGGTTGAAAGACCGCCTTTCGCGATCAGCTGTTAAGCGGTCACGTGATCTGCCTTACGGCCTGTATTAGATCACGATGGCAGTGAGTGGGGCCATACTCACTTCCCGAAAAAAAACCCACAAAGTGTCGTCAAACACTTTCCACGAGGAAATTCATGGCAACTGTCTTCTGGGACAGAAAAAGAATTTTGCGAGTGGAATTCTTGGCGAGGAATGTCACAATTAACGCTGAGCGTTACTGTAACACACTAACGAACTTGAAAAGGGCCATTCAAAACAAACGTCGTGGCATGTTGAGCTCTGGGATGATTTTCCTGTATGACAACGCCCGGCCGCATACAGCGCGTCGTACTGCGACCAAACTGCAAGAGTTGAACTGGGAAGTATTGGATGATCCACCCTACAGACCAGATTTGGCGCCTAGTGATTTTACTAACTCTTCATGCACATGAAGACGTGGCTTGGCTCGAAGCGCTTTGACGATGACGAAGAGTTGAAAACCAGCGTCGTAGGTTGGCTTCAGTCGCAGGCGGCCGAATTCTACGATTACGAAATTTCAAAGCACGTCAAACACTACAAGTGTCACAATGTGACTGGAGACTATGTGGAAAAATAAACTACTGGGTGTTCAGTTCAAAGTGTGTCATGGCTCGCTGTATGCCGTCATGTGGCTAGCCGATGAGCCTAGAGAATTAAATATTCCTACACTTCCGCAAAGCTGTATTACCTAGGAGGCAGAGAAGTTGCCTAGCAAGTACGGCGTTCATTCTGAAGAGTACGTACCGATGCGTACGATAACGCCGGTAGTGGCAGGAATGTGAACTATTTGGAAATACGTACTGTCGGGATATGGGGAGAGGGTTAAGACGATTACTTACGTATTTGTTGACATTAACTTCGACGGTCAACATGGACACGGAGTATTTGATTTGTGTTGTGGAATGTTGCCGTACGCAACCGATGATAACAAATACCCTAGGTACGACTTGCCGGCTCAAAACACAGTTCGAAAGAGGTTATGGTAGCACACAGACAGTACAGACCGCCATCTGTTGCTACGACGTTCAAGTTATACCGTACACGTTCTCAAGTTCAGATTGAAGAACGCCTTGAATAATAGGCAACTTCTCTGACATATAAGCTGAAACTCGCTTCAAATCGGTGACACAACAACAGTGACGTCATGACAGACTTTGAAATGAACACCCAGTAGAGTGTATACTTTCAAACGTATTGTAACCCAATTCTGTAACGTCATTCACAGGTTTTTAAAAAATAAACGGAAGTTACTTTATGAATAGCCCTCGTAATTAATATCAACTACAACCGATTAATTTTAATCGACTCGATTATTCGATGAAATATTTTGATCGATTAATTTTATAACAGAAATTGATCGATTAATTGTTTAGATTAATTGATTAAATCCCACAACATTAATATTTACATCTCTTACAGTTGGTATTACTGCAGATTTAAGGGCAGGTCGTTTTCTTTTATCGGGCATTGATTTAAACTTCATGACCTCAGATTCATCGTAATCTTACTTACTTACTTACTTAAAAAGGCTTTTAAGGAACCCGAAGGTTCATTGCCGCCCTCACATAAGCCCGCCAGCGGTCCCTATCCTGTGCAAGATTAATCCAGTCTCTATCATCATACCCCACTTCTCTCAAATCCATTTTAATATTATCCTCCCATCTACGTCTCGGCCTCCCTAAAGGTCTTTTTCCCTCCGGTCTCCCAACTAACACTCTATATGCATTTCTGGATTCGCCCATACGTGCTACATGCCCTGCCCATCTCAAACGTCTGGATTTAATGTTCCTAATTATGTCAGGTGAAGAATACAATGCGTGCAGTTCTGCGTTGTGTAACTTTCTCCATTCTCCTGTAACTTCATCCCGCTTAGCCCCAAATATTTTCCTAAGCACCTTATTCCCAAACACCCTTAACCTATGTTCCTCTCTCAGAGTGAGAGTCCAAGTTTCACAACCATACAGAAGAACCGGTAATATAACTGTTTTATAAATTCTAACTTTCAGATTTTTTGGACAGCAGACTGGATGATAAAAGCTTCTCAACCGAATAATAACACGCATTTCCCATATTTATTCTGCGTTTAATTTCCTCCCGAGTAATCAGATAGTAAAAAATGGCCAGAGCAAATAATTGCATTAGATGTTAGATGAAGTGGCGAGATAGAAGTAAGGACGGTAACCGTGTTCTGAAGTTTATCCTAAAAATATATTCTTCTTTATTAAATCTCAAAATAGCTTTCATTCCAAACTCAAAATGTTGATGCAACCAGGTTATGTTACCATGTAAAACTCCGTTCACATTAAAATAACACAGTTTTGTAATTATTTCTGCAACATATTATGCAATAAGAAGTGTGAAGGAGTCTTATACACACATTACACTAAATAAAATTGAGCGCCGACACGCTATAAAGTAATATATTTCACTCAGCTCCGTATACTCAAATAGAAAAGCCCGACTCATCGAGTGACGTCACACAACCTGCATTACGGCCTGGTCTAGATCACGATGGCAGTGCCCCACTGCATTGATTGAAGTTTTGTTTCTGCATTCACATACCGCACCCAAGTCTCATCTCCTGTCACAATCTGATCGAGAAAAGCATCACATTCTCTTTCGTACCGTTCAAGAAAGGACAGTGCTGCTCCCGAAAGATTTGGGCTACCGGAAACTTTCTGCCAGATGGGTGCCTAAACTCCTTTCTGAGAAACAAAAGTCTCAGCGGATGGGATGATTTTCCTGCATGACAACGCCCGGCCGCATACAGCACGTCGTACGGCGATCAGACTGCAAGAGTTCAACTGGGAAGTATTGGATCACCCTCCTTATAGCCCAGATTTGGTGCCTAGCGATTACCATATCTTCATGCGCATGAAGACGTAGCTTGGCTCGAAGCGCTTTGACGATTGACGGATAGTTGAAAACCAGCGTCGTAGGTTGGCTTCAGTAGCAGGCGGCCAAATTCTACGATTACGAAATTTCAAAGCTCGTCAAACGCTACGACAAGAGTCTCAATGTGACTGGAAACTATGTGGAAAAATAAACTAGAGTGTATACTTTCAAACGTATTGTAACCCAATTCTGTAACGTCATTCACAGGTTTGTAAAAAATAAACGGAAGTTACTTTATGAATAGCGCTCGTATTATTTTGTTAATACAAACTCATACTGAAAATTCCGACAATATTTCTCTCTCGGAAATTGCTTACTTAAAAGCACAATAGTACTGTTATTTTATAACTGTAAACCAGGTAGCGTAGAGAAAATCTTTGCACAAATACTTCAGAAAGAGATGGAGATATGAGGACAGTGATCTAGTCTACCTCTATTGAAAGTTGAAACACAATGCGAAACCCTTATTAAGTTTTATGGTTTTCCAAGAAAACTTCCACCTTGTTGTCAGCTCATCTTCCTAGCATATGAAATGCGTACCTTTCTGGGATTCGTCCCCTCATTCCTTATAAAATAGCCATGTCTACACTGTGTGCAAGTGAGAGCGTAACTACCTTCTTCTCTTTCTAAAATCTGGTAATTCGATTAGAATAGGGACCAGTCTTCTGTTTCGACCGAAGTACTTTTCCAGGATTTGCAGTTTCTGTACTGAGTTTGTATACGATGTTTGTATGTTTAGTTTAAGAAAGAAAAAAATCAGTTTTCTGTGGTCTGTGAAAAGTGTAAACTCCATTATGTCATATGAGAATATGAGAGGTAAACTCGGTGAAACATTTAGATTTAAATTGAACGATCGTGGAGAAGTGCTTGACAGAAAAAAGTTTTTTCGTGTTTAGTGATGCAGGAAACATTGTTACTAAACGTAGAGCGGCACTTAAATTTATGTTTGTCTCAAAAACTCCCAGAGAAATTGATACAATAAATTATAAGCCTCACAATAACTATGTTAGTAAGTAATTAAAATAATTGTTTTGTATTATAACGATACAATATATACAGATATACAACATTTAATACTTATGCTTATCACCGAACACAAGTTAAATGTAACAAAAATTGTGTATTACAGTATATTAAAGCATTTTTTCAACTCGATCAAAATCTCAATTAATCGATTAAATTCAAATAGTTAATCGATTAAATATTTTGATCGATCAACAACACTAGTAAATATATTGAAAGTTAAAAAGAAACCACGAAGTTTACTATTGTAACTTTTAATACTAAACAACAATGTAACTTTATTATCTCAACAATAGGATTTGCTCTCCACACAGTAACACAGTATTCGTTAGTGCACTCCACAGACGACAATGTCAATTTACTTGGACTATTACGAACAACAACGAACTGTTAATCTTAACTAATATTTACAAAGCTCTATTTACAAATCAGAACTGTCAGTTCTCCGTTCACAGTTCTTCTAGCTCAGTCACTCGAGTTCACAGTATCTCGAACCACAGACTTCCAGAGACAGTCCACTGTACTCGAACTCAGGGCCCTCCAACTGCGGTCCACTGCACTCGAACTCAGGCCTTCGGATGCTGACACAGTTGCGGACGCACACTCGAGTCGAACTCCGGTACACAAGACTGACTGGCTTGCTCTGTTCACTGGCTTACTGACTGAACTAATCATGAATGAATGAATCTGTTGTTCCTTCGCGTCCGTAATTTATAACCACAGCGACGTAACCGAGAAAGTTTGAATTCGCGATTTTTCCACTTCGACGGACTTCTCGCCCTCTCTAGGCAAGCAGAAGATGCGCGCGCAAACTCCCTCGCCGCGTAGGCCCTTTCCCCTCTCTTCTCTCCGCCGCGCGCCGTCCTTCAGTGCTCCGTGGAGCCCGCGCGATCTGCTCTCTTACGGGACGCTGGTCGTGAGTTCGAATCTCACGTCGCTGTCACACTATATAAGACGAAAGAGAGGAAGAGGATTCTTTCCACGCTTTTTCAGACACCTTGTACATCTACTTGTGATATGATAGTTAATGAAGAAATTGTTGTTGTTGTTCTTTTTGTTGTTGTTTTCTAATGCCAGGCATTTGACAATAAAGTGATTTGACCTCTTGCACTCCAACATTTTTCAAAGATATTATCATCGTCAGCCACTGAAGCACAGATTTTGAGGTGTTCCGAATCCATTTCTTGGTTTGAGTTGCACAATGGGCAGTTAGGGAACTGATATATTCCAATTCTATGCAGGTGTTTGGCAAACAATCTTCCTCGACTTTTCATGCAGAATCGGGAATTAACCTATGATGCAGAGAGTTCCATTTTTTCCCTTGAGATTGTGTTATCAAAGGCGTTTGTTGCCTCTAAGTATGTAGATTTTCAATCTGAAGAGTGCGTACCGATACGTACAACGCCGGTAGTGGCAGGAATGTGAACTGTTTGGAAATACGTTGGGATATGGGGAAGGGTTAAGACGATTGGAATACGTATTTGTTGACATTAATTCGACGGTCAACATGGACACGGAGCATTTGATTTGTGTTGTGGAATGTTACTGTACGCAACCGATGATAACAAATACCCTGCGTACGACTTGCCGGCGCAAAACACAGTTCGAAAGAGGTTATGGTAGCACACAGACCGTACAGACTTTCACCTGTTGCTACGATTTTTCCATACCGTAAACGTTCTCAAGTTCAGATTGAAGAACGCCTTAAATAAAGAGAACTTCTCTTATAAGCTTGAAACTCGCTTCAAATCGGTGACCAACAGTGACGTGATGACACACTTTGAAATGAACACCCAGTATTCCAATTCTTCATGCAGGTGTTTGGCCAAACAATCATTTCCTGTTGCCAATCTAAATTATACAGATATTTTCAGTGGCAAATCAGCATTTTGAGGCAGAGAGTTCCATTTTTTCCTTGGGATTGTGTTATAAAATTTTGTTTGTTGAAGTCTAAGTATGTAGATTTAATAAATCTTTTCACAGAGTAATACTGTAGATTTAGTAACAGGTCTGTAAGTAGCAGTGCTGCCCTTCTTTGCTAAAGCATCCGCATTCTCGTTTCTCAAGATTCCACAATGGGATGGTATCCATTGGAATACAATTCTTTTATTGAGTGATATTAATTGAGAGAGCATTTTAGTTATTTCTGCTGTTTGAGCTGAAGGTGTGGGTTTAGAGACTATTGATAGAATAGCTGCTTTGGAGTCTGACAATATAACTGCATTCTTAAATTTATTGATGTGGCAGAGAAATTTCCTGAGACTTTCACTTATTGCAACGATTTCTCCATCAAAACTTGTTGTTCCATATTCAAAAGATCTATAAAGTGAGAAGAGACAGCACGTAACACCTGCACCGGCATCTTGTTCTCTGGAGATCAAGGATCCGTCAGTGTATAAATAAAGCCAGTTTTGTGGAGGGTACCTAATATTAATTGTCTCTAAAGACAATTGTTTCAGTATTTCAGTGCTTACTTCTGATTCCAGCATTTCTTCTGTTAAATTTAGATTATATTCCATATTTAATACAGTTAAAGGGTTTGGTTTAATTTGTAAGTTTTCTTTTAAATTCGGGATACTGATTTTCTGTTTTAATTCTTGAACAATGGATATGAAACTTTTTGAGTTTTCAATCTACAGAGAGGACTGTATGAATGCCAATTGTTTCC
This sequence comes from Periplaneta americana, assembly GCA_025594305.2. Taxonomy (NCBI): domain Eukaryota; kingdom Metazoa; phylum Arthropoda; class Insecta; order Blattodea; family Blattidae; genus Periplaneta; species Periplaneta americana. The sequence continues at coordinate 13,279,547 of JAJSOF020000039.1, read as the reverse complement.
TGGTAATCTGATAAGTTTTTCATATTGAATCAGTGCTTTTCTTCTATTGTCATTTTGATGCTGTTAATATTAGTGAGGAATCTCATAGAATCTATTGGAGTTGTTTTTATTCCACCAGTAATGAGCCTGAAAGCTTGGTTTTGAACATATTCTATTTCGTTTATGAAAGGTGAAGTAATTAAAATTTCTCCGCAGTATGTCAGCACTGGCTGTATGAACATTTTGTATGTAGTGTTCAAAATATTCCTAGAGCATCCCCATTTCTTTCCTGCTAGTCTTTTTGAGAAGGGAGAATCTTTTACGAGCTTTTTCAGAAATATATTTCAAATGGTTGCTCCATGTTAACTTACTATCGAAAATAACTCCAAGATATTTGGATTCATAAGTCCTAGGAAGGTGTTGGCCATTGTATTGGATATTGAATTCTCTTTCTTTTTTACCAAGTGAAAATATTTGGTAGTTACTTTTTCTTAAATTGAGTGTCATCAAATTTGATGTATTCCATTCATGTACTGTAGTTGAGTTAGAGCTTTAAGAGCAGAATTTTGAATTTTGTCTCTATATCTGTAAGATCCGGAAGTCCACAAAACTATATCATCTGCAAATAGTGCTGTTTTCATGTTTGATTCCTCTAATAGGGAGGGTAGTCATTTATATAAATATTGAATAAAGTTGTGCTGAGGACAGCGCCCTGAAGTAGACCTCGATATGTTTGTCTGTAACTAGAAAGTGAGTTATTGAATTTAGTGGCAATGAATCTTTGACTAAGGAATTCTGATATCCATCTGAACATATTGCTGGAGATATCTAATTTCTGGAGTTTTAGTAATAATTTATTTCTCCAAACAGAGTCATATGCTAACTGAAAGTCAATAAATATTGCCAAGGTAAATAAAGAAATTTCATCTCAATATCCGGAAGACACATTTAATGTGGATATAGAAGTTCAATGCAAAATGGGAACTGAAATATTTAGAAAATTATGTATCGACAAAAATTTTGACAATAGTAATGTGAAAATTCTGAAAGTAATAGTGACTTTGAAGACAATGATAGCGAAGACATAAACAACGAAACTTGTATTGAAGTAATGTGGTTTCTAATTTTATGGAGTTGTTTAGATAAACTGTTTAAATTTTGTTCGTGCTATATATAAAAGTGAGTTATAAAAGTGACACTAAAGTGTCAATGTTATGTGTTACGACTGTTTTTAAGAGGGTCTTAATGTACAGTGGTATTCACAGCAAATGCAAGGTCGACGTCCAATGTGTTAATTGCATCGGCATTAAATTTATCTTGAATGCAGTTTAGTGTATTTCGCGAGATTTGTAATATTCTGAAACTTTCTAAATTTTCTAGGAATATTCAAGAGTTCTTCTCTCTAGTTATTAGTGAACTGTGGCTACAACAACATCAAACTTTTCTAAACTCACTTCATTCTAGCGAGAATATTTCGGTTTGTGGTGACGGACAGTTTGATTCACAGCTTTCAGCGCTAAGTATGTAACGTCTACGACAGGTATGCTCAAAATTGTAAAAGCGCCTATTACACGGATGATGCTGCACTGCATAACACACACAGTGTACGCTGGGCCCGCATGGACTGGGCTCCGCAACTGTTATTAGATACGATTACATTGCAGCACCGCCCGTCGCATAGTTCTCACACTCTTACAAATACGGATAATAAACTGAATTTGAAAATGAAAAGAGCATACACTGTAATATTCAGTTATTACATTATTTATTACACAGTAATTAATATATTTATGCTATTATTATATCATAGATAATGTTATTTTCATATTCCACCACACATTGCGGTCTATTCAACATGTGCATTCTTTTCTGCAAGTAATCGGAAATCTATTTCCAACGAATTTACTGCAATTTAATTTATTTATTTTTATTTATTTATTTATTTATTTATTCTGGTGTAGTTAAGGCCATCAGGCCTTCTCTTCCACAACACCAGGAATACAAATACAATAATAATAATAATAATAATAATAATCTATACTAATAATAAAAAAAAATGTTATGTTTTATTTAACGACGCTCGCAACTGCAGAGGTTATATCAGCGTCGCCGGATGTGCCGGAATTTTGTCCCGCAGGAGTTCTTTTACATGCCAGTAAATCTACTGACATGAGCCTGTCGCATTTAAGCACACTTAAATGCCATTGACCTGGCCCGGGATCGAACCCGCAATCTTGAGCATAGAAGGCCAGCGCTATACCAACTCGCCAACCAGGTCGACACTAACTAATAATAAATCTGTAGCCGAAATTTTTCTGGTAATTTTCGATTTTCCA
>JAJSOF020000039.1:13250428-13277132 GCA_025594305.2 Periplaneta americana | reverse complement strand
TTTTCATTTTTGAATAACGTGTCTCTCACGTGGTGTCCTTCACTATCAATGAATTGTTGACTGCGACGTCGGAAATTCTGCATCACTCTAACTATTATTTCTTGAGGAATAAGACCAATTTCTTCCTGTATTGCATTTCTTAGGTCTGGCAAAGTCCTCGGCCGATGTTTGAACACCTCAGCCTTAAGTTGCCTCATAGAAAAAAATCGCAGGCTGCAAGGTCCGGTGATTGTGCTGGACAGGAGACGTCACCACGTGAAGAAATTAAACGTCCAGGAAACATCTGTCTCAGGACTTGAGAGAAATTTGAGCTGTGTGAGAGGTGGCTCTGTCCTGCTGAAACCATACCTAGTCAATCTGCAGCGCATTGAGTCTTGGTGCCAAAAAAATTGTTGATCATAAAAGAGTACCGCTGAGAGTTCACTGTCACAGTAGCACCATCCTCTTCAAAAGTAAGGTACAAGTATCCCGACTCTTGCAACCGCGCACCATACAGTAACACGATCGTTATGTAGAGGTTTTTCATGAAGTTCATGAGGGTTCTGTCCACTCAATATTGGAAATTTTGATGATTCACGCATCCCGATAAGTGAAAATGTGTAATGCAGATGCTGAAGATGCTGTGGTTCTCTTTAGTGATGAAGCACGATCACCAGACTTTGCACCCTGCAATTTTTTTTCTATGGGGACATCTTAGGGCTGAGGTGTTCAAACATCGGCCGAGGACTTTGCCAGACCTAAGAAATGCAATACAGGAAGGAATTGGTCTTATTCCTCAAGAAATGCTAACTTAGTTAGAGTGATGCATAATTTCCGAAGTCACATTCAACAATGCATTGATAATGAAGGACACCACTTGAGAGACACGTTATTCAAAAACGAAAAATTCGCATTGTTAAGTTACCATTCACATTAATAAAGTTTCCTTATTTTGATCCACCCGTTTTTTATTTCAACTTTAATTTAGGGAGGATGTTTCGCCGCATTCTTTATGTTTGTTTTTGTACATAGAATACTCTGTAATAGTTTATTGTACATAATTACAACTCATTTGTATAATTATTAAAATATGAATGCGTGGATTAATAATTTTGGAGAATGACAGATTTATAAATAGTTTTACATAGTCTGTTACGTAAGTAAGATGTATATTTATCAACAGTAATCTCACTAGACGTTTTGATTTTATCGATAAATCTGCGAGTGGAACACGAGCAGATTTATCTAGAGAAAATCAAAACTCGAGGGATTTAATTGACTATACACGATTAGAAGAAAGTATATAAAGATTAGAAGTAACGAAGTACTCAATACAATAAAGTATTAATTGACTTACGAAAATACAACTGTCTTCAAATGTATTATTGTACCATCTCAACATTACAAATATTATGCTAGATGCATGCTAGATGGCAGTAGTGTCTTTATACAGACAGTGTAATGATTACTATTCAATAAATCTTAATATTAAACAATCTCTGATACGTGACTATCCATAATATCATATAGCAGAAGTTCTTTTATCCTCTCAGAGCAGAAGCTATAACATAACCTAACTAATATACACAAGTGTTAGAAAAGTTTTAATTAACGACGATGACATAGAAAATAAACATGAATAATTTTAAAAGGAATAATTAGTGAATGTACAATTTTCAAATTTGAATGTGGTTGGTGGTTCAATTGATGTTATATTGGACGTGTGCGTATAGAAGTGGAACTCGTTGATTTAGGCCTACATGGTGTATTCAACTTATTCAGGATTTCCGAATGAATAATTTTAAAAGGAATAATTATTGAATGTACAATTTTCAAATTTGAATATGATTGGTGGTTCAATTGATGTTATATTGGACGTGTGCGTAATAGAAGTGGAACTCGTTGATTTAGGCCTACATGGTGTATTCACCTTATTCAGGAATTCCGAATGGTGCCCTTCATTTATTTGTAAATCGGATTTCAGAAGATGCATAGGTATGAGCAGTGATTTTTTATTAATTCTTGTTCTTGAATGCCAATGCGAGTCATATTTGAAACTGCTGTGCATCGACTGGAGTGGTTTGTAATTATATATATATATATATATATATATATATATATATTTTGACGTCCAGACCAGCGCAGTTTCAAATGTTGGCAAACAAAGAAACAAATGCTAGGGACGCGATAAAATTAAACAAATGCTAGGGATGCGATAAAATTGTGCGATAAGCAGCCATGATTGGTTGAAATACGTCCTTTCGTACCGTTTTATTGGTCAAAAGTAGTATGACGTAGTAAGAGTGTAATAGTCACATTTATATATTTATCAAAGACTATTTCGTTTATATGACGTCATTCCATTTTCGACCAATGAAGTGTAATGGAATTTTGAATTCCAACCAATGACAGTCACACTTTGCGATAATTTCTGCAGCTAGATTTATCGCTATCAATTTATCGCATGGTCGTTCTTTTGTTTAGTCGTTGTCGCCAACTGTTTCCCGTAAATTGATGATCATGAATACATTAAGATGCAACTACACGGTTAAACTTTTCTTTCAACTTTAAAGCATGAATGCAAGATTGATATTTAATATTAATTAATATATTTACGCAGTGAAGACCACGTTCAAAACGGCGCACCATGTAGACACAAAATCTTTATGCATCTTAATTGAACGTACCTTTTAAACTTGATTCTATTCTTCCCAGATTGCACGCATACGCGATTGGAATATTGAACTGTGTAGATGCAGCTTTAGTTCCATTACACACTACAGCGAGAATGCGTTTGTCGAGCTATAAGAAATGCTCGTGTAGCTCTCATTGTAAGTAACGGTCGAAACAAGGCACAGCTGACATTGGTCCTGCTTCCACAGGTAGGCCTAACTAACCTATAAAATTGTAGCCTATAACATTTGTATTGAAATTAAACAATTAATAGACGTTCAAATTTATGTAACATCATCGCATATCAAACTCAAAGACCTTGCATAGTAATAATGTCTTTGATCAAACTGCTTTTTCGTATGGCGTAATAAAATTCGTGTTTAATTAGGCCTATCTATACAGAGATGGCTTCACTGTGTAGCAACATGTCTCGCTGTGAATACCTAAGCATTGGTATATAGCTGTCCCCACTGTTACTGTTAAATTAAATTATGATTTCAACAGATAATGGAAATGTATTTGTTATAATAATAATAAGAGAAAAGTGCAGTACATGTAATTAACAATGTTAAACCTGTATTTCGCTTTTCGCAATTGGCATTACTAAATAATAACATCAAATTTCTTTATTGCAATAATCGATTTTCATCTACGAGTATTTCAACTTCACAATGTCTGAATAGGTTAAGTATTCGTTAATATACAATTATTAACATTTTGTGATCGAATTTTAGGGATATATTATTTAAATTTGTATTTTATTCACGAAATAGTCCTAATAAATGTCACTCGAGGTCTGAGATTTCTTGCAAATATGGACAATTACAATTTGTAGGACATGAACAGTATAGTGATGTATCTTAGGTTTTAGATTGAAATTTGAATTTCGTTTCTGAATACCAGTTACGTTTAATGAAAAAGGAATAAATTTCAATTTCATGACATTTAAAGAAAGTAGATTAGGACCAAACCAGTTTTGAGAATACTCATGCCTTCATTTTCGTAACTGTAAAGGCCCATTCACAATAAAAATTAAACATAACCGTAACATAAACACAGACGTTTGCGCCCAGGCTACCAAATGGGATCATTCACAATGATTCACATAAGCATTGACATAAACATTACCGTAAGACGTTAACATGAAAGTTTGCAAACTCCAAACTTTCATGCTTATGCTTACGTGGTTTGCAAACAGAACACAATCGTGGAGCGCTGAAGTATACGACAGAATATGAGGAAATGACGTCGTTGTTATGTTTCCATGGTTACGAAGTATGTTTGCTGTTATGTTTATTTTCCCATCGTGAATGATGGTATAACTTCTTGATTTTTACTGTAACGTTAAGTTAACGCTTACGTTATGTTTAATTTTCGTTGTGAATGAGCCTTATAGTTTGACAACTTCAGGTGAAACCCAGTAAAACACGCCAACTTCTGGAATCTCTCTCTCTCTTTCTTCTCGCTCCTCGTCATTCAGTCACCAATCACCACGTAGAGCTGAGACGAGATGTTTATGGCACCAACATGCGCGAAGTTTTAAATTGCCGGCCAGCAGGGTAGAGGAGTGGGGGTTGTTTGGGTTACGGTTCTCAAGCTCAGAGCGGCAGGCATATCCGTTTCATCTCGTTCTAAAAACATTCGTCTTATCTTAGTATCAGCACTTCCCTACTCAAGAGTCCGAAGGTACCTAATGGAATTATGCCCGCTATTCCATCTTTATATTCTTATTCTCCGTCCGATTCAGACGACTGATCTGTGCTGGAATCAGATGTCCCTAAGTTTATGGAAATGTTCTAAAAATACTGTCCATCACGTGCTCACTTTCAATGTAATTGTTCTCTACTTTCTTCACATAATCATACACTGATATCCACTCTTGGAAGTAGCGATTGCAGAGTCGGCCTCTGCTTATGCGTAGCGTAGAAATTATAGATGAGACTTCTTATGACTTCCTCATCAAAACTGTCTACAGCTGCAACAATCTTCTTCTTCGGCTGATTTTCCGGACTGGAGAAAGAATCTGCTGTTCCTGCCTCAATATTTTTCCCTTCTTTCTTGATTCTTGGCAAGGTTCGCTTTGAAATACCAGTGGCAGCCAGTACTCTTGCACACACGCTTTTCAATGGAATTGGTATTCCGTTTACAGCCTTTTCTGACATGAATTTCCATACATTGTATGCTATTTCATGTCCTTGACTATGAACTACTCTATGATTTCACACCTTAGACAATGCCATAATGAGGGCGGTCAGAAGGACAACGTTTTCAGTATTAGCAATAGCGGTAGTAGCAGAACGATCTGAACACTTGGAATGCTAGTAACCAACTAACCCAACACCCCTCCAGCTGAGTGTGAGGGCGAGTCCAAGCAAACGAACTAAAATGCGTCCCTCGCGCCGGTGCCATAACTTCTCGTCCGGGCTCTAAATATCTCAGAGGGTGTGTGTGGGCATCGCGACCAATAGAAGAACCACTCTCCAGTATTACCACAATAACGGATTCTTCATTTTTGCCTCGACTGTCGGCTAGGAAGGTTCCATTATGCTAGCATTGCAGGCAACTAGTCAATCTTTTAATGCTTTTGTTAGCAGGTTTGACAAACTGTGAGTGGGCCTTTGCATAGTGCTCTCTCCCTCCCCCGTGATTTCTCACTTGCTCCTCCCAAGACAGCCAGCGCTCACGTATTATAGCTCGGTCAGGATTTCAGTTCGATTTGTCAATCTATAAGTTTGTACATTTCCATTTTTATACCATAAATTCTGTACTTCTTTCAGCTATGAAACTGAAGGCTACTTTTATGTATTTTACACTTAGTAGCAATACCTGAGCGATCCAATGTCCTGTGTTGTTACGTCGGCTGTTGATGGATAGTCTGAGAGGTTTGGCGTCCGTGGCAATGCACTGGAACGCAGCGGTAACGCCAACATAAAGTGAAATATTCGCAACAACATATTTGCATGCCTTGCTGCTCAACATGATCTGGAAATAATTTAAGAAAGTCCTCAGTCAGTGTTTATCAGTAATTTTCAAACTTTTACCATGTGTCCTTCCAAGATATGAAAAATTAATGAAGGCAAGAAACACTTCGCTGTCCCTTACGAAAACTTAATATATCAGTATAACAATAATAATAGAGTTAAGAATAGGTAGAACGGAGAAAAATTCTCTCCGGCACTGGGACTCGAACCCGAGTTTCCAGTTTTACGTGCTGGCGCTCTATCTACTAAAGCCACTTACTTACTTACAAATGGCTTTAAGGAACCTGGAGGTTCATTGCCGCCCTCACATAAGCCCTCAATTGTTCCCTATCCTATGCAAGATTAATCCAGTCTCTATCATCATATCCCACCTCCCTCAACTCCATTTTAATATTATCCTCCCATCTACGTCTCGGAATTCCCAAAGGTCCTTTTTTTCCTCCGGCCTCCCAACTAACACTCTATAAGCATTTCTGGATTCACACATACGTGCCACATGCCATGCCCATCTCAAACGTCTGGATTTAATGTTCCTAATTACGTCAGGTGAAGAATACAATGCGTGCAGTTCTGTGTTGTGTAACTTTCTCCATTCTCCTGTAACTTCATCCCTCTTAGCCCCAAATATTTTCCTAAGAACCTTATTCTCAAATACCCTTAATCTCTGTTCCTCTCTCAAAGTGAGAGTCCACGTTTCACAACCATACAGAATAACCGGTAATATAACTGTTTTACAAATTCTAACTTTCAGATTTTTTGATAGCAGACTAGATGACAAAAGCTTCTCAACCGAATTTTAATTTCCTCCCGAGTGTCATTTATATTTGTTACTGTTGCTCCAAGATATCTGAATTTTTCCACCTCTTCGAAGAATAAATCTCCAATTTTTATATTTCCATTTTGTATAATATTCTGGTCACGAGACATATGCATTTACTTTGCCTTTACTTCCAAACCTGTCCTTTACTTTCTTCAAGTAAAATTTCCTTGTTTTCCTTATTCGTTTGTGGATTTTCTCCTAACATATTCACGTCATCTGCATAGACAAGAAGCTGATGTAACCGTTCAATTCCAAACCCTCTGTGTTATTCTGAACTTTCCTAATGGCATATTCTAGAGCGAAGTTAAAAAGTAAAGGTGATAGTGTATCTCCTTTCTTTAGCCCGCATTGAATTGGAAAAGCATCAGATAGAAACTGACCTATACGGACTCTGCTGTACGTTTCACTGAGACACAGTTTAATTAATCGAACTAGTTTCTTGGGAATAGCAAATTCAATTAGAATATTATATAAACCTTCTCTCATAACCGAGTCATATGTCTTTTGAAATCTAGGAATAACTGAAGTACTGTACCCTTATAAGCTTACTCCCTTTTGTTCTCCAATATCTGTCGAATACAAAAATCTGATCTATAATCGATCTATTACGCCTAAAACCGCACTGATGATCCCCATTAATTTTATCTACTAAGGCACACCGGATTCAAGTTCCGATGTCGGATTGAATCCTCTCATTTTAAACTTAAAAATATTTATTTCAGTCACTGACTTCACAGCATATGTTTAAGGTGCTACAACTTTACATTACATGCTTAAAGGACGTATGAACGCTTTCGTTGGACTACGCCAACATCATCAGATACGAAGTACATTTCAGCAATATCAGTGCTCTCTACATAATATCTAGAAATACAAAACATATTTAGTGGCATTCAAATGAGACAATATTAAAAACCAACATTGCTGTGATACACATTGACATTCATATATGACTACCTTGATTGTCACTTACTTAAAAATACACGTATATATTACAAAATATATTGATTTTCACACACACACACACACACACACACACACACACACAGACACAGACACAGACACAGACACAGACACAGACACAGACACAGACACAGACACAGACACAGACACAGACACAGACACAGACACAGACACAGACACAGACACAGACACAGACACAGACACAGACACAGACACAGACACAGACACAGACACAGACACAGACACAGACACAGACACAGACACAGACACAGACACAGACACAGACACAGACACAGAGACACAGACACAGACACAGACACAGACACAGACACAGACACAGACACAGACACAGACACAGACACAGACACAGACACAGACACAGACACAGACACAGACACAGACACACACAATTTTATTTTTACTTCAATTTTTTATTGTACCTGAGTTTTTGAATGTATTTCACTCCCACCCCTTCTACTAATGAAGTTCAACCGTCCTCCACACAGATCCAAGACCGCATATACAGTCATAGTAGCCTTACGGCCATAGTAAACAGTACGTTACAAAAATATGTTCGCATTTTCCAGTGACGAAAGAGCTTTCAATATTGAATCATTTTCGCACAGGTACTATCGTCCATTTGCCTACGTCGTATCTCTCACCAGCTTTTATTCGCCAGCTAGTGGCTGGGCTGTCTTAGCTCTTTTCTGAGAACATTAATTTCTGTTAGGAATTGGACGTCTACGTAATAATATACAACAGTTTAAAATAACTTAAATTAAAGGGCCTCGTTAAATAATTAACTGTCACGTGATTTCCTCACTTTCTACGACTCTACTACATAACCACTTGGACGGACAGTAGATAGTATGTCTGAGTAATTTTTATCTTTTCGGATCGGGCGGAAGTGAAGATTGAATTTACAGTACGTAAGGTACTCTTTTAAAGAGTAGGTACAGAATTATTTCAACATGAGTTACTAGTACGAAGAACGAAACTGGTAATTGGGATTAGGTACAATAGTCTATAGTGCGATAATATGTACATAGAACTGAAGCCTGTATCGAAATGAACGGCCACCATTTAAAAAAATGTGTTTAAATATCCATATTATGATTATTTTTCAATTTAACTTCATTCTCTATATTGTACGCTAATGTGCTGTGGACAGTATAATATACACTGCATAATGAATACGTCCGCATGGACAGCTCAGTTCATGAGTAAAGACACTCATTGTTAATACTGTACTGTATTTTGATTAAACAAAAACCTAATGAAAATGATGAAACTCAAAAGCGCAATATTTCCTACTTTACGTAAATGGATGAACTACTTTTCTTCCCTCTATACCTAGTGAATTGATTTGTTTGTATATTACTCCAGTATCATCGAACTCCAGTCGTGGAAGGGAGTAAGAAACGGCGTTGATCTAGAGGTATAGGCAAGTTAATATTAAAAATGTTAGTAAAAATAAAATGATGTCCCTGTATATATATATATATATATATATATATATATATATATATATATATATATATATATATATATAAATGCAAGTCTTCACATATGAGATAATAAAATGACAATATTTTAAAAGTGATAAAAATAATAAAATATAAAACTAAGATGAAAAATATTATGAATGTGAAGAGTTGCAAAATTTCAGTAATTACATTTATTATGTTCCTATTTCTGTCTCCCAATAATATATATATTTCCACCATTCAGAAACGTATGTATCATGGTTTGTGTCACGTGATTATTTGAATGTTTTCAAGTTTATATGGTTCTATTATAAATGTCAATATATTATACGTTGGGTTGTTTGATGTTGATTAATAATGTATTTTTATTTTGTCGATAATGCTGTTCCTCCAATCTGGAAGTAATTGAAATCAATAAGTTGATGACCCAATTTTAACGGATTTAACATTTAATTTGTATGATATGTTAAATGGAAGAAACTTACATGGCGATGTATTGTCGATATCCAATACTGTAATTGTAATGAGCGTATGGTATGGCGTAAGTCAAGTATCAGAATTAACTGAAAAAGATCAAATATTGAAAAATAAATCACTACTAATGATATTGATGAAGCAAGTATTTAACTGGCATCATCTATATATATAATTTAAACTGGTAATGGAAATTACGGAAAAACGGCTGAACGGATTTTAATAAATGGCCCCTCATTTTGAAGCTTGGAACCCAAACTTTTTTCGGAAAAGTAGTAGTTTTCAGTGAAATGTCAATTTTCCTACATAATTTTCCTATTTTCCAAAATCCATCTGTTGTCAGTTTTGAGAACTAATTTTATTGAATCACGGCCGACTTGATTGAATTTCAGAACAAAAAGACACACTACAATAAACAATAGGCTATTACACGAAGGCTATGAGCTGCAGGATTGCCGACATATTTAGGGCTCAATTCAATTTGTTATTAAAACTGATTCTGCAGTGTATAATTTTCTGAGTACAGCTGTGTATTGGATATTCAAATGTACGAAACTTGAGGTGGTTTGATGACATTATTACCATTAGAAATTAAACATTATTATAGCTAATATCATGATGCATCTATTTTTCATTAATTGTACATAATATTGATGCTATATTGATGACATGAAAAGTGAAACGTTTTGTGGTAATGTAAGTAAATGTAGAGGATATATGAATTTAGATCTTCATTTCCATAATTTACTGAGTGGCTGCTATATATAACTACAAAACTTAAGTAAGATAATAATATTGTTATTAAAAATCAAATATTTTTATACTTATTAACCCAGTGGGGTTGGGTGTTTTTCATATACTTAATGGCGGTGTAGTGTAGATATTGATATGTGTCATTGTCTTCAGTATTGGCTCGAGAGTGCGCAAAAGTTACAGTTCCTAAGGAAAGATCAAAAGGTATTACTTACTGATAAAATAAGAGGCCTAGAAAATTTTGTAGTCTCCAGATCATTTCAGCAAGATCTCTTAGTAGGATAAAATTATTTTACGCTCTACATTTCAAGTTCTACATGCAGCAGCTATACGAAAATGCTATTCTTCGAAAGCTTAGGCCCGGTTGCAGAAACGCAAATCAAATCAGTCCCTGATCGCCAATCAGTTGATGTCTGATTTATTTGATTGTTCACTGCGTTGCACAAACGTGAATCTCCAATCAACTTGTCTCAATTTACTAATTGCTGATTTGAGAAAGAAATGCATTTGACAACAGCGCTATTTAGCAACCACAGCCAATTTGATGCTCTTTAAAAGCCGCGAAACGAATGCATCAAGTGGGCGGTGACTAGGAAAACAAGTGAATGTTCAAGTGAATGTTTTGCTGTTTTGTTGCTTTTGTAGAAAGGAAACAGGCGGATTGGATTCTATTTGTATATAGACTACAATATAGTGAAAAAAATGAAAAAAAAAAAAACGTGAGGGGGCTTCTGTTGTGGGATTTGCTAGGGAGTCGACAAGATATTGGAATATGCATAACCTCCATAACCCAAAATAATTCCATTTACCATCTCATTGTTTACAAATGGAGCTCGTAACCTACTCAGCGGGCTACAACATTCCAGAATTTCAATGATGGTGTAGACTACATATTGCCTGTATATTCACAGAAAAGGAACCTTTTCTATTTAGATAAAGTTCGGCATCATTTCAACCAGGTGATTGGATGGAGATATGAGCAGTCTATACAACCAATATTAGGCTACTCTTGGAAATCCTGACAGGGCTGAAAATTCTCTCTGGATTTCAAATCGTTCCCTGTTTGAAGTTTGGGGATTTATGAGACCCTGCCATAACAAAGCAATTTCATAGGTAACATTCCTAACTACTCGGCAAATAGGTGATTTGTGGACCCTAACAAGATAACCCAAGACCGCCTGAAAAATTCCAACAGCATAACATCTCAGCATTATTAGAACTTGGTTCATAGGAGAAAGTGGAAGGTTTCGATTTGTCTGTCTGCATATATCAATTTTTGAAAATAACAAAACACACGAATCCTTACTTAACCTAAATCTTTGCACAATTTCTCTGTCATTATACATAAAACAATTCATGTCTATCACGGAAATGTCTTCTTCTTAATAATATATTTTTCATTCTAAAATTTCTTCATTAGAAGAATCCATTATGTCGAAAACAATATTGTTACGCTATAACTATTTACTATATACATTACAGTAACTGCATTATAAACAGAACAACATAAATAGCCTACTTGATCTATGATCAGTGACTTAACCAGCAAAATCTGTTGATCAAATCTGATGGAAGATTGATCTCCGATCAAACACTGATTGTTCTTTCTGCAACAGAAATATAACTGATGGCCAATCAAATCCTCCTTGATTGCCAATCATATTTTGATCGGTGTTTCTGCAACCGGGCCTTAGCAAACCTGACATTTTTTTAACTTCTGCCTACAATCCACAATGACCTGAAATAGCTACTGCCATCGTCCTGACATTGATACTTGCGTTTTCGCATTGAAACTCAAAAACTGAAGTTGGATAGGTTCAAGAAAATGTATTTGGCCTAAAAAAATCAATTCAGAGGGAGTATGTTTCATTATTATGGAAGCAAATAACTATCAAAAAGACAAGTATTCTTAATTGAAAATAAATCTGAAAAATGTTTATTTGAACGTGTAACGAACTTAGTTTGCAGCATTTGCTGCACAAGCCACTAGTATGAATTTAAATGAAGGTCAAAATTCGGTGCTGTTATTTTGGGTAATGGAATAGTTACGAAAATAAATATTTGTGTGCGATTATTATGTACTAGTAGCAATTTGAAATTATGATTTAGTTGAGTGAATGTATAAATCATTTTAAGTTCTACCTACTGTGTTACCCTTTGTTGGCGTACTCTAGTGTACCGTGTAACAGTATGTGTAACAGTAGACACAATGTGCAACCACAAGCACCGAGGCCTACCTTCAGAAGTTTTCAGCTCTGTTCCTAGATGTATAAGCTCTGAGGAAGCACTGGATTTAAACCTACGTCATTATTCTTTATATCAATAATCTCAGTCATTATTGTGCCCTTATTTGGACAAGTACTCCTCCATGATAAACGGAGGAAATGGTCTAATCTCTGCTGCTTCATATAGCACCAAACACAACTGATTACTTTATTTAATTCTCTCTCATAAACGTCAGCAGCGTTTGAAGATGTACGCTGTCCCACCATCTCTTCCATAGGAACTGTTAGTGCGGAATATTTCATAATTTCTAATGCTCAGTCGATCCGTCGATTCCAAATGAGATTCACTAATAATATTCTTTTGCACAAAGAAATGCTGGAATTCGAAGATTTGCCTTTTTAAACCATTGGCGTTAAAAGCAATGAAGCAAAGCTTCTTGTGATTTCTTTGTTTATGGCAGTCATGTCAATTGATGCCCATAGGAGCAAAGCGCGCTTTAGAGCTCAGGAGAGCCTGAGCGCTTTACAGCGGAAAGGAAAGAGACAGACGAAAGAGGTGGTATATGCCGCTTGGTCGAGCTATATTCAGGGATGGCCAGCACTGATTCAATAGATAAAGGGAAGAGAACTTATTAAAACTGTATCCATGTTAATTTTTAGATTTGCCTGAGAAGTATAAGTATAGTATAAGAATGGAAGTTTTAATTTTAATGCTCATTTTTCACAAGTTTGATTTTTTCTATTCCAAAGAAATATTTTCTCAACTTTTTCTTAATGCTGCTAGTTAATTTTATTAATATTTTTCTTAAGAAAAATATTAATAAAATAAACTAGCATCATTTCTCACAAAATAAATGCATAGAAACATGCAGCTACCTCATAATTACTTGCAGTAAAAATTTCATACAGATTGATTAATATTTGGCATAAGAAAGTTGGTGTTGAATCAACAAAAATGAACACAGAAAAACAGATTTGAAAATAAAATGAATATTTATGTAAATTAATATTCTTCTCCGCTACATTCATCTACTAACTTCAGGGAGCCAACAAAAAGTTACTAGATTTGTAATCAGAAATTTTAAAAAAGAATTCTTCGATGAAAAAGAATTTTGACAGCTCTTTAAATTCCACGCCCCCTTCCGGTCTTAATTTAAAAAGTGTAAACATACGAGTATTTGTAATCAGAATTGAGCTGAATCCATTTGGGGTATGAAAATATAAATTCTGAATAAGTGAAATAGCTAAAAGAATTAAGAAAAATGTTCATGATTTTCAGTGGAGTCTCCTTAAATTAAAATTGGTTGATATTGAATAGCCTGTAAGTCGTATATGCTCTGACTAAAATATTTGCTGGTGACAGATACCACCCACATTGGGATAGGCTGTTTCATGTGGCCCATTTCCTTGTTCAGTAATCGTCAACTATTGATAACAGGGAAATCTAGAACTTGTAATTTTATACTTCCTGAAGTTGTTTGCCTGTAAAATGAGATGGGAGCCTGTTAACAACAATTTGAAGTTGCTTTTGAAATTTCGGTGTGAATGTGAAGTACCGCAGAAGAGGGAAAAGTCGATCAAAATTTTGCAATTTTTTTTATGATATTGAGGTTATGCAATGGACCGAAGTTCCTCAGAAAACAGCATTTTGTCGTCATATCCTTCACTTATGAAGGCACGTTACAAGAATTGAATTACAAACTATAAAAAACTGATTTTTTTTATTTGACTTGTGATCGAATTTACCTGCTTAAATAGGGTAAAGTCGATCACCAATAAATTTTTAGTTTAAGATCGATTTTAAAATATTGCTGAGTAAAGTCGATCACTGTTTATGTTTTAAAAAACAAATTAAGTGTATTACATATATTTTATTTGTTATAAGGGGTGTAAAAAACAATAATAATCTACAATATATGCCTATAGCACTATATAGTGAATCTTTTGTTACTGTGATCATACTATTCGATACAATTAGGCCTATAGGTCTCCACTGTACAAACTTGACTATGATTGCCAACTTATAAAACATAAAAACACATTTTAATACTTCACGTACCAACAAACAAAGATTTAAGAATTCAAAATTTACATTGAAATACCACCCTTCAGTTATAATCTAAAATGCAATTCAACATTGCTTAGGTTTATATCAGATGTTATTTGAAATCTTCCCCTCCTCATGTCACTTTAGAAACTACGTTGTTTCCATAGGTACAGAGGGGTGTACAAAATATGTTCCTTTGGCAGTGCTTCTCTTACGCAAGAAATTCACCATAATTTCGTCTTCCTCTTTCCCCACTATCCCATCAATATAAGCTATACTATTACACTTTTCTGTTTAGAAGAGTTAATTGGAGGTATTTCGGTGAACAGTTTATTCTTCCTGCTGGTCCTATCTGCTTCGAGTAGGTCGATGGCATGATCGACTTAACCCTACAAAGGTACAAGTTTTCTTAAAATAATAATTTTCAATACTAACATTTACGAACTGCAAAACTATTATTTCAGGATACAATCTCAACGAAAAGTACTTACGTATACTTCCTGTCTCCTTTCACTGCAGACTATAATTTAGAGTTGTAAGACTTTGTTTTCATTTAAGAGAAAAAATTGAAAATAACAATTTTCACTTTAACGGTAATTACACTGTGTACACTCTAACCACGACGTAAGTACCAGATCACTTATCTGTGGCACGCTAAGTATACCTCTTCATAGAACGTCTCGTTATTCATCATCTTTTACAGTATCCACCTCGCGTCAATGGAATTCCTTGTCACAAAGTATTAGGGGCTGCAAGACAATAAACACCTTTAAAAACAGCTTAAAAGATAACCTTATTAGCATTTCATTCCAATCATACTGATTTAAACTATCACTGACTACATTGTTACTTCTTTCTTTAGACATTATCCTAATAGTGCTGTATTTTCAAAATTGTCTCATAATAATCTCTTTCTATTATCTAATATTATTTGAAATATATTAACATTCTATGTATTTTAGCTTAATTCTGCTACACAGTTTATTTCAGTGTTTAATTAATAGTTCATAGTATTTTGTTGTTTAATTCGTAAATAACTCTTGTATACATGTAACTCTCATCTAAATCAAATTGTTGAATTCTTTGTAAGTTCATGCATATGTATATATACTTTTTGCTGGTTGAGTGGAAGAGAAGACCTTACGGCCATAACTCTGCCAGCTAAAATAAATGATGATGATGATTATTATTATTATTATTATTATTATTATTATTATTATTATTATTGGCATTTGCAGGCTCTTTGTTGTCCCTCTCGTTTACATTTGCAATGTCAGGCAATGAAGTCAGCATAACAAAATTTTAACAAGTAACTGAGAAAATATATAATTTTCAATAAAAATCGCAAATGATCGATTATACACCCACTGGTTGACTTTACCCACTTTTACGGTAACCTATATGCTTTTCACGAAAAATATTTCGCAATTTGTCAAAAGTTTCTTGCGTAGTGATATGGTATTTTGTTCCTTGTTTCTGATGATAAATTATTTTTAGAGTATGATCTAATTACTTATCAAGTTTCCTATGCTAGTCAAAGTAGTTACTATGGAATGGGAGAGTTGGAACTATAATAGGGGGAAATCTTTTCGTATTCTGTTTGTTATTCATAAAATGAATAAAAATTAGATAAAACTACCACTTCGAAATCTTGAACTCTTCTATTCCTTCGTACCTGTCGTCTCGCTTCACTTACCTTTCTTCCCACCACAATCTGATCACACGCTCTCGTCATGAAACAATACTAACAATACCATCCCATCGCACCTCCTCATACTCATCCTCTTTCACAATATCCCTGCCAAGACTCTGGAATTCGTTACCTGCTAGCATCAGGGATTGTCGAAATAAAATTGAATTCAAACGCAAACTTACTAGGCACTTGGTCAGTAATTGAGACTCGTTCAGACATGGTTTCTTGTAAATAGTTCTCTTAATCTATCATAAAATATTTCAATATCCGGTAATTTCATCACTATAGAATTTTGTTATTGTAGGTTTAATTTGTAATTCAGTAAGTACAAAAATATTCTTTGTTCTTAACTTCTATGATAAAATGTCTAGCTTTCATTAATCAGGTAATCTTGTCGTACTTTAATTTTTATTGTAATTGTAATTGTAAATTTAATATTAATTGTAATTTTATTATTCATATTATAGTTGTAATCCCCTGGTAGAGGGGCAGAGAAGGCCTGACGGCCTTATCTCTACCAGGTTAAATAAATAAATACTACTACTACTTCGGTATTTTTAAGTTGTAACTTCGTTTGGTGTGAATAAAATTTAGCCACAGCTACCCCTATAGTTGTAACTTCGCTTTTCCAGTACCTTAGTTGTAACTTGACTTTTGACAAATGTAAGCGACGTATCAACTCTTTATGGATTCTGGTGAGCATGTTAGGCATAACCATTTGTATCGTGTGTTCAATTCGTTCAACTAATTCAGGAATGGTGCTTGGCTTAATCGCATAGACACGATCCTTGATGAATCCCCAGAAAAATAAGCCCAGGGGAGTCAAATCAGGTGATCGAGGAGGCCAACGATTGAACCTGTGCGACCGATCCACCTGCCTGGAAACACGTCTACGGAGTAAACGCTTAATTTGAGCGACACTGTTTCCAAGTTCAAACCAGGCAGCAACTTTTCTCTTCTGCAATAACGTTAAGCGGCTGCGTGGTATTTTATCATCCCAGTCTATCACAACAATGTGTATAAGTAAGGCCGTGTGCTATTATCCTTGGAGTTTTGAAGTCAATGCTTCAGGTCATTTTAAATCCTTGGCGTATATAAGGCCATGCTCCAGGTCATTTTAAGTTAGCATCAAATGCACGTTACACATGGGTAAGTAGCTTCCTCTGGCGGCAGGAGGAAGTTGTGTTTGTTTCCAAATCGAATGTACGGCTATGAGAAGGGTTCTTTCTCGTGAGGATGAACATCATTTAAAAAAATTATCCAAAATAATTGATTTTTCGATAGCCTCGTTACTTATTAAATACTTTGTATAACTCATTTTGCTCAGTCACATAAATAAATAAATAAATAAATAAATAAATTTAAAAAATAAATAAATAAAAAAAGAAAAAATAAATAAATAATGTCTTTATAAATGACGAAACTTTTCCAGTTTTATGTCTAACTTACACAATTTATCTATACTAATAATAAATCTGTAGCCGAAATTTTTCTGGTCATTTTCGATTTTCCAAAAATAATTGGCCCTAACATATATAATTAACCACCCTGAAACTGAAAATCGCTTTTTTGAAATTTTTGTTTGTCTGTCTATCTGTCTGTATGTTTGTTACCTTTTCACGCGATAATGGCTGAACGGATTTCGATGAAAATTGGAATATAAATCAAGTTCGTTGTAACTTAGATTTTAGGCTATATGGCATTCAAAATACATTATATAAAAGGGGGTTATAAGGGGGCCTGAATTAAATCAATCGAAATATCTCGCTTATTATTGATTTTTGTGAAAAATGTTACATAACAAACGTTTTTTTTTAAATAATTTGCGATAAGTTTTATTCCTTGAAACATTTTGATAGGACTGATATTTAATGAGATAAATGAGTTTTAAAATTAAAATAACTGCCATCTAAGGCCGTGTAATGAATTAAAAAACAAATGACTTCGTCTATAAGGGGCCTTGGACAACAACAATCGAAAGCTATGAAAGATAGCCTACAGAGAATGTTTCTGTGTTTGTATGAAGTAATATCGGAAGGTAAATTAACCGATTTGTATAATTAATTATTATTTCACCACTGGAAAGTGTAGTTTCTCTAGATGGACATAATGCTATAATGTTATTACAGTAACTTCTGATATAATGTAATGTAATATAATATAATATAATATAATATAATATAATATAATATAATATAATATAATATAATATAATATAATATAATATAATATAATATAATATAATATAATTTAAGTTATTTGAAGGTTTCAGAACAATAGTGGGCCAAGCGCCATTTACTGAATACGTAGAAAAACAAGGGTTAAAATTAAGTTATTACCATAATTCAATGGAAACATATATCAAGTAAAATGAAGTATACACATTAAATCTTATTGATGTCAATCTTCATTAAACTATGGTTGCATGTAATAAAAATTAAGAAACATGTTAAAGGAATTGTCATTGCACCAAATGAGTGTCTCTGGACCAAAATGATCGCATTTTAATTATTTAAATACAATTTAAATTAAGTAACATATTAAACGATTTATCCTTCTATCAAAGACGAATGTTCCCTGGATCAAACGTCCTATTTTAATTATGTAATTACTTTATATTTATTTCTAACGGGTGCAGCGGAGCGCACGGATACGGCTAGTACCATAATATATTATCGTCCTTGGCAGGAAAATAGTCCCCTCCAAACTCTTTTACAAGCACAGGCAAATTTACAGATTTTATTGGCGGCATTTTAGTACATCTTCACAGTACCTTCACTAGATCACCAAAGAACTCCTGACGGAAGGTTTACTTTTAAAACAGAAATAGGCATGCTGTATTGAAACAACCTATTAGAATGCAGTAAATAAAACAAAAGCCACCACACCCATTAAACTTCGAATGAACAGATCTCCCTTCACGCAACGTCTTTCAATTTGCATATGAACGTGAAGGTACATCAGTAAAGTAAACAGCTAAAGTCATCCTATAACCCAGTGGTCGTCAGTACTCGCTGAAATGTGCAAAGAGTAAGCGGTGCCGTCCCATGTGCACCGTCGTGCAGCAGGAAGAGATAGAGAGCATACCCACTAGTAGAGTCGGGCAAACAGCCTCTTACTCCCGCTCGTCTCGTAGGCGAGACTGGCTGGCCGATAACGCCAGTTCCGAGAATCGTATTCTCGAGATTGGCACTCTCGGGAACGAGGAATACCGGGTCCCGGCCTGTTATCGCACGGCCGACTTATCGTTATGAAATGCGTACACTGACTGCCGGCTTAATTGCCGCTCATCACTGCAATTCGTGACTCTTTCTGAAATATTAATGTTCATGAAGTAATTTAAGAAGGCACAGCAGTGTGGTATGCAATAATACAGCACATTATGATTGTCGACATTCTTACAGAAGGCACACTATTTTAATGAACTATTTATTGCCTTTCCGGAGAAGCAAAATAATGCAGCACTTTCAGCCGTTACCTAATCCTAAGCTAGTCTAAAACAATAACAAGTTATGGTTGGAGCTATGATATACTTTCTCGCTATCAGCATTTCGTTGACATTCCATATTTAATCATTCGATAGTGTTTTGTATATGCTATAGTAATGGATATCACACGACTGTATTATTATATTGCGCGTTCACATCTGGATGTTTCGTTGTTATGCAACGGCATCTTCATCAGCATGGGTAATTATTGTGCTGTGTAAGGACGAAATAAAATAATTTATACTTATTTATATTATTATAAAGGACCAAAGACTCTGACAAAAGATATTTTTGTTTCCCAACTGATAAAATGCTGCATGTGAAATGGAAACACTTTTGCAAGAGGAAGGACAGAATTAAAACAGAGTAGATCCTTTCACAAATTGATCATAATTACTTAAAAATGCATTTTAAGGAACCCGGAGGTTCATTGCCGCTCTCACATAAGCCCGCCATCGGTCTCTATCCTGAGCAAGATTAATTCAGTCTCTACCATCATATCCATTTTTATATTATCTTCCCATCTACGTCTCTGCCTCTCCAAACGTCCTTTCCTCCGGCCATCCAACTAACACTCTATATCCATTTCTGGATTCGCCCATACATGCTAGATGTTCTGCCCATTTCAAACCTCTGAATTTAATATTCCTAATTATGTCAGGTGATAGTACAATGCGTGCAGTTCTGCGTTGTGCAACTTCCTCCATTCTCCATCCCTCTTAGCCCCAAATATCTTCCTAAGAATCTTATTCTCGAACACCCTTAACCTCTGTTCCTCAAAGTGAGAGTCCAAATTTCACAACCATACAGAACAACCGGTAATGTAACTGTTTTATAAATTCTAACTTTCAAGTTTTTTGAGAGCAGGCTGGGTGACAAAAGCTTCTCAACCGAATAATAACAGGCATTTCCCCTCATATTTATTCTGCGTTTCCTCCTGAGTGTCATTTATATTTGCTTTATCATAACAACAGAGAATAAAAAGAGGGTTATTATTATTATTATTATTATTATTATTATTATTATTATTATTATTAAATTAGTTACTTTACGACGCTTTATCAACTGCTATCTAGCGTCTGAATGAGATGATAATGCCAGCGAAATGAGTCCAGGGTCCAGCGCCGAAAGTTACCCAGCATTTGCTCTCAATGGGTTGAGGCGAGAAACCTCAGCCAGGTAAAGGCTGGTTCACAATAAACCGGGAACGGAAACGACAACGAGAAATAATCTATACTAATAATAAATCTGTAAGCGAAATTTTTCTGGTAATTTTCGCTTTTCCAAAAATAATTGGTGTTAACATATATAATTAATTAATCATCCTGAAACCGAAAATCGCTTTTTGAAATTTTTGTTTGTATGTCTGTCTGTCTGTCTGTCTGGATGTTTGTTACCTTTTCACGCGATAATGGCTGAACGGATTTCGATGAAAATTGGAACATAAATTAAGTTCGTTGTAACTTAGATTTTAGGCTATATGGCATTCAAAATACTTTATTTAAAAGGGGGTTATAAGGGGCCTGAATTAAATAAACCGAAATATCTCACTTATTATTGATTTTTGTGAAAAATGTTACATAACAAAAATTTCTTTAAAACCGATTTCCGATAAGTTTTATTCCAGGCAAAATTTTGATAGGACTCATATTTAAGTCTGTCTGTCTGTCTGGATGTTTGTTACCTTTTCAGGCGATAATGGCTGAACGGATTTCAGTGAAAATTGGAATATAAATTAAGTTCGTTGTAACTTAGATTTTAGGCTATGTAGCATTCAAAATACTTTATTTAAAAAAAGGGCGGTTGTAAGGGGGCCTGAATTAAATAAACCGAAATATCTCGCTTATTATTGATTTTTGTGAAAAATGTTACATAACAGAAGGTTCTTCAAAAATGATTGTCGATAAGTTTTATTCCAGGCAAAATTTTGATAGGTCTGATATTTAAGGATATAAAAGAGTTTTTAAATAACAATACAATACATTTTCACCGCCGCCTCAGATTATAGCGTCGTTGTTTCGTAACTGCTATGTGCTAACTATTAAATTTTTAGTAGGAAGAAAAACAAATTTATTCGTTCTATGGCTTTAGTTAATAGGAGATCGTGAATTCTTACATTTTTACACAATCAACTCTATTAATTTGGAGTGATTTATTAAAGGATGCATTCAAGACTAATTTAGAAAAATGTTAAACGAGTTTTATTTGCACCAAATGAGTGGTCTCTGGACCAAAATGATAGCATTTTAATTATTTAAATACAATTTAAATTAAGTAACATATTAAACGATTTATTCTTCTATCAAACACGAATATTCCCTGGACCCAATGTTCTATTTTAATTATGTAAGTACTTTATATTTATTTCTAATAAGTGCAGCGGAGCGCACGGGTACGGCTAGTGTTAAAATAAATGTATTTAAATGTGAACATTCACAATTAACGAGAAGATTGCCGGAGCCTGGAAACGGGAACGTGAAAGTTAATTGTGAATGCTCACATTTAAATGTATTTATTTTAACAATATTTCCGTTATCGTTGTCGTTTCCGTTCTCGGTTTATTGTGAACCAGTCTTAACTTGTCCCAACCAAGATTCGAACCGGAAGCCGATCGTTTCACAGTCAGGTGTGCCAACCGTTACTCTACAGCGATTATTATTATTATTATTATTATTATCATCATTATATCATTATTATTATTAGTATTACTGTTATCATCATCATTATCGTAATCATTAGGATGATTAAGAATATGATTATCAGGATTATTATGATGGTTATTATTTATTACTGTCTTGTAAGTTATCATTAGGTACAAGTATTAGAAATCTGATTAATTCTTAATTTGTTATTCTCGTTCCTATAACATAGGATAATTATTGTAAATCATATAGGCCTATATAATTTTATATTGCAACATGGCTAGAATACAATAATGATTGTTCTGTAACAATAATTTATAACGTGCACACCAATAGAAAGTGTAGTTTTCTATAGTATAGGCTGGTTCACAATAAACCGGGAACGGAAACGAGAACGGAAATAATGTTAAAATAAATGTACAGTATTTAAATGTGAGCATTCAGAATAGTTAATTGTGAATGCTTACCTTTAAATACATTTATTTTAAAAATATTTCCGTTCTAGTTCTCGTTGCCGTTTCCGTTCTCGGTTTATTGTGAACCAGCTTTTAATATTTTCATGTTTCATATCATTGTGTTACAAACAATTTTTTTATTTAGTTGCTATAAAAGATAGCTTAATTACTATAAAGTGTAAACCATCTTGGACTATATAGCCTCATTTTCAACTACCTTTATTAAAATACCAATTAATACTGTCCGTACAATAACGAGTTTTCAAGCGTTGAAGGGTTCCGTACAAATTTTACGTAACAAACGTTTGAGTCATGAGTCCTGCGCTAACAGGTTAACTCGCCGTTATTCGAGAACCGGTAAAAATTTTGAGTGGCCATCACTTTTAAAAGTAATTTCCATCCTTTCTCAACATTTCTCTCGCTTTGACCCCCATCTAACGTGAAAAACAAAAAAGTTTTCAGCCTACAAAGGTGAAGTTGCAAATGTCTATTCTGAACACATCAATCTCCATCGAAGTTAATATTTTTTTCTCACTTTCCAAAAAATATTTTCAGTTCGATTTTTTTCCTATGTTTTCCTCAGACATTGAGCTATCAATCCAAAAAATTACAGCGCGATTGATCAAGTATTATAGGAGCTACGACATGCTATATATTTAAAGAACCGGGAAATGTATAAGCCAATGCTTCCTATAGGAGCGCGGCCCGAGCGATATCGCTTGCTTATCAGTACTACAGTCCCGTCTAGACCTCCGAGACTGTCGGAGTGATCTAGTATCGGTAATCTCGGGACCAAGAGAATCTCGTGTTCCCTATCAATGAGTCATTTGGCTACATTCGGTACGCGCGCACTAAGCGAGACTGTGGAGATTACGCAACCGAGAACGGGCGATAATATGAGGCAGTCTGCCCGACTCTACCCACTAGCAGCTCCGAGTCCACCATGGTGCACTGCGTTTTCCGCGGGTAAGAGACGCTAGCTCCAGGGTGCTCTGTGCTGACGACCGCTGCTATAATCAGTGTTCCTTAAACCTGTAGTCGCCTCTAGGCAATGTTTTGGAGTCCCGACTTCGTTCCCTAATAATAAGGCAATATATCTCACTTGACGATTTGTGTAAGAGAAAGAACAATAAAACTGTTTGTATGCATCTGAAATCTGATTAGTGTAATATGTTACTAGTCAACTATGTATACAATGGAGGGGGAAAGCAACTGGCCACCCTACCGTCTTATCTCCTGGCTTAGTTGCCTAATGAGTGCTGGCTTATTGTTGTCCCTTATGAAGCCCAAACTTTGACAATTGACTAAACAACAACGACTCTCTTAAAAATACTGTTCTTTTGTAATTTTTTTTAGTTGAGAATTCTCAGTAAAGCAAAAACAAATCTCTCGCGCAAAATTCTGAAAATTGCTTTTGTTGTTTTTATTAAAACGGCCCTCAACTGTCCAAACTTAATTGCATGTCCGAGAAAAACGTATTACTTGTGTACTGTGCAATACGTAGTTAAATTTTCCATGAGTTCTTTAATACATTGGAATAAATCGATTTTTTAAGTGATGTCGACAAGAAATCAAATTTATTTATAAGTCCATCGAGTAACAGCGCAATCATCATTTTCCATTTGTATTGGAGTATTGCCCCGGCACCATAATGTTGGTAATAGTTTCAAGTACTAGAATAGTAATATGCGTTACAAGAGCGGTATGTTGACGTTTTCATGGTCGAGGAAAACATTGAAAAAGCGAAACGTAGTTGAGCTTTTTTAATTTCCGAGAACATGAAAACAAACATACCGCTCGTGTATCGTACATTATTTTGTGCGAAGATCGTTTATTACATACCTGAAAGACGAATTTCTAATTAGTTGCAATGAAATCTCCATGTTGGTTTCTGTTTAATGACGGCAACTTCGGAACACCAAAATATCTTTCTTCTACATTGTTGCTATAAAATATTTTCTGTGTTTACTATACTCCAGCAGGCCGTGATATACGTCTGTTTTTCCCCAGTCTATAAATGCGAACTTAAAACAAACGGTAAGGTTATGTAATGATTTATTTTCCATTCTAATATTTTAACAATATTATTTATATAACATATTGCAGTAATAACATCGTCATCTGGAATCTTGTTGATTTTTTCACGGCTTCCTTAATGTTACTTGTATCAGGAATGCAATAAGTTTAGTGGAGTAGTAGACTTTACTTAATTTTTGCAAATATTTAAAAACAATAATTAATATTGCAATTTAGGTGAAATTGCAGTGGTGAGTTTCCAATTTATAATTATTACTATATTGAACGTCTCTAAAAATAATATGTTAAAAGCCTAAAGCAGTAAATGAATGTCGCGCTTAAGCGGTAAGAAGAGGGAAATTGTTATGTGTGTTACGTTGGGAATACTGAATGTGGTATTTCACACTTACCGCGTATTGGTTCTGTGCGGAAAACAAGCAAATACGCACGATCTCGCACAAATGTTATTTACGTAATATTTCGTGTCATTGTTGCATCATATACTTACTTCTATTTTAGTCATTCTTTTGGCGGTACCCAAAGATTTTGAGTAGAATTGCAGTTTTTTTTCGATTTTACAGGAATTTGTAGTTTTAGAATTGAGTTAAGTTCCTGTACGGTACAACTGGCAGTGAAGGGGTGGTGAATCGCAAACAAAGTCTGACCCGAAAAGTGGGTCATGCCTCCAAAAGTTTGAGAACCACTGCACTAGCTGGATGTATTCATTTGAGATATTATGATTCATTATAAGGATGGAGTGAAAAGAAGGGAAATTTACATTGGCCTAGGGACATTTATTCCGTAATATGAAATTAAGGAAGGAAGACTGAAACAGCAGAATGCCGTTACGCGTAATTGAGCGAGACATGTAGGAGTACAGTTCAACCGCGATTAATGATAATTTATAGTGGGTATGATGTGTAAATGTGTAAACAAAAGAAAAGTGAGTGATTTGTGGGCTATTTATAAAATGAAAAAGTTGAATTGTGTGACAGGAATACTGTGCCAGAAGATTCTGTTACGACATAGTTGAGAGAAGGACGCCTAACCTCAACGGGGAAAAGAATATCGCCTGCAATGAAATGATGTCCCCTGGACCTTCATTGCGAAGGAGTCACGTAAGTACAAAGACTTTGTAAAATAATTCTGGGCTTCGCAAAATGCATTAATATGTATTAATACACACATGTGCGAGAGACAAACATGGTAGCCGGCGACCATGGTAGGGTCGATAATGCAGGTAGCTACTTGTCAAGTCAGTGATTCTCAACCGAAGGGCCGCTGCCCCCTGGAGTCCGCGGAGAAGTTAATGTGGGTGACGCAAATATTATATATATATATATATATATATATATATATATATATATATATAAGGTAATTTCCTAGTACCCGGTACTCGTTACATAGGTCGTTTTTATGTTTAACATATTTAGTATAACTTGTTGCTTGTTATAACTTGATATCTCAGTCGTGACAACCTCATAAAATATCCTATCAATTGAATAATCGATCTTGCTACGTACAACATAATTATATTATTACCCATTTCAGCGAGAACTGACTACCACTGCAAAATACGACAATTTGGTCCAGGGAGCATTCTCTTTTGGCACAAGGGTGATTTATGTAACATCTTTCTCATTTAGTCTTTTAAATACCGGTACATTATTTAATAAATCACTCAAAAAGAAATGTGAATATAGGAAATGGAGTGAGTACGAAATTATTATTATTTTTTGGCGCATCATTTTTACGTAAATAACGACAAATAAAAAGGGATTATTAGCAAGTACGTATACTGCGTTTGTCAAATGCGCATCACCATGCTTTCCAAAAGGTACTTTTCAATGCCCGACACCCCGACTTATATTTTATGATGTGTTCTTCCTTGCTTCGCCCCCTAAAACCCCTCTTGGGGACTTGGCCCTCAAACCTTCATGCAATTAATTTATAGTAATTAACCGGTCCATCAGATTTGAGTTGAAGGTAGGAGTTACATTTTATAATG
>JAJSOF020000039.1:13126304-13250328 GCA_025594305.2 Periplaneta americana | reverse complement strand
AAATAATTGGTCCTAACATATATAATTAACCACCCTGAAACCGAAAATCGCTTTTTTGAAATTTTTGTTTGTATGTCTGTCTGTCTGTCTGGATGTTTGTTACCTTTTCACGCGATAATGGCTGAACGGATTTCGATGAAAATTGAAATATAAATTAAGTTCGTTATAACTTAGATTTTAGGCTATGTGGCATTCAAAATACTTAATTTAAAAGGGGGGTTATAAGGGGGCCTGAATTAAATAAATCGAAATATCTCGCTTATTATTGACTTTTGTGAAAAATATTACATAACAAAAATTTCCGATAATTTTTATTCTTGGAAAAATTTTGATAGGACTGATATTTAATGAGATAAATGAGTTTTAAAATTAAAATAACTGCCATCTAAGGCCGTGTAATGAAATAAAAAACAAATGACTTCGTCTATAAAGGGCCTTGGACAACAACAAACGAAAGCTATGAAAGATAGCCTACAGAGAATGTTTCTGTGTTTGTATGAAGTAATATCGGAAGCTAAATTAACGGATTTGTATAATTAATTATTATTTCACCATTGGAAAGTGTAGTTTCTCTAGATGGACATAATGCTATAATGTTATTACAGTAACTTCTGAGTGAATCGAGGACAGGTAAGATTAAAATAGCTTCTTATGCACAGAAAACTTGATAGGCTATTCTGTACATTCGTTTCCCGTATTTCCTGAAATAATTTTATGACCAAATGAGTGGTTTCTGGATCTAAATGTTCGCATTTTAATTTTTTAAATACAATTTAAATTAAGTAACATAATAAACGATTTATCCTTCTATCAAACATGAATGTTCCCTGGATCAAATGTCCTATTTTAATTATGTAATTACTTTATATTTATTTCTAACGGGTGCAGCGGAGCACACGGGTACGGCTAGTAATAGTAATAGTAGTAATAATAATAATAATAATAATAATAATATTAATAATAATAATAATTTATTGTCAGAATATCAGAACATACATTTGTAAATGTCCTACATGAATTACAGTAAAAGGAAAAGAAGCTACATAAATACAGTAATTATTATAAAGTGTAAGTCATAAAAATAAACTTGTCTATTTTAATTGGGTTATTTTACCACTCTTCATCAACTGCTATGGTTATCTACAGAGCGTTCGCCTACGGGTGGGGCCAGGAAAGCGGCCTGCCTGCGGTGTCGCTTGCGGGAATCGTCTATCCGTAAGTTTCCGCTTTCTATACTATACTCTGTAGGGTTTTAATTTTAAAAGTTTAGGAGAAGTAAAGACTGATGTTTTTGAAACACTAACTTCCTGTGAAACACGTCTTAGAGATTTATTAGGAGAGCGTGTAAATGATGCACTGATTTCATCATTTTTTCCTTCCGTCAATACTCTTTGTTTTCGCTTAGGAATTGTAGTATTTATCGACCCTGTTGGCCTTAATTTGTTAACAAGACGTCTAATAGTTTCTCTACCCTGAATTGGACCACTCGGATATTTCACTTCAAATTGCCTACGCACCTCTCTACACGACTCTGTTTTCACATATGCATCATACATAAAAACTCTGTTCAAGCGTGAATTTTGCGTTTTGCATTGTTAACAAATTTTACACACACGCTGAATATTTAAGCAACTGTGTCAAGAAACTGCACTGTACGTGTTAAATACTGCAACATCTGGCTCACAACTGATAACTTGTCGACCTTGATGTCCTTGATTGTCGAGCGTGTCTCAACAACTGCGCGCACAAAGCGGCGTATCAGTACATGCCGCTTTCCTGGCCCCACCCGTAGGCGAACGCTCTGTAGCATGTAAATGAGATGGTGATAATGCCAGCGACATGAGTCCAGGATTCAGAGCCGAAAGTTACCCAGCACTTGCTCTTATTGCATGAGGGAAAACTTGCCTTAAAATAATACGATTAATATTCAAGAAACAACGTTTAGATAAAAATGTGTTGTATTAAATAAATGTAACGCCCGTACGAGAAAAACTCGTGTTGGTGGGGGAAAATTGAGCATACAGTAGCTTATTATATTATTTCCAAGAAAGGAAGGTAGTATTATACCCACTTGAAATGAAAATTGAAAGACGTGGTTCTATGTACAGAGTGTTAAAAAAAGTATCCAATATTTTAGAAGATGCTAGTATTGCACATTGAGCACCTACTATGAACAAGTGTTTAGATCTCAGAAAGTATGTGTTGTAGGACCCATGTTTATTAGACATTATTTTCTTGTTTTGATGCATACTATCATCTCCTAAAATATTGGATACTTTTTTAACACTCTGTATAATAATAATAATAATAATAATAATAATAATAATAATAATAATAATAATAATACAGAACATAGTTGATCTATTACACCTAAAACCATACTGGTGATCCCCAATAATTTCATCTACGTATGGAGTTAATATTCTCAAAAGAATATTGGACAAAATTTTGTACGACGTCAACGAAAGTGATATTCCTCGAAAGTTACTACAGTTAGTCTTGTCCCCCTTCTTAAAGATAGGTACGATTATGGACTCCTTCCATTGCTCTGGTACAATTTCCTTTTCCCAAATAGCAAGTACAAGCTTATAAATTTCGTTAGATAATGCGCTTCCGCCCTCTTGTATTAATTCTGCTGGAATTTGATCGATACCTGGAGACTTATAATTTTTTCAGATTTTCTATCGCAATTTCGAGTTCAGAAAGTGTGGGTTCGGGTATAAATGGCTCAGCAGTTTGTATTTCAACTTCGTCCCGATCATTTTTTTTTTTTCGTCTTTCTCTTCTGTATGGGCATGAGCATTTATAACTACGATATCGCACCATTTACCTTTAAGTACTAAGTACGATAGCCTATCACTGATAAATTCGACTTTTTTACTGCTGATTTTATTCTTCTATGAATAAAGAATCCTGTTCCTAATTGGTGATTATTGTTTCCTTCCCCATAACACAACAAGTAATCTCCTATTTCTGTTATGCCGTTCCCATCTAACCTAACCTCCTGTACTCCCACAAAGTCTATTCTATATCTAGCTAGTTCTTTTGCTACTAATGTTACCCCTCCTGTTCTATAGCCTATAGACTTGTAACATTCCAAGTACCAAATCTCAAAACCTTATTCCTTTGCTGTAGTCGTGCCAGAGAATCAGTCCCATTCCGAGGCTTATTTGAAGGTTCCATAATAAGTTGTTTTTTACGGTGATGGGTTGTTAGCCCTTCGCCCAACCTCCAAGCTGGAGGACCACCCCTCATCGGCTGTCCGCGACTGCTTATTCAATATATTCACAGCTACCCTCCATATCTGGAGGCCGTCTCCTCGATCCGCAACCTGAGGACGCGCCATGCCGTGGTGATAGGGACCCACAATACATGTTAATTTCTTGGTGAGGAAAATTGATTATTGTCCTTAAAATTTAGTTAGTTTAACAAGAAAATTGACAATTACCACGAAGTGGGACGTGTAAAGAAAGAGAATAAGAGCAACTGCAGTTTGTTAATGTACTAAAAGAATAGGCTACCCAGTATTATTAAACTAGTTGAAAACTCCTGCCACAAGAAATTATAGAGAAAAAGCCATCCAGGCTATGATAGTTGAAGTGGAAGTTCACAGCGGGGAAAGAAAATTGACGAAAAGCAAATTATGAAGAAAATAAATAACATGTAAAGTAAAAGTAAAGTCAAAATCAGACAGGCCCGAAACGTTAATAAAGTCTCAAGCCAATAGATAGGCTACAGATTGTATTTTATACCACTGTACAGTCGAGCCGTTCTTATTTCCGGCAGCAAATCACACGACAGCTTCTGATCAGCTGACACGCTGCTTCACTGGCAGTGGTTGTCGTCAAGGTTACGCAGACGACATACCGCTTCCCGCTCACGGTGGATGTTACTGCGTTGTCAAGTCTACCCTTGTACTCTTAGAGAAGTTTTAGCACATGTCTAGTCTTAAACATCGAACGAAAAATTATTTCCTACGATAAATAATTAGTAATATATGAATACATAATATTATATATTATTGTTGTTGTTGATCCTAGCATCCCAGGACACAGAAGACTTACCATGGTGTGCTATAATTGGTTTTTCCGACCATTTGAAGTTAACGATTTTCGTAAATACAGAAACAATATTAGAAATTACTAAAATGGGAGAAAGCTGTAAAATATAATAAATAAATATTTTTTTATGTGAATGAATAACTAAAACCACACAACCTGTAAATTAAGTAAAATATGTTAGTATTAAAAATGTTGTCATGATAAGTCATTGCTACATAAAAAACAATGCCTAACGGTATTGTTCAATTTAGAGGTGCTACGCCTAGATCGCTACAATCATTGTTAGTACCTGCCGTCGCCATAGTTCTCAGTTTATTTTCTTCTTTGCCGGATTGTCCGTACTTCTCTGTCGTTATTTGAGAAACCGTGAACTTGTTCACATCACACGCATCAGCTGTTCATTGCACCATTTGCATTAAAGGCAATAAACTACTCTTATTTTACGTTCATTTACGAAATAATCTCTAACGCTAAGAATCATTTCTCTGCTTTGCGAATTGATGGTCTTCCGACTCCTCCGCGGCATTGTGATGCTGAAAACTCAGCGATAACAACAATACCGACTGATTGTTCGACAACCAGCTATTAGAACTGCGTCCGTTCACCATTGGCTTGACAGAGATTTAGCAACACCGCTATTGCCTACCTTCTTCGCGCCAAAAGTCGAGAAGGCGTGGCCACGCCGGAAATAAGAACGGCTCGACTGTAGTAACTGAATCACTCTGACGCAACAATGGAAAGAAAAGCAGTAAAATGTTTACAATAACATGTATCTATTTTAGATAGTACAATTTTACTAATTATATTTAAAAAATTGTCAGTCCTGTAATAAAAGTTTTAAAGATGATATAAATGGTGAACAATATTACAAATATTTACAGTGTGAAGATTGGTTTCATGAAATTTGTGAAGGACTACTTCGTTATGAAACAGTTTTTTCGTGCAAGGCATGCAGGGAGGTTGAAGGTTAAATTTAGGAACAAATTCAGTGAAATTACTGGGGTTTTGCACATATTGCGAAATTAAGAAAGTGTAATGCGAAATTAGCACAATACTGTTCCTAATTTGGCAGGAAAGCTATTTTTTCATTTATCTTTCGTTTTCAAGGTCATTCAATCTCAACATTTTTTGTGAACATAAGTTATAATGTATAACTTTCTTGTCAACAAACCCCATCTGTTTGAAACATATTTCAATCAGTAATAATTCCGATTTATTGAACTTACTGCGAAATTAGGCAAGTTTACTATACACAAATCTGTGTCAGGTTACTTTAGGCTTTTGTTACGCCTTGCATATACGATCAACTTATCTCTGCAAATAAAATCCCTTAGACTATAAATTAAATGATTTTTTCTTCCGAAATCATCGGAACTACGTGTACCTCAGCTCTAGTTTCACCCAGTATAATTCTGTACATGTATTTTATGTATCCATGGTATTTTACATGCGGATATGAATAATGATTTTATGTATCCATAATATTTAATTCATGGTCGAACTAGAAATTACGTTTCTAGCTACTTCAAAAAATAATTTTCTTCTGTGGTGCAATATAGACTGTATCTTTTTCCCTCTTGGTCGAACTTGAAGTCTCCGCTTTGGAGTGGACGTTTATCTGTGGGCGTTAAAGCACAGCCTAGTATATACAGTCACGAAGCTTGAGTTTTGAGGGTGCTAGGAACAACAGACTGTGCAGGTACTATTTCGCATTGTCTGTAATGAGGCGATAGTAGCGATCCTAGTGGTTAGCAACTATCTATGGATGCATATTTACCACGTATTGAGCTTCGTGACTGTATATACTAGACTGTGGTTAAAGTCTTTAAGATATAAAAACGTTGACGAAATGTTAGTGGAGGAAATGCGTTGAACGAAACGTCCTGGAACGATCGTCATAGTTGGATTAACACGACTAGAGGAAAGAATCGCCGTAATACATGGAATCTAATTACCTCAGAGTGTAGTGCCCCGATCGCATTGTACAAGTTCGAGCTGCAATTGAGCAGGAATAAATTGTTCCCCAAAGCGAATATTGTTAGACTTCGAAATATGATATTAAGGACTATCCAGAGAACGGAAAAGCCTCTGGCACTTGGAACACTTGTCAGAAGTCGAGCCAGTAGAGGGAATAGCGGCGCTTTCAGCTACAAAGACTGAAGATAACAGCAAATTCCGCGTACATGTTGAAGATAAAAGCGGGTTTGCGCTTCCTAGTTGACAGGGACGGCGGAACTGATTATCGTAATTCGTCACTCAAGGCACGATAAACTAATAATGGTTGACAGTTATTTTCTGCCAATGTAACTTAAATATTAACTTAAGGAACCTAAATTCTAAATGTAGTTATTGAGCTACGACGATTTCAATAATTTAATCTCATTAAATGACATCGATTAAAGCAGTTCTTCCCAAAGCTTCTCAAATCTGAACTCTGTACAAAAAAAAGTCTCTTTCTCTCTCTGTCTCCCTCTCTCTCTCTCTTTTGTCTCTGAGATTTTCAATTTCAAGGGGAGTTCAAACTTTTGATTTCATGGTAGTCATAGGCGAGAAACTTATTTTTCATAAACACGAAATTATTTACTTATTTATTAATTTATTAATCTAATAATTTATTAATCTATTAACCTATTAATTGAATAATCCATTAATTTATTAGTGTATTAATATATTAATTTATTTATTAATCTATTAATTTATTTATTAATCTAGGTATTAATTTACTTATTGGTCCATTAATTTATTTATTAATCCATTAATTTATTTCTTAATCAATTTATTTATTTATTATTCTATTAATTAATTAATCTATTTATTTATTTATCTATTAATTTATTAGTTTACTTGTTTACTTGCTTACTTGTTTACTTGCTTATTTATTTGTTTGCTTGTTTATTTATTTATTTATTTATTCATTTATTCACTTATTCATTTATTCATTTATTCATTTATTTATTTATTTATTTATTCATTTATTCATTTATTCATTTATTTATTTATTTATTCATTTATTCATTTATTCATTCATTCATTCATTTATTTACTCATTTATTTATTCATTCATTCATTCATTTATTCATTTATTCATTCATTCATTTATTTATTCATTCATTCATTCATTCATTTATTCATTCATTCATTCATTCATTTATTTATTTATTTATTTATTTAAGGATCTGGTTTCTGTATCTGCAGGTGATTCCGGTAAACGGCTTCTTTCTTCGTTAACCCACCTTTGCAATTTTCTCTTACATGGCGACTTAGATTCTGGGATTTGTCCTGTATTTTACGGAGCTTTCCTTATTGCGATCAATAAAAAGGATGGTGGCATCATATCTATTGTCATTGGGAGCACTTTCCGAAGATAGGTATCCAAAATAGCTTGTGTTAGTGTCAAAGAAGAAATTAGTGAATATTTAGACCGAATCAATTTGGCTTCGGTTCACCTCAGGGCTGTGAAAGTATTATTCACTCATTGCGCTCATTCATTTCTGCCAATTCTCACTCTGATAAAATCATTCTTTAGTTAGATTTCAGAAATGCCTTCAATTGTATTGAAAGAGATACCATGTTTATTTATTTATTTATCTATTTATTTATTTATTTATTTATTCTGACAGACAGACAGACAGACGGACGGACGGACGGACGGACGGACAGACAGACTTACAGACAGACAGAGACAGACAGAAGACAGACAGACAGACAGACAGACAGATAGATAGATAGATAGATAGATAGATAGATAGATAGATAGATAGATAGATAGATAGATAGATAGATATAGATAGATAGATAGATAGATAGATAGATAGGTTGATAGGTAGGTAGGTAGATAGGTAGATAGGTAGGTAGATAGATAGATAGATAGATAGATAGATAGATAGATAGATAGATAGATAGATAGATAGATAGATAGATAGATAGATAGATAGATAGATAGATAGGTAGGTAGGCAGGTGGGTAGGCAGGCAGGCAGGCAGGCAGGTGGGTGGGTGGCAGGGCAGGCAGGCAGGCAGGCAGGTGGCAGGCAGGCAGGCAGGCAGGTAGGGGTGGGTAGGTAGGTGGGTAGATAGATAGATAGATAGATAGATAGATAGATAGAGATAGATAGATAGATAGATAGATAGATAGATAGATAGATAGATAGATAGATAGATAGATAGATAGATAGATAGATAGATAGATAGATAGATAGATAGATAGATAGATAGATAGATAGATAGATAGATAGATAGATAGACAGACAGACAGACAGACAGACAGACAGACAGACAGAGAGAGACAGACAGACAGACAGACAGACAGACAGACAGACAGACAGACAGACAGACAGACAGACAGACAGACAGACAGATAGATAGATAGATAGATAGATAGATAGATAGATAGATAGATAGATAGATAGATAGATAGATAGATAGATAGATAGATAGATAGATAGATAGATTTATTGAGCAATATTACACATACAGATGTACTATATTAAGAGAATTTCCTCTTAAATTCAATGCACGGGTCTTCTGACCGTACGTGCTGTGTAAAAAAAGTCCTACTTTTTAGATTTCACTCCCCTCACGATAGCTAGATCCATCCACTCTCCAAAAAAAAAAAAAAAAAAAAAAAAAAATCACACAGATTAAAATCAAAATGGCACAAACAAAACACATTATATATTATAATATATCCTAAGCATAAAAGTGTATAATTGAGTAGTTACCATTATCCCTTCGTCAGTTCTCATCACAAACTTCAATAGCTGAAGTTCTAATCTGTCTCTCCTTCAAGAGGAACAATCCAGTCTTTTGTTCGTATTCTCTATTCCCCATGAGGTCAAGACATGCAAGCGAACTCCTATTCTGACTTAGCATCGAGTGTGGTAGGTATCTTTTCCGGATATGTTCCAATTCGACACACTGCAATAAAATATGTGTCCAGGAGTCTTTTTCTCCGCACATCGGACAAAGGCGCTCTCCTTCTTCGTTGACAATTTTATTACCCTTCCATGCCCCCAATCTTAGCCACGCTAAACCTGCCCTGCTGTCTTTGTTACAAGAATTTATGTAGTCACAGCTCCCCCAGTTAAGCATGAGATCTGATTGTAGATGCAGTGAGGACTTTTCCGAACATTGGAGCTCAATCTCTTGCCTCTCGATATCAATTAAACCACATTTTCACATTACGCCTTTTTTCCTTCTGTTATATGACACTTTTATTGGAATATCTTTATTTTATAGTGGCACAAGGTTCAAAGTTTGAAAGTTGTAATATCTTGAACTGTAAAACCCATAATACACAAAATTGTAGGTCGACCAGTTGTCAGACCATACTTATCAAAAGAACCTGTGGAAATATAACAAAACTTGAGGCTGTCATTTTAGGAATGCTACGTTATCACTCGTTCGCCTTAACTTATATTATTTACACAATTTGTGTCAAAAATTAATAATAGTTGAAATGACACGAAAGTGGCATTATTTAAAAATGTTTCATATCTACATCTACCAGTACTACTAATAAGCACGTATTTATACTGCCAAATTTTTATAAAATATGAAAACAAATGCCTGTTGAAACAAAATTATTATAATTAGGACTATCATAACTAGGGAGCGGATTTTTATGTGCTAAAAATTTTAAATATATTTATTTTTATGTGCTAAAAAGTACAAAAATATTTGCTAAAAATAAAAAAATATTTCTTTTCAACATGACAAAATACCTTAGCTTATATTTGAGTGCTAGTAGTTGGCCGAGAATTGCAGTGAACAACAAAGGTCATCTCCAAATCCTCCACCACAAATGCATGCCGATTATCTCTGAACAACGACTTATACTGTGAAAACGATCTTTCCACATCACAGAACGTCAGACGTGCATATTTAAAGAGAGGAATGTCACAAACACAAACACCGAAAATTTCACCTACAGGCACATCCTCCAACACTTGAGCAGCTTTACACATTTTTTTTTATATCCACTGTTTTTCCCAAACACATTCTGGAATTTGTCCCTTAGTACTTGTACTTCTGAACCTGGTAGTTTAATTTTCACGGCACGCACCTTTCAGACAACAGGTTTTTGGATGTTTCCAGTTTTTTATAGTGTCTCACAAAAAGCTGATTTGCTAATAGGAAAGCCAAATCGTTTTTAAATAACCATCTTTCAATATATCTTGAAGGATATCGATTAACGAAGCCCGATAACAGGGAATCACAACAAAACGTATTGCCTTACTTGCTAGACATGAGCGAGAGGGGAGAGATTTGTTTAAATTAAATAATGTTCATACCCGAGCTCTTATCTGTTGTGTTTCACAAACAAAGCGTGGAATGAAATCATCTTCAACAACAATAAACATTCCTAATTATGTGTTGCAAGATCTCTCCTTCTTGTCCATGTTCATTTATTCTCTAATAATAACACTGATATGCTGCCTAGCAGTTCTCAGAACTTGAGGCGATACTATTACGAAAATGGATCACGGATACACCACACCGTGGTTGGAAACACGAAGCAACCAAGAATTCTTAAAAAGATAACATACTTCTGAGTGATATAATTGATTTAGTTTTAAAATGTTTAAAAGTTCTTGTAAAAATTTATTTAAGTAAAAAAACTCCAAGATTTATGTGTTAAAACAGATTTCCTGAAAATATGTATTTACATAATTTTTTTGTGAAAATATGTGTTTTTGTGTGAAATAAAATTCGGGTGTTAAACTTGAAACTTCATGTTCGGAATTTTTAACTTTGTTAATTATGTTTTATCATATGCAAAAATAATATTTAATTACATAGGAATCCGCTCCTTAATCATAACAAGTCATATATACGTTTTGATTATTGATATTCAAAACGAAAGTGCCAATATAGTTGCTTCTATTCATGAAAACTTGTTAAATACATGCAGAAGAAATAATGACACTCCAGGACCATACGCATTAGATTAAAATATGCGGATACAGTCAAGTATAATCAATCGTAACTTCTATAAGTGATTTACTGGTAAATTGCAGAAAAATTGGTATGGAACATCTCCAGTCGCCAATTATTTTTGAAGTGCTATGATTACAATCCAAATATAATAGACAACATCATAAGGAAGACAAAACAAAAACTTAACAAACACAAAAACACACAAAACACAACACAAACACAAGAACACAAGAAAAACATCACACTAACATACGAAAACAAAAGCACACATAAGATCGCATCTTCATTCAGAAAGCAAAAATACAACATAGCATACAGAACAGAAAACACACTACAAAGACATCTCAACACACAAACAACACAAACAAATAAATACAACCACATAGGCGTATACAAACTCACATGTAATAGTTGCGACAAGTTCTACATTGGACAGAC
The DNA here is from genome assembly GCA_025594305.2 of Periplaneta americana. Lineage (NCBI taxonomy): Eukaryota > Metazoa > Arthropoda > Insecta > Blattodea > Blattidae > Periplaneta > Periplaneta americana. The sequence continues at coordinate 13,238,891 of JAJSOF020000039.1, read as the reverse complement.
AGGCAAATCATTCCAAACACGCTACAAAGAACACATTAAAGCAAAAACCAGAGGACAAAATACATCTACATATGCCGAACACATAACATATGCTAACCACACATACAATAACATAAATACAGACAAGGAAATCCTACACATACAACCCAAAAACCAAAAACTCAACACACTAGAACAATATGAAATATACAGACACACACTAAAACACAGCCTAATCAAATTCTCAACACACAGATCAATTTCAGAACACACACATTATTTGACTCCACTTTTCAACACGCAAATGCACCCCTACAACAGGCAGCGATGTCGAGATGACGTCGAGGTATAGTAGGCTCTGACGATGGTGTACAGTATATATCGAAACAGCTGTAAGCCACACGAACTTACATAATTAACACGAGTAAGATCGCCATTTAATCAATCATTTATATTTAAGTGTTAAAAATAGTGTACGCAAGATTTAAGATGGAATAAATTATTATTATTATTATTATTATTAATGTTATTAGTGTATTTTTTTATTTCCGTTTAACTATTAAACTTTATTTTTAATTATTGTGCGTTACTTTCCGATCCACCTCACATTTTCTTTGATAGAACTTTTCAAGAACTGTACATGGTAATATCTTTTAAGTCTGTAGTGCTGATGCATCTTGCATTGCATGTTTCACGATTCTCGCATCTCCAGTATCTTCTTGTTCAGTCCCTGCTGTATGAATTATATTGGTAACAAAATCCCTAGTTTATCAGTAGCGATTGATTTCTTCTTTATTCGTGGCATTTTGTAGGTTCTTATAATATCGATATAAACAGAAAATTTACTCTTAGTTTTGATCATTGTCTAGTTACCTATGTAGCATTGTAGAATTACAGTTTCATAATTTCTGTGTTATGGACGGACTTTTGGACTGCACTGCAAACCCAGCTTTCTCCAATCTTTCCTATTTTCTGTCTTCCTTTTCCTTTCCTCATATGATCCATATATCTTAATGTCTTCTCCCGTTCACCATTCCTTCCAGTGTATCCTTCATCCTTACAGTTTCTTCTCAGCCAGTGACACAAAATCCAATTCCTTTTTCTCTTCCTGATCAGTTTCAGCATCATTCTTTCTTTCATAATTTTTGTGTTACCACTCTTTCCAAACACAGCTTTGTTTCTTATTCTGTCTGTCCACTTCACATTCTTTGTATCCATTCTTCTCCATATCCGCATTTCAAATGCTTCTATTTTCCAACACAGTTTCCTTTCTCTGTCACTTCTCCTAATTTCAAATCCATGTTTCCTAATGTTCATGTTTCTGCCATACAATGCCACATTCCATACAGAGCAATTCACTAGTCTCGTCCTTAGTTCTTTTTCCAGAGGTCCACAGGAAATGCTTTTTTCTATTAAAAGCTTCCTTGGCCATTGCTATTCTCCTTTTGACTTCCTGGCATCAGCTCATGTTACTGCTTATAGTACACCCTAAGTATTTGAAGCTGTCCACTTGCTCTACTGCCTCATTTAGAATTCGCAAGTTCATCTTCTTTATTTTTCTTCCTATGACCATGCTCTTCGTCTTATTTGCATTTATCTTCATCTCATACTGGTCCATCACAGCTGTCATTTAGCTCCAGTAGCATATCCTTTAGTATCATCTCCTCTTCTGCTAACAACGCCATATCATCTTACGCACTTTATTCTTCTTCCTCCTACTATCACTCCTCCCATGTTCTGAAAACAGTTATTCACTAAATCCTCCAAGTAGATGTTGAACAGCGTAGATGATAAAGGACATCCTTGACGTACTCCTCTCCCTATTTCACTTCCTTCTGACATTTCTTCTCCTATCCTGACTTTGACTCGTTGTTTCATATAAAGATTACTGAACAGCCACCTATCTTTCCAATCCACACCAATTTTCTTTAGGATCCTCATTAGTTTATTCCAATCCACTCTATCAAAAGCCTTTTCTAGGTTCACAAATACTACATACACTTCTTTATTCTTTTCTAGGAAAATTGCTTGTGGACGATAATACAGTGGACGATAATACAGTGGACGAACGTTAATTGGACAGAACATGTTAGTGGACGAAAGTAGTTTATGGGCAATAATATAGAGGACCAAATATCTTAGACGTCAGTGCATTGGACGAACAATGTTGGACTAAATTGAGAATGGACAAAAAAACTTTGGACTAATGTTTCAGAAAGCAAATAAAACCGGCAATATCTATAACAAAAAATTACACAATTTCAGAATGTTACTTCTAGATTGGGACAATTAGGTCTATGATGATCGTTTTGTATTGTATTGTATTGTATTTATTAACATTCCATGGTATTCATACATTGCTTTACAGCTAGAATATGGAACAAGTCAAAAAACTTAATACTATTATAAAGTCTTAATTTATAGTCTCAGTCTAGATGAAATATATATGCAGACGAGATTTACAATATAGTCTTCTAGTACAACACATAGTTTTAGTATAAATTTCATGAAGTGTTATTGAATGTCATGAATTCACTTACAGAATAGAAGGCGTGAGAAATTAGGTACGGTACTTCTTTAATTTGGCCCTAAATAATCTTATGTTTTGAGTTTAATTTTTTATATCGATAGGGAGGCTATTAAAAATTTTTACTGCCATATAACGCACTCCTTTTTGATAGCACGATAGACTTGCCGAAGGAGTATGAAAGTCGTTTCTTTGACGTGTATTTATGCTGTGAACTGTTGAATTAGTTACAAAGTTTTCACGATTACATACGAGGAAGATTATTAATGAAAAGATATACTGACAAGCCATGGGCATAATTTGTAGTTTTTTGAAAATAGTCCTACAAGATTCCCTAGATTTGGCACCTACTATTATTTTAATTACTCTTTTTTGTAATAGAAATATACTGTTACTATCTGTGGAATTTCCCCAGAATATTATTCCAAAACTCATTACCGAGTGGAAGTATGCAAAGTATATTGATTTTAAGGTATTGATATTTACTATCTTATAAAAAATCATAAAAAAATAGGCTTAAGGACCTTACTAATAGACGGTAACTATACACAGTACTTAAAGGGTGTAAATGATATGTTGTTATTGAAGTGTTGTATCAGTGAAGAATTATGTTGTGTCAGTGAAGTGTGTTCTATCAGTGAAGAAGTATGTCGTGTCAGTGAAGTGTGCTGTGTAAGTGAAACGTGTTCCTGTCAGGGAAGCTTTATAGTTTATAGTGGCAGTGCAAAGAATTTGAACAGTGAAATGTGTCGTAGTTCCAGTGCAGTGAGTGAGTTGACAGCGAAATGAGTGTAATGTTGAAAGGTACTTGTGCAGATATGAACATATACTCGTGGATTTTAGTTCGATCTTAGTTTTAAGATACAAACTAGAATATTTCAAATGTTATTTTAAGTGATCGTTTCATTTAATTTAGTATATTCCCTGTTGTTGTTATTATTATTATTATTATTATTATTATTATTATTATTATTATTAGTATTAATTATTAGTATTATCATTATTGTATTTTTAATTAATAAGTTTATTATTGTCATTATTGAGTGTAATTAGTTACCACTGCCACCGGGTATATACCCATTGCAGTGTGAATAAATACATACATACATCTCTTGCATAGATCTAATAGCAAAACAAGCTGAATTTAGTTTGGGGGTAATTTCTTTAATATGATTTTTCCAATTTAACACATTATCGATTTTTAAGCCAAGAAATTTGGTTGTCGTTGTTTCTAATAGGGATCTGTTGTTAATTATTGCGCTAGAAGTTTGCGAGGTTGAATTTGCACAGGATTTAAATTGAATTATGTTAGTTTTGTTACAATTTAATACCAATTTATTGACTGAGAACCAGTCACATATTTTGAAGAGAATTTCCTCTGTTGAAGATTGGAATGTGTTGGAGTTATTGGCTGTAATTACTACACTTGTGTCATCTGCAAATAATATGGGATGACCTACACAGTTAGAAAACAGATTACTTCGCTAACAAACCGTCATATAAAATTTAGTAACATTTTAACTTGTTTTATGGGTTCATTGTTTTGCAAAATAGCTTCAAGCGGCCATGAGCTTAATACAAAACGCATTATATTCAAAACTAAGACTTAATCAGTAGCAGCTACAGTTTCATGACTAATGTCAGGGAAGTGTACTATCAGTCTACTGATATCACATGTCATAAGTAAGAGCTGTCCTTGACTTTAATATCCTCTAACAAAGGACCTCCCACACATTCAATATCTCCGTACACATGTTTATCTATTCACGCTGTAATTCGTGTCGTGAATATATGTATAGCCTATTTGTACAAGTTCAAACGTAGAAGTATGTACGGGCTATTCCATATGCAATCGATCAGTAAAAAAACCTCGCATTTTTTTATACTCTAATTTTTTCCCTATTTATACAAGGTGCTGAGGGGAGTGCATTTTCAAAAATATACTATCGAAACTCAAACGGTTTTTGTATAATTGAGCGACAAATTTAGCGTATTTTATAAAAACAAGCCTCTTTCAGCGCTCAGAACTCTGGAACCATTTACTGCAGAACATTGAACGAGAGCTTATTTTGAAGCTGACATTTCGTAGGTTATGTTAAGCAGTAATCCTTATTTTTATTGTACACAGAGAGACAGATAATCTGATTTTTCTTACTTTCAGGCTATTTGCCAATTTGTAAAAATGTAAAAAAATATATATTGAAAAAAAAACCTTGCATTATTAAGAGGGATTCGGCATTGCTTGCTTAGTGGTACGGCAATAAGTTTCGAGGGTATTAAATAGATTATTTTCACACGCCTAGACTTGAACGGCACAGTACCGCACGCACTGGCCGACAGCTGAAGGTAAGCGAGCGTTGGGCGTCATTTTACTCCTGTGTTTATGAAAACTTGCTAAAGCTAGCACAGCCATGACTGCTAGACGACACATCACGTTTTATGTCTCCTGGTCTTGCTTACCTCGGCTAGCTCCCGCCTCACAGTCAGCTGGTTAGTTCACGCGCGTACTATTTATTTTCTTTATTTGATATTTTCAATACTTTATTATCAACGTGCCATCAGTAAAAAAATATGTGTTTATTTGTACTTTCAATACGGAATCTAACTATATATTTTTAAAATATTTTTTCCTTAGCAAAGGCGTCTTAATGAGGAAAAATCTAAATTTCTCCATTTCCAAAAAGTAATAAAATCTCAATATAAACATTTCCAGCATATCTAAAAAAAGTAATGAAAATCTGTTTATTGTCAATATAAACTTTTATTTCTCATCATCAAAATAAACCATGATTTTGATCATTGGGTGAAAGGGTTTCGAGCCACAAAGTTTAAAGTTGCTACTTTTATGAAAATACGATAAATTTAAATATTTTTAATTTAAACACTATGAAGTTCTGATGCCTCAAACTTTGCACAAAGCATTGTATCACAGTTCTCTACGTACAAAAAAGTTTTATTGTATTTAGAAATTGTAAAGTCAATTTTCTCTATATTTCGGTCGATTTGAGATGGAATAGCTCGTACAGTGTTTATTGTTCAAGTTGCGATTTAATTGAATACCTGAGAATGAGAGAAGTGGATAAAGACCATTTTTTATAAAATTGGGACTTTAATGCGAAACGCAACTACAGCTCTTGTTCCATCTATTGGTGTGAAATGGTAGTCAAATACTTCATATAAAGAGAACTAGACAGCTCTGAATATTCACTTTTGTTGAGAAGAAGTAGACAAAGACCAGACTTGACACACAACATGCTAGTGGCTGATATTTTGTTGCTATGAAGAAAGGAGCGCATGTGGATGAAATTAACTTGTATTTAGCCGGAAATCTGTACGATTCGCCATTGCCAATAAGTCAGGAAAAAACAGGTGATATTTTGAAGCTTAAGAAGTTCATTTCTCCAGTGTGTATAAGTCAGACGTCCTCAACTGACCGTGGCGCTAGTTACTGTGCTCTAGAGATGGGTAAAAAAAGCTGGAACAGTTTATTTGAAACTGTTTTACAATTGAAACTGTTTCGATATGAAACAGTTTCGTGATATAACCTGTTCCAACTGTTCCAAAGAGTGTTACACTGCTCCAGCGATCACTTCAAAGTGCCACATGGTTCCACGAGATAAACAGTTCAGTTTCTAAACAGTTTTCCTCTTCTTTGTTGTCTGCAAAGTCCACGTGTAGCGCTATCATTGACCTCCAATGGAAAGTAGTTGTAATATCCATGTTCCACCCGGCCTTCGTGCAACAGTAGCCTATGCAGGATCGCGCAACTTAATTGTACGAATCAAATTCCCTAATAAATCTCCTAATTATTAGCTGTCCATTGATGGAGAATATGTTCATGGTACTCTAACATAGCGTTAATTATTAATATACCGCAAAACATATCATCGGCTAATACCATCGTTATTAAACTGTCCTAGGGTTATATGCGTTATTTTTACTAAAATCGATTTATTTTGAATTGCAGTTATTTATTGTACCCTTAACAGTAACCTACTAAAAATGACTTTCTTAATCATAATACACTGAACATCTGATTTAAAGACGATTCAAGGGCCTTGAAACATGTTCGCAAAGCAGATGAAAAGTTGAAACAGTTGGAACACTTGGAACAGTTTTGCACTGATGTTGTAAACATATTCTTATGAAACTGTTATTTTGGAACAGTTTCGTTCATGAAACAGTTACAGTCGAAACTGGTTCTTAAAAAGAACAGTTTATCCCATCTCTACTGTGCTCCAACCACGAGAAAGTCTCTGCCGGATGATACGAAAGGTAGTAATGCTGTGAATGAATGTTGATGTCATAAGAAGTCATAAGGTCACACTTTATCTCTATTGGCTCGCTGTCACAGCACAAACAATAACATTGATACACACATGTTTATACGGGGACATCATTTTATTTTTACTAACATTTTTAATATTAACCTGGCTATACATTTAGAGAACCGGAAACACCGTTTCCTACCCCCTTCCACGACTGTAGTTCGATGATACTGACGTAAGACACAAAAAAAATCACTTTACTAGGTATACGAGGGAAGAAAAGTAGTTCATCCATTTACGTAAATTAGGAAATATCGCGATTTTGAGTTCGATAATTTTCATTAGGTTTTTGTTTAATCAAAATACGGTACTGTATTAAGAATAAGTGTTTTTACTCACTAACTGAGTTATCCATGCGAACGTATTCATTATGCAGTGCATATTATACTGTCTACAGCACATTAGCGTACAATATAGAGAATGAAGTTAAATTGAAAAATAATCATAATATGGATATTGAAACACATTTTTGAAAATGGTGGCCGTTCATTTCGATACAGGCTTCAGTTCTTTTGTGCATGTTATCGCACTATAGATTATTGCATTTAATTCCAATTACCGGTTTCGTCCTTCGTACTAGTAACTCATGTTGAAATAATTCTGTACCTACTCTATAAAAGAGTACCTTACGTACTGTAAATTCAATCTTCACTTCTGCCCGACCCGCACAGATAAAATTACTCAGACATGCTATCTACTGTCCGTCCAAGTGGTTATGCCGCAGGATCGTAGAAAGGGAGGAAATCATGTGACAGTTAATTACTTAATGAGACCCTTTTATTTAAGTTATTTTAAACAGCTGTATAATATTACGTAAACGTCCAATTCCTAACAGAAATTAATGTTTTCAGAAAAGAGCTAAGACAGCCCAGCTTTTACAGAGGGGCGAGCAGAAGCAGGTGGGAGAAATCGGGATGCGATGTAGGCACAGTACTTGTGCGAAAATATGATTAAATATTGAAAGCTCTTTCGTCACTGGAAAACGCAAACATATTTCTGGAACGTACTATACTCTCTAACTCAGTGCTGTTTACTATATGCAGTCTTGATTCTGTGCGGAGGACAGTTCGAACTTCATTAGTAGAAGGGGTGGGAGTGAAGTACATTCAAAAACTCAGGTACAATAAAAATGTTAGTAAAAATAAAATGATGTCTCTGTACTACCCTAGTTACAAAATTAGATCACTGTTAATCTCCTGGTCTTTTCATCTCTCCATACAGGAAATAACATATGCAGGAGAGCGCATGGTTTTTAAACAGACGTTATAACGGTAATATTATATATCTACTTCGCTCCAATAGATGAGGCAATAGTAAGCACATTCCTTTCACTGTTGATCTCCTGGTTGGAGAACAGTATGTGCAGCGCCTCGCCTGCCGTGTAGCGATGTCTGTGCAGGCGGAAGGCCACAGTTCGTTCTCTGTAGTACACAGTGGCGGACCAGAAATGTCAGAAGAAGCGATGTCCGATAGGCCATCCAAGCCATTGAATTTGTTATTATGGGAAGAGTCATTTCTATTTGCTCATCCGCACTATAATAGTAGTTGTGGTAGTAGTAGTGTCATAGTAGTAATACCACTCTAGTTCGCCTTTGACCCTAGAGCGGTACGTAGCATCCCCTTGCATATATGTCGAGGTGTATGATAAGAATCTTATATAAACATAAGGTATAAAATTACAAACACAAACATGTTTTGTACTATTCCTGGGATTTTGGTCAATAAAAACAAATTTGTTTTATTATTATTATTATTATTATTATTATTATTATTATTATTATTATTATTATTATTATTATTATTATTGATTCGGCTAAATTGGAAAATATTCAAAGAAAATTTATTTCCTTATGTGCTTTTCGATTTATACCCAATTCTTCAGACTTTAACTATGAGATTACCTGTAGAAATTTTAACTGTTGTAGACTTTATTCTAGACGTCAAAATCTTGATTATCAATTTTTTTGCAAAGTTATCAAGGGTGATATTGATTGTGAGTCTATCATAAACAATATCAGCCTTCGTATTCCTACAAAAGGTTTAAGATTTCAAAAAATTTTATAACAGAAATTCTAAATCACTTTCTCCAGTTTGTAGATGCATAAAATATGCCAATTTGCATGGGCACAATTTAGATCCTTTTAAGGTTTAGTTTCGTTTTGATTATTAGTATTTACTGTTCTTGTTCTCGATTTTATTTATGTATGTTTTTGTTTATTTAAGATATTATTTATTTGTTTTTGCACCTTTGTATCTTCTGTTTGTGTATTGTGCTGAACTATAATTGGCCTCTGGCTGTTGTTCAGCACACAAATATTAATAATAAATAAATAAATAAATTATTATTATTATTATTATTATTATTATTATTATTATTTCAGTACGTAGCATTGTGATTTTACCCTCTTTGGTGATATCTGGTATTAGTTGGCAACACTGAGGAAACGGCAAAATTAGTTTTTTAGGAACTACACTTACTAATACCCTAGATCATATACACCCAGATAGGTCGGCCTTATAGGCTTTGAGGTTAACAAAAATTTTTGTCAGGTTTACTACGCTGCCGTCTAGTTGTTAACATAAGGAGTCACGTCATAATTCCCATTTGAATTGCATTAGCGACTGTACTGCCATCTCGTGTTCGTTTACGGCGGACGGGTGGCGATCCTGGCGGCTGTTCTCTTCAAAGTGTTGCCGATTTTAACATAGCGATGAGTTATCTGTTACACATATGATCTAGGCTAATACAATTACTGCTACTACCGCTGCTAGTGATGCTACTGCTACTACCGTTCCCAGGACTGCTACTACTACTACCACAACTACTACTACTACCACAACTACTACTACTACCACAACTACTACTACTATTACTACAACTACTGGTACTACCGCTGCTAGTGCTGCTACTACTACTACCACAACTACTACTATTATTACTACAACTACTGATACTACCGCTGCTACTACTACTACCACAACTACTACTACTATTACTACAACTACTGATACTACCGCTGCTACTACTACTACCACAACTACTACTACTATTACTACAACTACTGATACTACCGCTGCTAGTGCTGCTACTACTACTACCACAACAACTACTATTACTACAACTACTGGTACTACCGCTACTACTGCTACTACTACTACCGCAACTACTACTACTACTACTGCTGCTACTACTACTACTGCTACTGCTCCTACTACTACTGCTACTACTACTACTACTGCTGCTACTGATACTACTACTACTGCACTACTACTACTACTACTACTGCTGCTGCTACTACTACTGCTGCTACTATTACCGCTGCTGCTACTACTCACTACCACTGCTACCGCTGCCACTGATACTACTACCGCCACTGCCCTACCACCACTGCTGCCACTGATACCACCACCGCCACCACTACTACCGCCGCTGCCACCACCACTCTACCACTACCACCGCTGCCAGTACCACCACCGCTACCACTGCCACCGCTACCACCACCGCCACCGCCGCCACCACCACTGCCACCGCTGCCACTACCACCGCTGCCACTGCCACCGCTGCCACTGATACCACCACTACCACTGCTACTACTACTACCACTGCCACTGCCCTACCACTACCGCTACCACTACTGCTGCCACTGATACCACTACTACCACTACTACTACCACTGCTGCCCCTACCACTACCACTACTACTACCACTGCTGCCACTACCACCGCTGCCACTGCTACCACTACACTACTACTTACCATCACCGCTACCACTACTACTACTACTACTGCTACTGCTACTGCTACTACTACTACTACTACTGCTACTGCTGCTACTACTACTACTACTACTACTGCTACTGCTGCTACTGCTACTGCTGCTGCTACTACTACTATTACTGCTACTGCTACTACTACTACTACTACTGTTGAGGCTAGTGCAACAAGGTCCACGACGCCCACTCATTGGATAGCCTAATCTTCATAATTGTGTGCTCTCCTGTTACGCATTATTAACAAGTAGCGGTATCCGGTTAAATTATATGCGGATGAGAAAATTCTAACGAGGGATCCGTGTCCTTGGTCTGTAATGATGACTTATGCCAAGCGAACCTGTCTGCAGTTTATCGCGTAACGGAAACCGTCCACCTGTGCGCCACTCATCCTTGTCATGATAACTGTCGAGCGTGTACATTGTACTCGTGGTTCGAATTCATATTCAGAGGGTACCGTATCCTCTTTCAGAATAAAATTACTGAACAAGGTTCCAATTCGATGTTTTCTATTATTGCTTGCCAAGTGATTTTCACTTCATTTCGATTATTGTGACGCTTTATTCAGTGATCTCGGGGTGGATTTATCCCAGAAACTGCAGGGTGTTCATAATGCGTGTGTTCGTTTCATTTGTAATGTCCGCTACTACGATCACATTTCGCCTTCCTTCGATAAATTATTGTGGCTCAGGTTAAATGCGAGGAGAAAGTTACATTCCCTTTCTCTCTTATACCGAATTTTGCACACCTCTACTCCCTCTTACTTATCTGTCCGATTCCACAGTCTTTCTCGGTATCATAACTTAAATACTCGGTCACTATATGACAACACGCTAGAAATACCACTGCACACATCATCTCTTTATTCTTCATCTTTCACTGTTGCTACTTCTCGTCACTGGAATTCTCTGCCGCCTGAAGTCAAGGGCTGCCGAACTTTAATTTCCTTTAAATGTAAATTAGAAAAGTATCTTATGATGAGTTGCCAGACCTAACGTGTTGCAAATGTGTTCCACTGTATTTATTATTTTTTTTATTATCTAAATCGTGTTTATTTATCACTTAACGCCAATATGTATCCCACTGTGTTGTTGTTCTTTATTATTAATCTATTTTTTGTGTACATTTTATTCAATTGTCGGCTTCTGATTTAATTATGTAAGTCCTACTTAATTGTAATCTAATATTAATATGTATACTAATGTGTTTATTTTTATTTTTACTGTGTACATTTTTCTTTTTTTATTGAATTATTGGCTTCTGTTTTTATGTGATTCGCATTTGTTTCTAACAAATTAATATGTATTTCACTATGTTTATTTTTATTTTATGAGGTAAATTTTATGTAACTACCTCTTTTGATCTCATTATGTAATCAGTATGTAATTACTTAATTCTGATCAAGTTTTATGTTCAAATGTGTAAGCAAGTTTTAATCCTGTTTGAGTGTAAGAGAAGGCCTTAATGCCTTAACTCTGCCAGGTTAAATAAAGCCATTATTATTATTATTATTATTATTATTATTATTATTATTATTATTATTATTATTATTATTATTTGTCTTTGCTTCTTTTTCCATTCGATTTTGCAGTAAAAATGTTTTTCTATTATCTATTGTTGTTTTTGTTTTTGTTATTTTCGCTTTTTGTTTTTTTGTTGTTTTTGTTGTTTTGTTTTGTTTTTGTTTTTATGTTTTTTTCTTTTGTTTTTGTTTTTGTTTTTGATTTTGGTTTTCTTTTTGTTTTGTTTTATTATTATTATTATTATTATTATTATTATTATTATTATTATTATTATTATTATTATTATTATTATTATTATACAGTGAAAGCTCGTTCATGTATTTAAAAGGGTAATGATTAGAGGACGTTTAAATGAGAAAACGTGCTCCTGAAAAATTAAAAGCACATAAGTTCTTATTCTGTCTGTACACTTCACACGTTCCATTCTTCTCCATATCCACAGTTCAAGTGCTTCTATTCGTTTCTCTTCACTTCATCGCAATGTCCACGTTTCTGCTCCATACAATACCACACTCCATACAAAGCACTTCACTAGTCTCAACTGGCAGCAGCTCATGTTACTGCTTATAGCAAATACCTTACTATAATAATAATAATAATAATAATAATAATAATAATAATAATAATAATAATAATACCGGACAGCTGTATACTAGCAGCACTGACGTGAGTGCGAAATATTATGGACTTGACATCTAGCGGAGCGGCGTGGAATTACGTCTACAAATACAAATATTAATTGCATATACCGTATTTAATGTAACATTATTTTATATCAAAGCTGCATACTCGTATTATGAGAAATATTGCGTATTTTTTCTTTGCTTTAGTGAGACAAAATCAATTCTGACATTAAGAATGAATTTACAATAACGCTTTATATACTCATTGCTGACAACTGCAAAGATAAAAATTGATAGTAATCTGATGCTTGTAATAATTAGTAAAGCCAGGACGAATATAAGAAATAGTGTACGCACTCCTGTGCTTTCTCATTGTCGGTGGCGGACCAGACAACTAGTGGCGCTTCGATCGCTAGGAGCCATCTGTTGTCTGAAGTGAGACACCGAAAATATATTTCTCGCGCGTTTAATGGTGAAAGTTTCTAAAGATTGTTAATATGATTCGTTGTTGAGAGTTATGCAGATGTCTTCAATTTATTGTGCTCTGAATTAACCAGTGACAAAAGAATATTTTATGGTGGTTTAAAAAACAATTACAAAAATTCCGTACTGTTTTGTTCCGAGTTGTAGCTCGGAATACAGTAGAAATAGTGTAACAAGTCATTTCTTTTCATCTTCCAAAGAAAAAAAAATGAGTTTGGGAAATGGGTCAGAGGATTTCGCGGAAAAATAGGCAGCTTTCGGTAAATAACCGATCAGACTGTTTTAATATAAAAAGTCATAAGACAGCAATAACGCGAGTGTGTTGAAAATTACAACCAGGAACTCTACCTCACATTTTCCCTAATTTACCGAAATGATTATATATATGAAAATAAACGTTGCGGAACGATAATATTCGATGAGGTGAAGCAGTAATTAGGAGAGGGAGAGACCGATTTATTAGCGAAATATCTCCATATTTTTTTTTGTTACACGTATTCGCGGGGATGTTCTGGCGACTTGGTTAGAATTAGCTTCCCACACAGATGGTTCAAATTCTCTCGTCACTTGTCAGAATCGGACAGATTTAGGGCCACCTTGGGCAGGGTTCTGCATTGACACTCGTCGAGGCGTAAAATCAGAGAGTTAGACTGGACCCGTGGGAAAGCAACTGCAAGCTTGGGATTTTCCAAAGAACGGGGTTCTCCATAATCGAAAAACTAATTAGATGTTGTGGGAAATCCAAAGTCTAAATTTAGAGATGACGTATTTCGCGCCCAATAAGAAGAGATCGTGGTTCAACTTATGAGGTCACTTTGGACCAATAGAGAATAGATTTTAGGCCGGTTAAGTGACGTAGTTTTTAACCAATAGGATAGTTAGTTTTAGCGTAGGGTAGGTTTTTATAAATAAGGGTGACGGGGAGCGGAGATGATCACAACATCTCATCGTGTCGGCGGCCCTACATACAGGGCACAATCACTACTCCTTTTCGTGTCGACGGCCCTACATACAGGGCAGAATAACTACTTCGTTTCGTGTCGACAGGATAACTACTTTTCTTCGTGTAGACGGCGCGACATCTTTTTTTTTTTTTTTGTGTCGGCGGCCCAACTTAATAGTCTTTCTTCCGACGAAGACTCGATAGATAGAACTTTGTCATCGGCGAGACCACTCGTCAACGTTTAGGAGCTTCGATCATAGTGTACTGGACAGAGTATTGAATTTATAGTATCGGACAGAGCTTATTCAGAGCCGCCATAGAGTCGATACAGAAGTGCGACCAACGATTGAATTATAAGTCAGCCGGAAATACATACTCTAGGGTTTACCAAGTGAATACGACAATAAACTTATAGTTTTGGAGTTTACACTGCCTTTTATATAAGTAGCCGGCTTGGTATTATTCCCGACATCATCCTACACCACAACCGTACCTCGGCTACCCTGAGCGAATCTCACGCAACACCGAGACGCACCCACCCTCAAATGGCGCCCAACGTGGGGCCACAATAACCAACCCACCCTCAGAGGTCAAACTCAGGGAAGAAATTCAATTTAATAATTATTCCCTTAAAATGGACGTTTTTTTTTATTTCGAAGATCTCACGACTGATATCTAAAAGAATCAATTAGCAAATCATGCATTAGTATTTATGTTTATGCCATTTATGCAAGATTGGAGTCAACCAATTGCTATTTACGCTAGTAGAAACGCTACCCCAGGTGACATTCTCGCTAAAATTCTTATACAAGTTATACTACAATTAGAAGCAGTTGAGACGAGAGTAGTCGGTTTCATTTGTGATGGCAGTCAAACAAATAGAAAGGCCTGGAAGTCTTATAAATCAGTGGAAAAAAATTTCAGAATTATACTATATTCCTAATTCGTTCCACGATAAAAAAGAAAGATACAGGCATCCTCAGATATTGTGCACATACTGAAATGCATAAGAAATTATTTCCATGAATATTGCACTCTTACTACGTCATACTACTTTTGACCAATAAAACGGTACGAAAGGACGTATTTCAACCAATCATGGCTGCTTATCGCACAATTTTATCGCGTCCCTAGCATTTGTTTAATTTTATCGCGTCCCTAGCATTTGTTTAATTTTATCGCGTCCCTAGCATTTGTTTCTTTGTTTGCCAACATTTGAAACTGCGCTGGTCTGGACGTCAAAAATATATATAAAATTACAAACCACTCCAGTCGATGCACAGCAGTTTCAAATATGACTCGCATTGGCATTCAAGAAAAGAATTAATAAAAATCACTGATCATATCTATGCATCTTCTGAAATCCGATTTACAAATAAATGAAGAGCACCATTCGGAAATCCTGAATAAGTTGAATACACCATGTAGGCCTAAATCAACTAGTTCCACTTCTATTACGCACACGTCCAATATAACATCAATTGAACCACCAACCACATTCAAATTTGAAAATTGTACATTCGATAATTATTCCTTTTAAAATTATTCATGTTTATTTTTTATGTCATCGTCGTTAATTAAAACTTTTCTAACACTTGTGTATATTAGTTAGGTTATGTTATAGCTTCTGCTCTGAGAGGATAAAAAGAACTTCTGCTATATGATATTATGGATAGTCACGTATCAGAGATTGTTTAATATTAAGATTAGTAATCATTACAGTGTCTGTATAAAGACACTACTGCCATCTAGCATGCATCTAGCATAATATTTGTAATGTTGAGATGGTACAATAATACATTTGAAGACAGTTGTATTTTCGTAAGTCAATTAATATTTTATTGTATTGGAGTACTTCGTTACTTCTAATCTTTATATACTTTCTTCTAATCGTGTAATAGTCAATTAAATCCCACTCGAGTTTTGATTTTCTCTAGATAAATCAAAACGTCTAGTGAGATTACTGTTGATAAAACTGAACTCTCTCACAAAGAGAAAAATATCAATTTTAGTTTTTATGGGAGACGTTTTAAGGAAGACTTATCTTGATGTGCGAATGTGTAGGGTTTGTCCCAAGTTTCACAACAGCTCATTTAGATCTCTCGTCCTTTAAGAGAATGGATGCCAGACTCGCGTTCCAACTCTTCAGCAACAATGTCGCCAAAGGGCTCAAATATTATCGGGAAGAAGGGTCATCGGATTTCGAAGGCAGTGAGGGCACTGAAGTATTTACAAAGCATTTAAACTGTATTGTCGGCGCATTAAATTCACACATTTCTGCTAAGGTTCTTTATAAAGACTCTTCTGATCACAAATTCCTTACTGAATTTCTTCAGTGTCTCACAACTACAACCGACACATTTGCGTCTGCTACAACAATGCTTAGTAGTAACCTCGCAGAGTACCTTAGAAATGAGCGAATGAATCTGGAGCAAAGGACACAAATATATCCTAACAGGGAAACTCGCCCAAGACCCCTTGGAACGTCACTTCGGAATTTTGTCTTCACTCAGTTCAGATGACAATTCTTCGCCGATAGATTTCTTCCACATGTATTTACTACGGAGCAGATGCTTAACATTGCTGGAAACACATCGTTTGTGAATCAAATGCGAAGCATTAGCGCGAAATGTGGAATTACGCGACAAGACATTTAAGAAGTAATGACTTTCTTAATAGTTTTGCCGACACCCAGTCTGCACATTGAAATGGTCACGTACCGTATGTCGTACACCAATAATACAACTCTGAGATCACAATTTGAAACTTATTTTCCAAGTAAATATGACGAATTTTCATGGGTTCGTGATCACTTTCATTGCGATAATGAAACTAAAAAACTTTCATTGAGTGAAAGAGAACTGTTAATTGAACTCTCGAATGAGACCGGACTTAAAATGAAATTCCAAGAGGAAGGTATGGTTAATTTCTGGACCGCACCACAAATGTGGAGCTCGTTTCCAAAAGGTACCAAATCCAACAGATCTAATTTTACAGGAAATGAAAAAAACTGCTCATAGCTGTAAAAAATATTGTATATTGTGATGGCTTTATGTCACTATTCTTTATGTGTCACCAATCATATTTAGGCATATATTTAAGATATTTCACACATTTTCAGGAAGTTATTAATGATATTAGTTTGGATTTGGTACATTTTGGCAGCACAATTGGATGAGGTACATATTGGCACGAAATAATTCAGTAGCCTAATTATGAATGAGGATGTACAGGAATTATTTACTATCACTGTAAAAGTGAATACATAATTAAACATTTTTCATTTCAAAAAATTAGGCTATGTTTGTTGTTTTTGTTTTTGGTCATTTTACGACGCTATGTTTGTTGTTATAATCATCATAATTAACAGCAATGTTATCCTCATCCTCTGTTCTAACAACAGACTCAACATTTATAATATTACTGTAAAATTGGAGTTTATTAATGTCAAAATAGCCCATGGATACTCACAAAGAATCTTTTTTCTTAGCCTCCTGAACATGACTTTGATATTGGCATGGAATAATTTAGTATTATAAATGGGGATGTAAAGGAATTATTCATTAGCACTATAAAATTAAATAGGCTACATATTACTAAACATCCTTAATTAAATTTCATAAAATGGAGGCTATGTTTGTTCAATTATGATAATCAACATCAATGTTATCCTCATCCTCCATTCTAACAATAGAATCAGAATTTATAATATTATTGCAAAATGGAAGTTCGTTAATGTCACAATAATGCAAACAACTAATACGTCATCATAATAGCCAATGAAATTTGTGCATGACACGTGACGTATCAGTGACACAAAGTCGAGAACCAATAGGAACACGCTAGAGATTTGGTATGTTTTGGCATCAAACTCAGCATGGATGTGGTATTTTCTGCTGTAAAACACTGTTTTCAGTGACTTCTGGAGACATGATTTGGTACTTTATCGAGAGGTAGCTAAGAATGTGCTGCCATCTGTAACTCGTTTTTCGAAAATTGTGGATTTGGTACCTTTTGGAAACAAGCTCCACAAATGAAAAGAGAATACAGTGAACTGTACAATGGTGCTTCAGAGATTATAATTCAGATTGCTTCTACGTATCTGTGTGAGAAAGGATTTTTCACCACTAACTCTAATAAAAACAAAGTAGGCTACAGGAAATGACTTCATATGTGTGACAATCTCAAACTTAAGCTTACCAGCATACGTCCAAATATAGAACAATTGTGCAAGAATCGGCAGGCTCATCCATCTCATTAATATGAGTACTAACATTTTTTTTCAGTTAATAAATTAAAGATTATCTAAATCTAATAGCCTTGAATTACTAAAGAAACAAAATGAATTTTCTTCTGTTAACATTAGCTTAATTAGTTAACACTAATATAAAATTAATTAAATTTAATTAATTTTAATTAATTAATTCTATTTTAAAATATAAGTATACTGGTATTAAAATATTCTACAAAAATTATAAATTTGCTTTCAAAGGGAACAAGAGTGAGGTGGTCCACGGAACCGTTCCAATTTCAAAAAGTGGTCCCCACTTCAAAAAAGTTTGAGAAACGCTGTTCTACGCTATTCGAAAAAAAAATGTTATACAAAATATTCTAATAATCGGCGTTATCAGGTAAAACAACAAGTTGTTTTTCAAACTGCATAATCAGCAAGGTCTTTCTGTACAAAATGCACAGTTATTGCTGCCAACTAAAATAACACTGATAATGTGTTAGGAATGTAGAGTAGTGAAACCAGTTTACTGTTAAAATGGTAGTAGTTATAATGTAAACTTCTTTTAAATATTTCGGAACAGATGCATTATAGGACCCACCCTAAGTATAAAAATATGCAAAGCCACAAAAAAAGGTCAACGGAAGTAGCGTTTCGATCAAGTAATGATCGATATATATTGTTTTCATTATGTTGCCAACCAATCAATATTGTTGTAAATTAGTTTTAATCACAATCATGGTGGCAATTTCGAATGCTATAGTTAAATATAAAAAAGAAGTGGATCAAATTCTCCCTCTTGATTTAAAATGTAGGTTTCGAAATGGAAATTATGGAACTAAAAATAAGTTGTAAACTTTTTAGTTGCTTCATCCATGAATAAAGACATGTTGGCTATGTTTATGGTTTTTTTATGCGAATATGATTTACTTAGGAGTGAAATGTTTTGCGAAACATATAAACCTGGAATGAGACTGAAGAAATTTAAAAGTAAACGAGATGACCTTCTGTGGAGATGTCATTGGAAATTACAAGGTATTAAATGATAGACTTAGGAACGCAGTATCGTAGCACTTTGTGAAATCACTCGGATAACGGAGAAGTTGAAACGGAACATCTCCAGTAAATGCTAATTTTACACCAATTTTGTTTTTAATTCTTTTATCCACGGAAAATACTAGTAAAAATATGTTTTTGTGAAAGACTAGTCCGGCTATATTCGCTATGGAGATTATGAGTAAGATTTTTTTTTAGACTGGTGGGCTACCAACCCTCCGAGCAAAGGAATACCAGATCATCTAATTAGATTAGATTAGATTAGATTAGATTAGATCTTTATTAGCCGAATAGAATTACAAGCATTCATGGCGTCGTCAGTACACAAGAAAAATGACATAACATACAATATAATACAAAATTAGACTTAATTCTAAATAAATTTAACAATTTAATATTATAGGACAAGCTTGATCTTCAGTCTCCACTGTTCTATCTAGTATCTTCTCTTTTTGCTTTTCCCTGTCTTTTCTTCAACTGTGAGTTACCTGAAACATAAATGGTCAAGGGCAGTATCAACAAACGTTAAATTCTAAAATTTTAAATTTAGATATTCATTTGTGCAAAATGGCATATGTGTGAATAAAATGTTCTTTACCTCTTTTTTGAATTTTCTTATGTTAAGTTCTTTGATTTTCTGTGGAAGTTTATTATATAAATTGCTGCCTCTATGTGATATGCTGTTAAGACTTCTGGTAAGCCTGTGGTAATTCAGATGTATGTTTTGGGATGTTCTGGTGTTATACTCATGATACGTTGAATTTGATTTAAAGGAATCTATGTTTTGATGAATAAAGCACACTGTTTCTAAAATATATATGCAGGGTACAGGTAGGATTTTTAGTTCTCTGAAAATTTTTATACTTTCAGTCCGAATAGGAACTTTTTTAATGATTTTGAGTATTCTTTTCTGCAATTTGAGGACTTGTGTCACTTTTGGTGAAGATCCCCAAGTAATAATGCCATATGATAGTATTGAATGAACATATCCAAAATAGACTGATATTAAAAGTTCTATGGATGATATCTTCGCAAGGACTCGAAAAGCATAACATAAGCGACTCAGCTTATCAGATGTTGTATATGCTTTTCCCATGTTAGACTGGAATCTATCCATATACCTAAAAATTTAGAGCATTCTACTTCCTTAATTATGGTATTACTAAGAACTATGTGAATCTGGTCAGTTGGATATTGATTGAAAGATACATAGACAGTTTTATTTACATTTAATTTAAGCTTATTATTTGCTAGCCACTTGTCTAGTTTCGTTGATGTTGCATTAATTTTCATTTGCAAGTTCTCTTCCTTATTATCACTCAGTATTATGTTTGTGTCATCTGCAAATAAGACAGTTTTCCCTTCAGTTATATTTAACGGTAATACAAGGCTTATATAGTAACACTAAAATTAGAATTAAACTGAAGAATGGAATAAGCGAAGAAGTAACACGAGGTGTTCGACAAGGGTGCTCTTTATCACCTGTTTTATTTAATTTATACATTGACGACGTCACCAGAAGGTGGCTATTACATATGGAAACAATTTTTAACCGAACCAATACACCTCTAAATACAATATTGTTTGCTGATGACCAGGCTATATTTACAACCACAGAAGATGACCTCCAACGAGCTTTGTTTAAATTGAACTGCATCGCCAAAGAATATGATCTTCAGATATCTACTAAAAAGACTAAAGTGATGGGTTTTAAGGGAACAACGCCATAAGAACAAAAATAAATATTAATAACTAGCCGTATCCGTGCGCTCCGCTGCACCCGTTAGAAATAAATATAAAGTAATTACATAATTAAAATAGGACGTTTGATCCAGGGAACATTCGTGTTTGATAGAAGGATAAATCGTTTAATGTTACTTAATTTAAATTGCATCAAAATAATTAAAATGCGATCATTTTGCTCCAGAGACACTCATTTGCTGCAATGACAATTCCTTTAACATGTTTCTTAATTTTTATTACACGCAACCATAGTTTAATGAAGATTGACAATATTTAGATTTAATGTGTATATTTTATTTTACTTGTTATAGGTTTCCATTGAATTATGGTAATAACTTAATTTTAACCCTTGTTTTCTACGTATTCAGTAAATGGCGCTTGGCCCACTATGGTTCTCAACCCTTCAAATAACTTAAATTATATTATATTAATTAATTAATCCGTGGCGCTACAGCCCGTGAAGGGCCTAGACCGACCAGCCGGCTGCTGGCCTCACGCCCACATGCCGAAGCAGAGGTGGACGATCATCCAACCAGAATGGAGGTATCGCGTGGTTAGTACGATGATCCCCCCAGCCGTTATAGCTGGTATTCGCAACCGGATTTCGCTACCTATCGTAGCTCCCCAAGTGCATCACGATGCTGGGTGGGCACCGGTCCCATACACTGGCCGAAATTTCATGAGAAAATTTCTTCCCCCATGGGGAATCGAACCAGCGCGCATTCCGTAACGCGAGTCCTAGGATTATATTATATTATATTATATTATATTATATTATATTATATTATATTATATTATATTATATTATATTATATATTATATTATATTATATTATATTATATTATATTATATTATATTATATTATATTATATTATATTATATTATATTAGATCAGAAGTTACTGTAATAACATTATAGCATTATGTCCATCTAGAGAAACTACACTTTCCAATGGTGAAATAATAATTAATTATACAAATCGGTTAATTTAGCTTCCGATATTACTTCATACAAACACAGAAACATTCTCTGTAGTCCATCTTTCATAGCTTTTGATTGTTGCTGTCCAAGGCCCCTTATAGACGAAGTCATTTGTTTTTTAATTCATTGCACGGCCTTAGATGGCAGTTATTTTAATTTTAAAACTCATTTATCTCATTAAATATCAGTCCTATCAAAATTTTTCAAGGAATAAAACTTATCGCAAATTATTTGTGAAGAAACTTTTGTTATGTAATATTTTTCATAAAAATCAATAATAAGCGAGATATTTCGATTTATTTAATTCAGGCGCCCCTATAACCCCCCTTTTAAATAATGTATTTTGAATGCCATATAGCCTAAAATATAAGTTACAACGAACTTAATTTATATTCCAATTTTCATCGAAATCCGTTCAGCCATTATCGCGTGAAAAGGTAACAAACATACAGACATACAAACAAAAATTTCAAAAAGGCGATTTTCGGTTTCAGGGTGGTTAATTATATATGTTAGGACCAATTATTTTTGGAAAATCGAAAATTACCAGAAAAATTTCGGCTACAGATTTATTATTAGTATAGATGAAATCATAGAGCAAGAAAACTGTTTTAATTACCTAGGCTGCATGATATCATATGAACAAATTAACGACATGGATAGGAAGGTCTCTAAATTCCAGCAGTTAATTGGCACGATAAAAAGAACACTAAAGAAAAACGTTAGGACCGACACAATTTTAAAATTTCACAAAACAATGGCGATTCCAATATTAACCTATGGATCCGGAACATGGTGTATGACAACTCAACAAATGAAGAGAATAGAAGCAACTGAAATGAGACTGCTAAGGCCAATAGCTTATTGGACCACAAGCGAAATGAAGACATACGACAGGAACTAAATATGCCAAATATTATAGAAACTATCACAGAATATAGGAATAAATGGCATGAACATATATGTAGGATGGAACCAACCGCATTCCATACCGACTACACCATTATAAACTCCAAGGGAGAAGACGAATCGGACGCCCTAGAAAACGCTGGAAAGACCAATTTTAATATTGCTATGGAGACGAAACGGGCCAATGGGCCCAAATCGTATTGTTGATGATGATGATGATGATGATGATGATGATGATGATGATGATGATGATGATGATAATGATGATGAAAGACTAGTATTTTCCCTGGACCAAAAATGCAGTATAAATGGAGTAGAATTAGTATTTTATAATATATGAAGAGTTCGCGGGAAAAACGATGAATGTGACATTTCTGTTAAGGATTAGATAATGATCTAATTGAGTCTATAACTGCAAGATGTAGTGCTGTTTCTATAGAAAATAAAGAAAAGGATTACTGTATTCGTGGTGATAATTCTCCTTTATACCATTTTAAATAAGAACATTAAATTTCGTAGTGATCCATTGAATTAGATAATGACATCAACCTTAAGAAAACTGTGACATTCATCGTTTTTCCCGCGAACTCTTCATATCATAAAGATGACTAACACGAACTTCATTTTATTGTTGTATTAATCCCAATGTTGTATTGTTTGGACGATTAATGTTACTGTGTTTAAAGTTTAGCTTTGGTTTGTTTCTTTAACTTTATTTTGAATAAAATTTAATATATTGTATAACAAAGGTGACTAATATGAGCTTAATATCATTATTGTTGGTTTTATTACATTATACATGTTTATAGTACTATGTATTTAGTTTTGTTAAGATGGCATACTTGATATAATAATCGAAAATATACAATATATAATCGATACTATGGAATACTCGGGGTGGGTCCTATAATGCATCTGTTCCAATATTTCAAATTTTAACAGATGAGACATCGGAGGTATTTTAGGTTGTACTTTTAAGTTGTCCATTCTTATTTTTAGCGAAACCAGGTGGCCCGGGTTCGAATCCCGGTCGGGGAAAGTTGCTTGGTTGAGGTTTTTCCGGAGTTTTCCCTCAACCCAATACGAGCAAATGCTGGATAACTATTGGTGCTGGACCCCGGACTCATTTCACCGCCATTATCAGACTTAGCATTGGCCATAACATCTTAGGGGTTAGGTACAGCTTACAGCAGGAAAATTTTTGGAAATATTCAACATTTTTTTCCTCCATTACTGTATCTTGTACAATAATGAAAATTGGTATGTGTAAAACACTGTCCTTTATTTTCTTATTTTATTTATTTATTTATTTATTTAATCTGATAGAAATAAGGCCATCAGGCCTTCTCTTCCCCTCTATCAGAGGATTACAACTATAATATTAAGAATACAATTACAATTATAATTACTAGACTTCGTTGAATTGCCACACGCAGCATGCAATCAGGTTGCCGATGTACGGTAGTATAGAGGTGGTGAGCGACCGCCCGGTCTCGTAGTATAAGCAGTTCATGTTAAGAGATGTGACTGGTCCAAATAGATAGAGCAGCTACAGCTAATGTATACCTATGTAAGCACTTGTTTTGCTTTACTGTGGTTGGAATAGTCAAAGCTTAACATTTGTTCAGTGTAGACGAGAATTCAATCAAACATACTACAATGAGAGTGTTGCTGTTCCAAACAATTGCCCCTGGAATACCCTTACCCCCGCAGCCAGTCTTGACCCTTTGGGGAACGTGGTTGGATGCTGTTAATTATTAAGCAGAACATTACAGCAAAATAATGGAGGTAATTGATGCATTGGATAGCACAGACAGTTCCGCTGTTGCAGCTGTAAAATCATTGCCTTCTGAACAGCTATTGGAAGATATTCTGTTCATTGATTCTAATTTTAAAAATCGTGTCCAAAAGCATCATTCTGTTAGAATCGTCTAAAATATAACTCTCAGAAGCCCTTAATATAGTGGATAAAGTATCACAAACCGTTATCCAAAATAACAATTCACTAATTTCAGAAAAAGTGAAATGTAAGTTGAGAAACATTATTGCTAAAAATTCTGCCTATTCACAACCTTCGTATTATAAATGATGTACTATCAGGTCACGATAAGACGTCTGAAGTTGGTGTACTAAAAAGTAGTAACTTTCCGTTCTCCAAATATGCACGTATTACATCGTGTGATGTCGAACGTACATTTCCCAATATAAAAACTGTTTAAGTAACCATCAGAGGAGATTACTTTGAGGTCGCTCAAAATGTACGTAAATCTTCACTGCAATGCACATATTCAAGAATGATGTGAGTATCTTACATTAAATTTTAAGAGTTAATATATCTCACTATAAAATAATTGTGTATTTACATGTTTAGACATTTCCTACTTCAATGATCATTCATTATATTTCTTGAATGCAGGATACAGGTTTTATTGTAACCGCAGTATACTGCTCAGTGTTTACATCAGAGGCTTACTCAATCCTTTGCACGCCCCCTTCTCATACAGTCTATACTGCGTGCGCAGTAAACCTTACGATTCTCGTGGCAATTCCACGAAGTCTAATAATTATAATTAATATTAAATTTACAAATACAATAAAAATCAAAGTACTAAAAGATTAACTGATTAATAAAGGCTAGACAATTTATTGAAGAAGAGAGAAACTTTTTTTATTAATTAAGTACAAATTAAACCTACTCTACGCAGTAAGAAAATGCTTAATAAGTTTGCTTTTGAACGCTACTAAATTCCGACAGTCTCTAATGTCACTGGGTAGGGTATTCCACAAGCGCGAGAGCGAGATTGTGTATGATGATGAATACGATGATGTCTTATGTGTTGGTATGGCTAGTATGCGGCTATTTTGCGTGCGTGTGAAGAGATTATGATATGATGACAGGTAACTGAAACGGGAGGCAAGGTAGGTAGGTGTAGAGGTGTGAAGGACTTGGAAAAGGAGAACAAGAGAATGAAAATTTCTACGTTCGTTAAGCCGTAGCCAGTTTAGAGTTTGGAAGGATGGGGTAATGTGGTCAGCGCGACGGACATCGCAGACGAAGCGAACACAAGAATTATGAACACGTTGTAATTTTTGCGACTGGTTGACATTGAGGTCAGTCAGTAGAAAATCACAATAATCGAAATGGGGCATTACTAGTGTTTCCACTAGTATTTTCTTCAGTGATAGCGGAAGGAATTTTCGAATGCTGTTTAAGAAATGTTTCTGCTATATGAAAAATATATATATTTTTAAGATTAAAAAAATTACTTATATATATATGTTTTTTTTTTTTCAAAATTAAAAATGGTGGCAATTCAATATGCAGTTATGAAGCGTTTCCCTCATAACTCAAAAAAACTGTTAATTTTTCATGTTTCTCTCTTTTATTTTATTGCTGAAACTCATGTTTACAATATCATGCTCTTTCAACTACATTCCTTAATAAATAATATTTTTTTTTATTTTGTGTTAGAAGAAAATACTGATATTTGATCATATGCCTATTTAATTTATGAATAACGGGGTAAGAGCTAAATTGATGGAATATTCTTTCGCTGTCTTGCTGAACATCTCCGCTGAAAAATTAACAGGCAAGTAGGCGTGGTACAGTTAAGGTTAAGATTTTACATTGTTAAAACACGTACCACAACATTGTCTGCGCTTATTTTAAGAAGTACACAAAATTTAATTGTCAGCAAAATAACAAAGACATCAGATATGTAACTTATAGTCACGACGCTGTTATTCCCGGCGTGACTCCTCCTCTTTGCTTACGTCTTAGGAAGTGAAGGCTCTATAAAGTCTAGGTAGGTAGTATCGTTCGTCATTTTTGTTCTTTCGTTGCCGAGCTACCATACGAGAAATCTATTTGCCACACCGTTAAACATTATCATGTCGTAGCTCCTATGATAATAAATCAAACGCACTGTAATTCAGCAAATAATTGAGCGGAAAATAACGTCTTCGTGTGCTTTCTGCGAACGCCAACGTAAGAGCCAAAATGGCGGGCGATTATATTAAGTATTTATCGAGCCTTAAGAAATGAATAACGTCTTCCTCAGCGAATCACAAGACGCACCCGTTTAAATGTAGCCGACCTGCAACGCGATTGGCTGCCGGAAATTAGAGCGACGGGACTATAGGTTCTTGTTTGATTATAGTCAAATGTGAAGTTAATAACGGAAAAAGTGTGCTGTACATCATCCTAAATTTGAATTATAAGCACTTCTTAACATTTTTAATAACGGAAAAAGTGTGCTGCAAATAATCTTAAGTTTGTATTATAAGCACTTCTTAACCCAATAAAATAACAGTTGTATTATTATTATTATTATTATTATTATTATTATTATTATTATTATTATTATTATTATTGGCGGCCGGGTACCTCAGTTGGTAGAGCAGCTGGCTACGGACTGGAAGGTCCGGGGTTCGATCCCAGGAGGGGTGACAGGATTTTTTCTCGTTGCCAAACTTTCAGAACGGCCCCGAGGTTCACTCAGCCTCCTATAAAATTGAGTACCGGGTCTTTCCCGGGGGTAAAAGGCGGTCAGAGCGTGGTGCCGACCACACCACCTCATTCTAGTGCCGAGGTCATGGAAAGCATGGGGCTCTACCTCCATGCCCCCAAGTGCCTTCATGGCATATGACGGGGATACCTTTACCTTTACCTCTTTTATTATTATTATTATTATTATTATTACTATTATTGTTCAGATACTTGGAGTGTACTATGAGCAGCAACATGAACTGCTGTCAAGAAGTTAAAAGGAGAATAGCAATGGCAAAGAAAGCTTTTAATAGAAAAAGGACCTCTGGAGAAAGAACTAAGGTAGAGACTAGTGAAGTGCTTTGTGTGGAGTGTAGCATTGTATGGGGGCGGAGACATGGACATTATGACGAAGTGAAGAGAAGCGAATAGAAGCATTTGAAATGTGGATATGGAGAAGGATGTGAAATGGACAGAGTAAGAAATGAAGCTGTGCTGGAAAAAGTAGATGAAGAAAGAATAATGGTGAAACTGATCAGAAAGAGGAAAAGGAATTGGCTGGGTCACTGGCTGAGAAGAAACTGCCTCCTGAAGGATACACTGGAATGACTGGTGAACGGGAGAAGAGTTCGGGACAGAAGAAGATATCAGATGATAGACGACATTAAGATACATGGATCATATGCGGAGAAAAAGAGGAAGGCAGAAAATAGGAAATACTGGAGAATGCTGGATTTGCAGTGAAATACTTGCCCTTGGGCAGAACACCATGAATGAATTGAGGGCTTTGCCGGAAGAAAGGAGGATAGACCTCTACGCCCTTATTTGGGAAAACGGTTTAAAATGTAGTGAATGATTCGCTAATTATAGTAGCGAAATTTTGTTTTGATTGTATTGTACATACCTGCAGGACAGGGCTGCGTGCGTGCGTAAGTCTACAAGTAGAGCTAGTGCTGAGCGTTACCGCATACTGTACTGTGTGTTTTCTCTTGGTAGAGACTAAGCAAATATATATAGTTCAATTTAGTCAGTCCAGTTGTTTCCTTTGACTGCTTTTTATGTTCATTATTGTCCTTGCTTTAAGAGTAAACAAACTTATGCAACTCACAGATTCAGACGGAAATATTTTATGTTCTATAAAGAGATTTGTTACAATATTCCGATTTTTGGGCTTATTGTTATCAGGATTATACAAAGAATAAATTTTATTTATTTATGTTCACACAAAATGGAGACTTTTTTTTCTGTTATATTCAGAGATTTTGCTTTGCGTACTTAATGTCTACTCAGTATATCTGAAATAATGTAAATTACTTTAGAAGTAGATAATAAATGTCATAAAATGTATCTTTGTTTCAATTCCGTGTGAAATTTAAATCTGAAATCTACATTAAATCCCTAAGTAAATCATTATATGGATAAAGGGCGTATTGACCGAAGTTTTATATGGTACAAATATAAGGAAATTTAATAATATAAATTGCCTAAATGCTACAAAACATTTATACTCGCTAAGATTTTTTATTTACGGTCTTACTAATAAAAACTCTATATACAGACGTTTAACTGTCTTATACTTATACAATGAGTAGCTCGTTTATACGTCGTGTGTAAATTCCTTACTAATAATCACTACATACGTCGTGTATAACAGTATAACTCTTACACAGCTACGTCACAATTTCGTCATTACTTCGTTACGAAAGATAATAGAATATCTGAGGTTCTCTACTGGATCCGGTAGAGCGCTCTGGTGTGGCGTGTTAAATATCGATAGTACAACTGGCTCTAATCGATTACCACACTACATTTTGGTCAAAGAGTACAAGCTACAGCAATATTATTCTAATAATTCTATGATCTTTGGTTTGTTCTTCTGTGGTTACAAGGTAAACATCATCATAAAATGACAGTCGATACGAACAGCTGTTAAAGGGGCGGCCATTTTTTCCCTATATACAACGCTTAAACAAGGGGTTTCGTGTATATAACTACTGCAAAGCAATTCCATTGTATAATTACAGCCTGTTTATACGTCCATAGCTTATTCACGGTTTATTAGTAACGTTTTCTGTCTCAACTCTGCATAAGTCTCGTATAAAAACTATACACGGTTTATTAGTAAGACTGTTAATGTTTTATTCAGGTGGGTTTTAAAATCTTAGATTGCCTGTATCTCAATTCACCATATTGACGTATACGCCCTTTTTACGGCAAACCATCAATTATTATTAGTAGTAGTAGTAGTAGTAGTAGTAGTAGTAGTAGTAGTAGTAGTAGTAGTAGTAGTAGTAGTAGTAGTAGTAGTTACAGTAACGTTTTAGGTTCCTAAAACTGTATTTTAATGCCTACTTTCGATCATTATGGAGCCTAGTTGAGGTGTCTAAAAGTTGGTTAATGGCCTAAATATCCGAAGTCTAGTTATACTGTCCACGGAACATAAAAGATTTGCCACTTTACTACGAGTAATAATAAAACTGCAACCTGAATATTTCTGGTAATAAATGCAGCGCAGCACTAGAGTATGATTAGTCCTATCAGGGGCGGTTATTCAGGTGAAGTAGGTGAAGTGTCACTTCATCTATTTACGTGTAAAACACAATTTTATCTCGTATTAATAATTAATTCTAGTTATTACCTGTACTGTATTTCTAAAATAAAAAAAAGTTTTCTTTTCACTCGTTATGAACGGTGTTTATTGTACAGGGACATAATTTTATTTTTACTTCAATTTTTATTGTACCTGAGTTTTGGAATGTACTTCACTCCCACCCCTTCTACTAGTAAACTTCCAACCGTTCACGACACAGAGCCGAGGGCGCGTAAGCAGTACTGAGTTACTGAGTATTTTAGTACGTTTCAGAAATATAATGTTCGTTCGCGTTTTCCAGTGACAAAAGAGCTTTCAATATTGAATCATATTTTCGTACGGGTACTGTCGTCCGTTTCCCTATGTCGCATCCCGGTTTCCCCACCTGCTTCTGTTCGCCCCTTTGTAAAGTCTAGTAGCTGGGCTGTCTTAGCTCTTTTCTGAAAACATTAATTTCTGTTAGGAATTGGACGTCTACGTAATATTATTCAAGTGCTTAAAATAACTTAAATAAAAGGGCCTCCTTAAGTAATTAACTGTCACGTGATCCCCCACCTTTCTACAACCCTGCAACAAAACCACTTAAACGGACAGTAGATAGCATTTCTGAGTGATTTTATCTTTTCGGATCGGGCAGAAGTGAAGATTGAATTTACAGTACCGGTAATCTCAGAACCGGTACTTTTTATAGAGTAGGTATAGAATTATTTCAACATGAGTTACTCGTACGAAGGACGAAACTGGTAATTGGCATTAGGTACAATAGTCTATAGTGCGATAATATGCACAAAAGAGCTGAAGCCTGTATCGAAATGAACGGCTACCATTTTCTAAAATGTGTTTAAATATCCATATTATAATTATTTTTCAATTCAACTTCATTCTCTATATAGTACGCTAATGTGCTGTAACAGTACAATATACACTGCATAATTAATACTTCCGAATGGATAGCTCAATTCGTGTGTAAAACACTAAGTGTTGATACAGTACTGTATATTGATTAAACAAAAACCTAATGAAAATTATCAAACTCAAAATTGCGATATTTCCTAGTTTACATAAATGGATGAACCACTTTTCTTCCCTCCTATACCTAGTAAAGTGATTTGTATTTTACGCCAGTATCATCGAACTCTAGAGAATAACATGAACTCGAAAGGGTAGCAAACGGTGTTTCCTGTTTCAATCGTTAATAGGAAGGTATAGCCAGGTTAATATTAAAAATGTTAGTAAAAATAAAATGATGTCCCTGTATAAATAGTACCTGTAACCGTCCACTGATTAGAATAATGTCAACTTTACTGTTACTAGAGTCGAGCCGTGTCTATTGGAACTTACGATACTGTAGAGGTGAAATTATTTGGGTTTCCATTCTCATACAGCACTTGGTTTCCATGGTAACGTGACGTCACACACTAAAGAAAGATTGTACGAGAGAAGTGCGTATTGTGGGTCCCTATCACCACGGCATGGCGCGTCCTCAGTTTGCGGATAGAGGAGACGGCCTCCAGATATGGAGGATAGCTGCGAATATATTGAATAAGGAGTCGTGGACAGCCGATAAGGGGTGGTCCTCCAGCTTGGGGGTTTGGCGAAGGGCTAACAACCCATCACCGTAAAAAACAGCTTGTTACGAATCCCTGCAATAAGACTATCACCTTTACTTTTTAACTTCGCTCTAGAATATGCCATTAGGAAAGTTCAGGATAACAGGCAGTGTTTGGAATTGAACGGGTTACATCAGCTTCTTGTCTATGCAGATGACGTGAATATGTTAGGAGAAAATACACTAACGATTAGGGAAAACACGGAAATTTTACTTGAAGCAAGTAAAGCCATCGGTATGGAAGTAAATCCCGAAAAGACGAAGTGTATGATTATGTCTCGTGACCAGAATATTGTACGAAATGGAA
This sequence comes from Periplaneta americana, assembly GCA_025594305.2. Taxonomy (NCBI): domain Eukaryota; kingdom Metazoa; phylum Arthropoda; class Insecta; order Blattodea; family Blattidae; genus Periplaneta; species Periplaneta americana. Next base: position 13,206,800 of record JAJSOF020000039.1, on the reverse strand, counting down.
ATATAAAAATTGGACATTTATCCTTCGAAAGGGTCGAAAAATTCAAATACCTTGGACCAACAGTAACAAATATAAATGACACTCGGGAGGAAATTAAATGCAGAATAAATATGGGAAATGCGTGTTATTATTCTGCTGAGAAGCTCTTATCATCCAGTCTGCTGTCCAAAAATCTGAAAGTTATAATTTATAAAACAGTTATATTACCGGTTCTTCTATATGGCTGTGAAACTTGGACTCTCACTCTGAGAGAGGAACATAGGTTAAGGGTGTTTGAGAATAAGGTGCTTAGGAAAATATTTGGGGCTAAGCGGGATGAAGCTACAGGAGAATGGAGAAAGTTACACAACACAGAACTACACGCATTGTATTCTTCACCTAACATAATTAGGAACTTAAAATCCAGACGTTTAAGATGGGCAGGGCATGTAGCACGTATGGGCGAATCCAGAAATGCATATAGAGTGTTAGTTGGGAGACCGGAGGGAAAAAGATCTTTAGGGAGGCCGAGACGTAGATGGGAGGATAATATTAAAATGGATTTGAGGGAGGTGGGGTGTGATGATAGAGACTGGATTAATCTTGCACGGGATAGGGACCGATGACTGGCTTATGTGAACCTTAGGTACAATGAACCTAAGTAGGGTTCCTTAAAAGCCATTTGTAAGTGGATAAGTTTGCAAGTAAGAGAATGGTGAAAGACCATATTGTTTAAATGTCAATTCTTGTACTTATGTTAGTTTCACACTAAGCCATCGAATAACGCTTGTCCCAACGCTTGTATTTGAAAGTTTAAGGATCGCGTAAATATACGCATGTAGTTTAATATTGTATACGTATATATTAACTTATTGTTTAATGCATTTAGAATATATTAGTTTTAAGTGTACATAGTGCATTAATCCTACATCATAGTGTATATTGTATGTATGTATTTATTTACACTGCAAGTGGGCAAGCACCCGGTGGCAGTGGTATACACAATAAAGAAATGATAAGCAATACACAATAAATTTACAATACACAATACAATTATACAATACACAATAGGCCTACAATTTTATACACAATACAATAAGAATACACGATATAATTTAACACAATAATAATAAAACATAAATAAAATACCTAATTTTACAATACAACCTACATTATTATGTATAGGTCCTACATAAGTTTCAATAGTCTTTCACTTTACTCTCATCTCATTCCCTGTAGTGGCACTATGACGCATTTCACTGATACTTTAGCACACATTTCACTGACACTATAGAACACATTTCATTGACGCTATAAATTATCACTGATCGGAACTATTCACTGCACTGTAAAACCATAACTTCACTGACTCACCTCGCTTCACTGATACAACAGTTCAAATAAGTCAAATAATTACACCCTTATGCATACTGTACTTATAAACAGAAATACATATAAACTAAACATTTCTAGTCTAAGGCCCTCTTACACGCTAGTTTTAAATAATTTACAATTCAAACCAAGAAAGTAACTCGTCAGGCTAAATAAATGCATGTCACCTTAAAAAATTAAATGTTGAATGTCACCTTAATTTTAATTTGCACTTTATACACAACTTTTTTAAAATTATTCTTGAATCTCCTTAAGGAAGGACAGCCCTCAAAGACCGCTGCAGGTGGGTCATTCCAATCATTTATAGTTCTATTTAAAAATGAGAATTTACCTACATCCGTTTTCTGTTTCCTACATTCGATTTTAAAATCATGATCGTTCCTACCATAGTACGTTGGCTTTTCTAACCGAGCCGTTATGTCTACCCATGCTTTCTGACCTAGATGTGCTCTATACAATGATGTTATTCTAGTTTTCCTACGTCTGTTTTCCAAAGTTTCCCATTTAAGTTATTTTATCGTATCGTTTAATTACTATAGTGCTATTATACAAATACTTAGGTACCAGTACACAGAACATATTGATAAATGAGTGCGAAATATGTATCCCGAAAATGACACGGTTTGTAATTTTTTAGAAATGCCGTTTTGTATACATATTAGGATAAAAAATGTTTTAAATTCTGGACGACCTATAGTTCCATATTTGTTCTTTGTTTTAAAACGTGCTAAGAAAATAGAGAAGCTGTATAATAGTACATTATGCAACGAGCCTATAATGGTAGTAATTAAGACGCGAGTATGTTTGTTTATGAAACGAGCGCACGCTCGTTTCATAATTTTCATACCAGCGTCTTAATTACTATTATAGGCAAGTTTCACACAACTTTTTATGCTCGACCATATTTCTAACTTGAAATTATTCATAAGTATTCATGGTATGGTTATGTAAGTGAGGAGTGGAACTGACCTGAATTGTGAGATGTGCGCAGACGCGAAAGTATTCATTTTTTTCGAAACACGAATGTCATTGACCTTGATATAATCTAGAGAATAACATGAACATTAGGCTTGATATAACCTGGAAATTGATTTAGAATTGAAAAACGAGATGAAAAATTGAATTTATTTGAATATTATTTACAATTAACACTAATTATTATAGTAACAGAATATAACCTTCTGCGACAGTATTGGATTTTCAGCCTCCGTGACTTTTCGCTAATTGTCTTTCGATTGCATATCCGAGAATAATCGATACTTGCGGTTTTATAATGGTACAATCAGTAGAAAGGTGATTTCTCATTGGCTGAACAACTAAATTATAATGAATAGGTGTACTTTAATGAGGTGCATTGAAGGGCTACTACCAGGTTTATAATTACTACATTTCGGCGTGGTCGAGCATAAAATAACTTTAAAAAATTCTTCAGATGAAAGAAGCTTTTCTGTTTGAAAGTATTGAAAATTTCACTCGGAATGCTACATCACTAAATGATAGGAGGACTGACTTGGCACGCAAGAAATTGGTTGAGTCCTGAAATAAATTAATTTTCTTGTTTGCATGTGTCCTAGAACTAGTAAAATTATACGTAGTTTATATTGGTAAAATTGTTCATGCATTTGGTATGTGAATAGCAATTCACCCATTTTTTTACGGCGAGCCGCTACTGAGTTCTACAGGGACATCATTTTATTTTTACTTCAATCTTTATTGTACCTGAGATTTTGAATGTACTTCACTCCCACCCCTTCTACTAATGAAGTTTAACCGTCCTCCACACAGATCCAAGACAGCATATACAGTCATAGTAGCTTTATGGTCAACAGTACGTTCCAAAAATATGTTCGCGTTTTTCAATATTGCATTATTTTCGCACAGGTACTGTCGTCCATTTGCCTGCGTAGCATCCCGGTTTCCCCCAACTGCTTCTATTCGCCTCTCTGTAAAGGCTAGTGGCTGGACTGTCTTAGCTCTTTTCTGAGAACATTAATTTCTGTTGGGAATAGGACGTCTACGTAATATTATACCCATACAACTGTTTAAAATAACTTAAATAAAAGAGCCTCGTTAAGTAATTAACTGTCACGTGATTTCCCCCCCCCCTTTCTACATAACCACTTGGACGGACAGTAGATAGCATGTCTGAGTAATTTTATCTTTTCGGGTCGGGCAGAAGTGAAGATTGAATTTACAGTACGTAAGGTACTCTTTTACAGAGTGGGTACAGAATTATTTTAACATGAGTTACTAGTACGAAAGACGAAACTGGTATTGGAATTACACACATTAGAACTGAAGCCTGTATCGAAATGAACGGCCACCATTTTCAAAAATGTGTTTAAATATCCATGTTATGATTATTTTTTCAATTTAACTTCATTCTCTATAATGTACGCTAATGTGCTGTAGACAGTATAATATACACTGCATAATGAATACGTACACATGGACAGCTCAGTTCGTGAGTAAAAACATTCATTGTTAAACGAAAACCTAATGAAAATTATCAAATTCAAAATCGCAATATTTATTCAAATATAATTAAATACAGAAAAATTAACTAAAATTACAAATACACGCAATAAACCATATCCTCCCAACTTTAATAGCACACGTAAATGGATGAACTACTTTTCTTCTCTCGTGTACCTAGTAAAGTGATCTGTTTGTATATTACGCCAGTATCATCGAACTCCAGTCGTGGAAGGGGATAGCAACCGTTGATCCAAAGGTATAGACAGGTTAATATTAGAAATGTTAGTAAAAATAAAATGATGTCCCTGTATAATAAAATTTGATCGTCTCCTTGGCGTAAAATTGTAAATTTTATTGATATATGATATGCTTTTTGGTTCGTTCTTCCTATCCGTTTAATAAATTATTTCGATAAGTATAAAGGACACGTACTGAACGCCCTTGTTTCAAGTTAAACAACACACGATACATAGCAAAGGCCGTGAGGATAAAAACGAAATGAAGTAGACGCTTAGAACACTTTTAATGATAAGTAATTTATTTTCTCTAAGCACGCAAACAGTTTTACGTAATTGCTTTGTGCTATACATATGTTATTTCCAAGTTATCATGCTCGCCTACCCGCCTGCGTTGTTACGTGTCAGACAAAACACAATCGATTTTAAATTCTGAACTCACATAGGCCTACTATCACCCACGTAGAGGACACTTGAAATTAAAAAAATTATAGTAAACAGGAAATCCTTGTGGTTGATAGGAAACGAAATCGGTAATGAAACAACAAACAAGGAATACTGAACAGGTGGACAAAATATGTAGAAGAGCTATTTGAGACAGGGAATCGTCCAGATAACTTAGCCGTAGAAGCCGTGGAGAGAATGCGATCGTGCGCCGAGCCACTGTGTAACCTGCAACGTGCATAGCAGCTATGGAGGGAGACGGACACCCGAAGGGGAAGTGAAGCAACTGTCTGACTTATTAACGGATTTTCATTTTCCTTACGTCAAGCACTTAAATATAATTTTATACAGTACAAGGTTACAAACTAATGTTTAGTACGTGTAAGGAAGAAAGAAATGAATAAGAAAACATAGGACACATTATCACAACCTAAAATTAACTGCCTTCAGAATGTCTCTGCGACAGAGTTTCAAAATTAGGAGTTATGTCACCTACTGCCAGTCGTAGTTGATCACGAAGGTATTTGTCTGTCAGTCGTAATCTAAATTTGGTTTTTACTATTTTCATTGTCGAAAATAATTTTTCACAAACGTAAGTTGTAGCGAACGTGGCTTCAAAAGAGCAAGCGAAAGAACGAAGCTTCGGATATTTATTTTTTGGCAAAGATTTGAAAAGTTCAACATTTGTCAAGTCCTTACATCTAGCTTTCATTTAACATCATATTGTAAATCTGTGAGTTTAAATTGAAGAACTAACCGCATTATTCGTACATCTGCTGAAAAAGGATCGACGTACAGAGATGATAATGATGATGATGATGATGATAACAACACTTAATCTTTTAACATTTCATCAGTAACATGTATAATGTCGTTTTATGTTATACAACCGTTTTCCTCGTAATACTCGTGAACAAATCATACATTTAATATTCTCATTATATTGGCAGCAAAAAAATGCGTCCTCCCATCCTATTTGAAACTTTCGTTTTTCTAGAGGTACATGGTTTCGAGAGAGACATTGCGACGATACTCCACTCGCAGGTCAGAGACAAATACAAATGGAACGGAGTTTGACTCCAGTGAGTGAGAGGGTGGGGGTTGGGGGAGATAGGAAGCAAAGGAAATGCACAGCTATCATTGCGAGCCACAATGTGCTCGTGAGTCGCATTTTCTCCAAGGCTGGCCGTATAATATGAAGCAGCTGTATCGGATGATGAAAAATCATTTTCTAATCTAAGGGGAAAAGGTGAAATAGTGCTTAGGGAAATGAAGAATGGGACAGCAACAGGAGTTGATGGAATGCCCATTGAATTAAGTAGTGAAATGTTTGGGTTAAAACACGAAGGAAATTCTATCATTATGCAACGAAATACAGGGACATAATTTTATTTTTACTTCAATTTTTATTGAACCTGAGATTTTGAATGTACTTCACTCCCACCCTTCTACTAATGAAGTTCAACCGTCCTCCACACAGATCCAAGGCCGCATATACAGAGCCTATTCCGAATCTCACCGGTGAGCAATCCGATGGCATCACGGTGTTCCGAATTCCACCGATGGCGTCATTGATGCTCCACCGGTGTTGCACCGGTGCCATCAGCTTGCAGAGGTGGTGGCAGTCTCCATCAGCCGCCATCAGTGAATCTGATTGGTTCTTGTATAGGGCGGGAATTAGCAGACGAATGACATCGCGCACTGTTGTGTCATGGCGGTGTGTTCTGCTGTATTGTTTGTAATGAGCACAACGTAAAAACAATACGTTAATGGCTTATAAGCGAACATGTCAACGGACCAGTTATTACTACCGGTTCAAGAAATAAATTGTTTATGCTATCTTTTCTTTGAACGAGATGGGAGTACGGAAATTTCGCAAAATTTTGATAGCGTAGCACAGACAACAACTTGTACAGTCGGCATGACAGCATCGATCCTTCCAGCAGTTTTGTTCCTTATTTCGCTGCAACGTCATTGATGCCGCATATACAGTCATAGTAGTCTTACGGTCATAGTAAACAGTACGTTCCAAAAATATGTTCGCGTTTTCCAGTGACGAAAGAGCTTTCAATATTGAATCATTTTCGCACAGGTACTGTCATCCATTTGCCTACGTCGTATCCCGGTTTCCCCCACCAGCTTTTATTCGCCAGCTAGTGGCTGGCTGTCTTAGCTCTTTTCTGAGAACATTAATTTCTGTTAGGCATTGGACGTCTACGTAATATTATACAACTGTTTTAAATAACTTAAATAAAAGGGCCTCGTTAAGTAATTAACTGTCACGTGATTTCCTCCCTTTCTACGACCCTACGACATAACCACTTGGAAGGACAGTAGATAGTATGTCTGAGTAATTTTATATTTTCGGATCGGGCAGAAGTGAATATTTAATTTAAAGTACGTAAGGTACTCTTTTATAGAGTAGGTACAGAATTATTTCAACATGAATTACTAGTACGAAGGACGAAACTGGTAATTGGAATTACGTACAATAGTCTATAGTGCGATAATATGCACATTACAACTGAAGCCTGTATCGAAATGAACAGCCACCATTTTAAAAAATGTGTTTAAATATCCATATTATGATTATTTTTCAATTTAACTTCATTCTCTATATTGTACGCTAATGTGCTGTAGACAGTATACTAAACGCTGCATAATGAATACGTCCGCATGGACAGCTCAGTTCGTGAGTAAAAACACTTATTGTTAATACTGTACTGTATTTTGATTAAACAAAAACCTAATCAAAATGATCAAACTCAAAATCGCGATATTTCCTAGTTTGAACTACTTTTCTTCCCTCCTATACCTATTAAAGTGATTTGTTTGTATATTACGCCAGTATCATCGACCTCCAGTCGTGGAAGGTGGTAGCAAACGCGTTGATTCAGAATTATAGGCAAGTTAATATTAAAAATGTTAGTAAAAATAAAATTATGTCCCAGTATATGAGAAAGGTGAATGACCTGAAGATTTCATGTAGGCAGTGTTGCAAATATCAAAGAAAAATAATGTCAAGAAATATGAGTTCAGAACTATCAACCTGATATCACAGTATACGTTATACTATGCTGATATCACAGTAGGAGGAAAATTCTCCTGCGAATACTGAATCGATATTTATATTTTAAGACAGAAGAAGAGTTCGAAAAAGAGCAATTTGGCTTTGGAACGGAAAAGGTACGTGAATTGGAATTGGACAGTTATGCTGCGAACAATACTATTTATCAAGATGTTTGAGACGAACGAATCCAGAAATGCATATAGAGTGTTAGTGGGAGGCCGGAGGGAAAAAAACCTTTGGGGAAGCCGAGACGTAGATGGGAGGATAATATTAAAATGGATTTGAGTGAGGTGGGATATGACGATAGAGACTGGATTAATCTTGCACAGGATAGGGACCGATGGCGGGCTTATGTGAGAGCGGCAATGAACCTGCGGGTTCCTTAAAAGCCTTAAGTAAGTATGCACTATTTGTGGACTTAGACGGAGTGGATTCGAACAAACTTTATGATCTTGAAAAAAAAAAATAGATGCAGATTGAAAGAGAAGAAGATATTAAGTAACCTTTATATGAAATAACGAGTCAAATTCAGGATAGAATAAATGTCAGAAGGAAGTGAAATAGGGTGAGGAGTACGACAAGAATCCCCTTTATCACCTACCCCAGAGGAGCAAGCGCGCGCTTTAGAGCTAAGGAGAGCCTGAGCGCTTTACAGCGGAAAGGAAAGAGACAAAAGAAAGAGGTAGTATATGCCGCTTGGTCGAGCTATATTCAGGGATGGCCAACACTGATTCAATAGATAAAGGGAAGAGAACTTATTAAAACTGTATCCATGTTAATTTTTTGATTTGCCTGAGAAGTATAAGTGCATTATAAGAATGTAAATTTTAATTTCAATGCTCATTTTTTCACAAGTTTTATTTTTTTATTGAAAATAAATATTTTCTCAACTTTTTTTTATAGAAAAGTGAAATATTCAAATATAGGCCTATTTATTTAGTAGTCTTACAGAATGTTTTCGTAAATCTAATAAACTGCAAATACGTATTACTGAAGATAGTCTATTGAAATTTTTTAAAATATTCGCATGGAAATTGGTTGTAAGGAAATTAATTAACAAAGCAACTACTGTTACATCATAAGCAAAAGATACGTGCCTATGTGTTGAAAAATGTCAGCTCTATAGCTTCAGCAGATTTCGAGAAAATAATTTAATATTCTTATTATAGGAAGTTGCGCACCAATATCACCTTAATAGTAATATGCGTTACAAGAGCGGTATGTTGATGTTTTCATGTTCGAGGAAAAGATTGAAAAAGCGGAACGTAGTTGAGCTTTTTTAATTTCCGAGAACATGAAAACAAACATACCGCTCGTGTATCGTACATTATTTTGTGCGAAGATCGTTTATTACATACCTGAAAGACGAATTTCTAATTAGTTGCAATGAAATCTCCATCTTGGTTTCTGTTCAATGACGGCAATTTTGGAAAACAAAAATATCTCTCTTCAACATTGTTGGTATAAAATATTTTCTGTGTTTACTATATTGCAGCAGGCCGTGATATACGTCTGTCTTTTTTTTTCCCCCAGTCTATAAATGCGAACTTAAAACAAACGGTAAGGTTATGTAATGATTTATCTTTCATTTTAATATTTTAACAATATTATTTATATAACATATTGCAGTAATAACATCGGCATCTGGAATGTTGTTGATTTTTTCACGGCTTCCTTAATGTTACTTGCATCACGAATGCAATAACTTTAGTAGAGAAGTAGAGTTTACTTAATTTTTGCAAATATTTAAAAACAATAATTAACAGTGCAATTTAGGTGAAATTGCAGTGGTAAGTTTCCAATTTATAATTATTACTATGTTAAACGTCTCTAAAAATAATATGTTAAAAGCCTAAAGCAGTAAAATGAATATGTCTCTTAAGCGGTAAGAAGAAGGAAATTGTTATGTGTGTTACGTTGGGAATACTGAATGTGGTATTTCACACTTACCGCGTATTGGTTCTGTGCGGAAAACAAGCAAATACGCACGATCTCGCACAAAAGCATAATGCGATAAGATTTTTGTTATTGAATATTAGTTACACTTAAAACATATATAGCACCTAGGTAACTTTGCTTTGTACTGTAATATTGTTTTGATTACTTTCATAAGGCTAAAGGTACCGTCAATATCAATTAACTTATCATGTCATACCTACTCAGTCTCTTTTTTGGGGATATCACTTTCTTTATGAATGATCTGTTTCATCCACTTAATACAGTATAATACACTCAGGGACAAAAAAAACCGGACACTTCTATATTTGCTTGTATTTTGTTGCCAATTATTTCAATATGAAACAAAACCCATTTAAACAAAATAATGTTTCATTTAGCACCTTATGCGACAACATTTGAAAAAAAAATCTCTGATGAGAAAAATTGCCAAAAAATTACAAAGGGCGTATAAATATGGCATCTTTTGGTCTAACTGTTTTTTCATTTTATGGTGCCTTAAACATTAAAAACTCTCTTTAGTAACGGGTATTACCCCCTCTGGCTTGAATAACTGCATCCATACGTCTTGGAATGCTCTCAATTTGGTTAGCAATGTCTTCTTGAGGAATAAGTTCCCATTCTTCGCCAAGTGCTCGCCTCAACTCTTGTAACGATTCTGGTCTCGGTCGTCTATTCTTAACACGCCGTCCCAGCATTGTCCCACACGTGTTCAATTGGGTTCATGTCTGGACTCCTTGCTGGCCATGGAAGAACATGGATTCCCCTTCTTGGAGATAATCTCCGACCGCATGGGCAATATGCGGCCGTGCATTATCATGCATTAAAACAAAATTATCGCCTACAAATTGGCCAAATGGCACAACATGATCAGCCAAACATTCATATATATACCTATCAGCTGTTAGTCTTCCATTTTCAACAAAAACCAACTCTGTACGAGCATCCGCACACACTCCTGCCCAAACCATCACTCCACCACCTCCATACGGCACATTTTCGGAAATGCAACACTGTGAAAATCGTTCTCCCCTCCTTCTCCAAACTCTTTCACGTCCATCAGGTGAGCACAGATTGAAACGGGACTCATCGGTGAACAGAACACAGCTCCACAGTCCATTTCTCCAATCCCTGTGATCATTTGCAAAACGCAGTCGTTCAACTCGATGCATCCTGAGAAGTCTGGGACCATTGCAGGTCTACTTGATATCAGTCCACTTGCTTTCAACCTCCTTCTAACTGTTTTGGCCGAAATTGGGCATCCATGCATGTTAACAAATTGCTGGGCTACACTAGTAGCTGGCAGGTTGCGCTCCCTAAGAACTCTCAACACCATATACCTGTCTTCATTTGGATTTGTAGCTCTTGGACGACCCAAACCTGGCCTTCTGGTATATTCTAGGGTCTCTCTATACCGTTTTATGGCATCATGGGTTGTGCTTCTAGCCATATTCATAACATTTGCAATGTAACGTACACTGCGTCCATCATCGTAAAGGGCTACAGCTCGAGCCACATCTTCAGGTCGCATCTTGTTTTAAGACAAATGTTACAACCCCACTTAAACTCAGAAAATGTAAAAATAAAGAAATAACGAATGATAACGATAATGAAGCACAAAATGGTTGAGACAAAATTGTTATAGCTGAGACTCCGAAAGCAAAATTGGAATATTTGGTTGTAATGGCTTGTTTATAAAACAAAAACAATCAACAATGTATACACGTCTCCATAACAACAGATGGCTACCATAATATTGTATGAGAAGATAATGTTTTGCAAAATACCAGCAAATATTAAAGTGTCCGTTTTTTTTTGTCCCTGAGTGTATTATATTACTATGGAATTTAAGTGAATATTCCTTCTTAACTCTCTATTATGTTATTAAGATTTAAAACACAAGTGCAATATTAAGAAATCAGTGTTAGTACTTTTGTTTTACAGAGAATATAGATAATATCAAACAGAAAGCAGCCATATAAAAATAACGACATAAAATTTCACGTTCCGTTTGAAGTTTGTGCACCACTGTTTTCTCAATCCTACAGGCTGCTTACTCATATACACAACCGTTCCTCTTTCCATACTTAGCGCTTGATGCTCGCGCACGACGTCAAGGTCAGAAAATGTGCTTGCTTTGACATCACTGACCTACCCTGTTCAACATCTACTTGGAGGATTTAGTGAAGAACTGTTTTCAGAACATGGGAGGAGTGATAGTAGGAGGAAGAAGAGTAAAGTGCATAAGATTTGCTGATGAAATGACGTTGTTAGCAGTAGAGGAGACTATATTAAGGGATATGCTACTGGAGCTAAATGACAGCTATGACAGACAGACAGATAAGTGCATTTATTGATGCATAATAAATTATACAAACTCATGTACACAAGATCCTTCGCAAGAGCTCATACGGCCATTCGTGCTGTAACTATGCACAGTTTGAATCTTCAAAACGAAAATAATGCCTACTAATAATAAAATAGTTAAACAACAGTTATTATTATTATTACCGTTATCATTGATTACCACTATTATAACTAATCTAACTTTATACCAAATTTCACAAAAATAATACAAATAAAATAAAAGGGAGATATGAAAAACACACACACACACACACACACACACATATCATCATCATCCATAGCGCTACAGCCCGTATCGGGCCTCGGCTTCCTTAAGAATTCTTCTCCATCGGTCTCGATCTTTAGCCACCGTCCACCAGTTCTTCACTCCAAGCCACTTAATGTCGTCCATAACACAGTCCATCCATCGTAGCTTTGGCCTTCCAACTCTTCTTCCTCCAGCAATCCCATATTCCATCACCTTCCTAGGTATTTCACATTCATCCATTCTCTTAACATGCCCTGCCCATCTCAGACGAGCAATCTTAATGGATGTTATTATATCGGGAGACTCATAAAGCTGGTATAATTCGTTGTTATATCTTATTCTCCAAGTTTCACCATCCTTTACAGGTCCAAAAATCCTTCGCAATATCTTCCTTTCGAATGCGGCCAATCTAAATTTATCCCTTTCGCTAAGAGGCCACATCTCTGATGCATAGGTCAACACTGGTTTTATTAGGGTCTTATATAGTCTACATTTTGTGCCACGAGATAGCAATCTTGATTTAACTTGTTTTGGAGCCCATAATAACACCTATTGGCGCTTTGTATTCTTCTACTTATTTCCTCTGAGATATCATTGTTACTATTAACTAGTGATCCAAGATATACAAAGCTCTGGACTGTCTCAAATTTGGCATCATCAATCTCAATGTACTTAGAAGTTTTATTATTATTTTTGTTATTGACTACCATGTATTTTGTTTTGTTTCCATTAATTTTTAATCCCATATTCCCAGCTGCATCTCTTAGATTTCTGAAGGTTTTCATTAGATCTCTTTCTGACCTCGCTATTACGTCAATATCATCCGCAAAGGCTAATATTTGGACAGACTTATAAAAGATGGTACCTCTTGTTTGTATTTTTGCTTCCCACCACTATCTTTTCTAATGATATATTAAACAATAGGCATGCAAGAGAATCACCTTGTCTGAGTCCATCCTTGGTAGTAAACTTATTAGAGAGGTCCGTTTGTATTTTCACACAACATTGACTATTTTCCATGGTGGCCTTCACTAATCTTATGAGCTTATGGGGAAATCCAAGTTCTTCCATAGCATTATAGAGTCCAGCTCTATTCACACTGTCATAAGCAGTACTAAAGTCTATAAATAAATGGTGTGTTTCTATCCTACTCTCTCTTGTTTTCTCCAGAATTTGTCTTAGAGTGTATATTTGGTCAATAGTTGACTTTCCTCTACAAAAACCAGTTTGATATTTCCCAACTACTTTCTCAGCGTATGGCAGTCGTCTATTATACAGAATTTTAGAAAAGACTTTATACGTTGTATTCAGAAGTGTTATACCTGTATAGTTTGAACATACAAGTTGGTCTCCTTTTTTATGAAGTGGGCATATGATGCCCATTTTCCATTCCATCGGTATTATTTCTTCTTCCCATATTTTTTTAATTAATTTACATAGGTTATATCGCAATTCATCTGTTGTAGGTTTTAACAGTTCAGCCTGAATTCCATCATCTCCTGGTGCTTTATTATTTTTAAGCTGTTTAATGGACTCGTTAATTTCCTCCATTGTTGGTAGGTCATTATCAGTTTCCAATCCGTTATTGACATCGGAACTACTAGTATTATTACCGTTGATATTCCCCATCAATATATCTTGATTGACAACATCAGTGTTATTTCCGTTAAGAAGACTGCTAAAATGATTACTCCACCTATTTAAAATCTCATCTTTACTTGTTAAAATATTCCCTCTAGGGTCTCTACATAAATTAGTCCTAGGTTTAAAACTCTTCCTCTCATTATTTACAAATTTATAAAATGTTTTAGTTTCTTTATGTTCTCTACAGAGTTCAATTTCAAGTAATCTGTCATTTTCAAATTTCCTCTTCTTTTTCCTATGAATGTATTTTTCTTCTCTTCTTTTATTTCTATATTGTTCTGTAAGGCTCCTTGTGCTTCCTCTCTGTAACATTTTTAGATATACTTTATTCTTTTCTTCTGTTACTATTCTACACTCATCATCAAACCAATCATTCCGTTTAGGTCTGCATGTTGTGCCAATTGTTTCTTCTGCTGTTGTGGTTATTATCTCTCTAATTGTTTTCCATCCATCATCAATTCGGGTCTCATCACTTGTTCCATCTGCTTTAAGTCCCATTTTCGCAATCTCCTGTTTCATTCTTTGTTTGTAATTTGCAACTATTTCATCATTCTTTAAACTTTCAACACTATATTTCTCCTTATTTTGACTTTTTGTGCTTCTGATTTTTTTGCAATTGGATATTTTTTGTCTAATTTTAGCAATCGCCAGGAAGTGGTCGGAGTCTATATTAGCTCCTCTACGATTTCTTATGTCTAACAAACATTTTTTATGTCTTTTATCTATAACCATGTGGTCAATTTGATTGACTACATTACCATCTGGCATTTTCCACGTTCCTTTATGTATTGCTTTATGACAGTAAAAAGTACCCCAATAACCATTATTATTCCTACCGTTATCATTGATTACCACTATTATAACTAATCTAACTTTATACCAAATTTCACAAAAATAATACAAATAAAATAAAAGGGAGATATGAAAAACACACACACACAGTGTCACACACACACACACACACACACACACACACACACATATATATATATATATATATATATATATATATATATATATATATACAGTATAAACAATTCAATTTCTTGTTGAAGCTGCACCAAATAATCCAAATAATAAATATAAAGGTAATACAGTATATAAATAAAAACATACACACGCAATAAAATACAAAAGACACAGTAAAAAAAATTATCCCCTAATTCTATCATTCGCTCAATGTTAATATTACTCATTGCAACACTAAAAAATCTTTCCCTTATCCATCGGCTCCCTCCCCCTCGGCCAATTCCACCCTCAACTGTCGAACTTTTGCCAAAAATTTTCCCACACTGTCATAGGATTTAACGTTATTTAATACAGCGTATGTCGCCAAGTGCCCCCTGCTAGATGTAATGAAGGACTCTGGCAGGAATCGTTTCCTCAGAGCTTCTGTGGCTTCACACTCCGACAAAATGTGGTGTGATGTCTCGCCTCTACCGCAAAGAGGACATATTCTCGCCCCCTCTTCGTTGACGATTTTAAGTGCCCTCCAGGCTCCTAGACGGAACCAGATTAAACCCAGTCTACCATCTTTGCTACCTCCATAGAGATATAGTTCGGCCCCCCAATTTGTTTTGATCATCGATTGGATCTCCAGAGCAACCTTATCCCTACATTCCCCTTCTGTTATTTGACAGCTATGAGCAATATGGGATGAAGATAAATACAAATAAGACGAAGAGAGGACCGTTGTTAGATATGAAGCGTGATAAGATGGCCTGCAGCTGCGTCACCACTCACAACATAATCAATGCTCAAAATGGACCGGACCGTTCAGAACGGCGTTCCGGTTCGTGAATTGCAAAACCCTTTCCGTTCCGTCCACAGTATAATAATGTGTAGCGTCTCGTAAGAAATTACTATTTGTCCGTTTCGGATCGTTTTAATTTCGTATTAATTAAGATATTTAGATGTTTGGAATTGAACGGGTTACATCAGCTTCTTGTCTATGCGGATGACGTGAATATGTTAGGAGAAAATCCACAAACGATTAGGGGAAACGCGGAAATTCTACTTGAAGCAAGTAAAGCGATAGGGTTGGAAGTAAATCCCGAAAAGACTAAGTATATGATTATATCTCGTGACCAGAATATAGTACGAAATGGAACTATAAAAATTGGAGATTTATCCTTCGAAGAGGTGGAAAAATTCAAATATCTTGGAGCAACAGTAACAAACATAAATTACACTCGGGAGGAAATTAAACGCAGAATAAATATGGGAAATGCCTGTTATTATTCGGTTAAGAAGTTTTTGTCATCTAGTATTCTGTCAAAAAATCTGAAAGTTAGAATTTATAAAACAGTTATATTACCGGTTGTTCTGTATGGTTGTGAAACTTGGACTCTCACTTTGAGAGAGGAACAGAGATTAAGGGTGTTTGAGAATAAAGTTCTTAGGAAAATATTTGGGGCTAAGAGGGATGAAGTTACAGGAGAATGGAGAAAGTTACACAACGCAGAACTGCACGCATTGTATCCTTCACCTGACATAATTAGGAACATTAAATCCAGACGTTTGAGATGGGCTGGGCATGTAGCACGTATGGGCGAATCCAAAAATGCATATAGACTGTTAGTTGGGAGGCCAGAGGGCAATAGACCTTTGGGGAGGCCGAGACGTAGATGGGAAGATAATATTAAAATGGATTTGAGGGAGGTGGGATATGATGGTAGAGACTGGATTAATCTTGCTCAGGATAGGGACAAATGGCGGGCTTATGTGAGGGCGGCAATGAACCTCCGGGTTCCTTAAAAGTCAGTAAGTAAGTAAGATACATTTTCAATTAACTGAGAATTAAATTGTTAAAAAGTACTGACAGAAACACTGTCGGCATTGCTTTATTTTGTTATAACATTCGTATAAACTAGTTCGACTCTTATGCCTACATACAGGCAGTTGCTTAACCAAAAGAGGTTCACGACACTCTATTGGAATGAAGATTAAATTTAATGATCAATGAAAGAATATTTGTGCGAAATCGTGCGTATTTGCTTGGTTTACGAACAAAACCAATCCGCGGAAAGTGTAAAATTCCACATTCAGTATTCTCAACCTAACACACATAACAATTTCCCTCTTCTTACCGCTTAAGTGACTTACTGATTTTACTGCTTTAGGCTTTTAACATATTATTTTTAGAGATGTTCAATATAGTAATAATTATAAATTGGAAACTTACCACTGCAATTTCACCTAAATTGCACTGTTAATTATTGTTTTTAAATATTTGCAAAAATTAAGTAAACTCTACAACTCCACTAAAGTTTCTGCATTCGTGATGCAAGTAACATTAAGGAAGCCGTGTAAAAATCAACAAGATTCCAGATGCCGATGTTATTACTGCAATATGTTATACAGGGACATCATTTTATTTTTACTAACATTTCTGATATTAACCTGGCTATACCTTTGGATCAACGGTTGCTGTCCCCTTCCACGACTGGAGTTCGATGGCGTAATATACAAACAAATAACTTTACTAAGTATAGGAGGGAAGAAAAGTAGTTCATCCATTTACGTAAACTAGGAAATATCACGCTTTCGAGTTTGATAATTTTCATTAGGTTTTTGTTTAATCAGAATACAGTACAGTATTAAAAATAAGTGTTTTTACCCACGAACTGAGCTATCCATACGGACGTATTCATTATGCAATGTATATTAAACTATCTACAGGACATTAGCGTACAATATAGAGAATGAAGTTAAATTGAAAAATAATCATAATATGGATATTTAAACACATTTTTCAAAATGGTGGCGGTTCATTTCGATACAGGCTTCAGCTCTAATGTGTGTAATTCCAATTACCAGTTTCGTCCTTCGTACTAGTAACTCATGTTGAAATAATTCTGTACCTACTCTGTAAAAGAGTACCTTACGTACTGTAAATTCAATCTGCTCGATCCGAAAAGATAAAATTACTCAGACATACTATCTACTGTCCGTCCAAGTGGTTATGTCGCAGGATCGTAGAAAGGAGGGAAATCACGTGACAGTTAATTACTTAACGAGGTCCTTTTATTTAAGTTATTTTAAAGAGTTGTATGGGTATAATATTACGTAGATGTCCAATTCCTAACAGAAATTAATGTTCTCAGAAAAGAGCTAAGACAGCCCAGCCACTAGCCTTTACAGAGAGGCGAATAGAAGCTGGTGGGGAAAACCGGAATGCGACGTAGGCAAATTGACGACAGTATCTGTGCGAAAATGGTGCAATATTGAAAGATCTTTCGTCATTGGAAAACGCGAACATATTTTTGGAACGTACTGTGACGGTAAGGCTACTATGACTGTATATGCGGTCTTGAATTTGTGTGGAGGACGGTTGAACTTAATTAGTAGAAGGAGTGGGAGTGAAGTACATTCAAAAACTCAGGTACAATAAAAATTGAAGTAAAAATAAAATGATGTCCCTGTATAAATAATATTGTTAAAATGTTAAAATGAAAAATAAATCATTACATACCCTTACCGTTTGTTTTAAGTTCGCATTTATAGACTGGGGGAAAAAAAGACAGACGTATATCACGGCATGCTGGAGTATAGTAAACACAGAAAACATGTTAAAGCAACAATGTTGAATATAGATATTTTTGTTTTGCTAATTTGGCGTCATTGAACAGAAATCAAGATGGAGATTTCATTGCAACTAATTAGAAATTCCTCTTTCAGGTATGTAATAAACGATCTTCGCACAAAATAATGTATGATACACGAGCGGTATGTTTTCTTTCAATTCTCGGAAATTAAAAAAGCTCAACTACGTTTCGCTTTTTCAAACTTTTCCTCGAACATGAAAACTTCAACATAGCGCTATTGTAAGCATATTACTATTCTTCTTTAATACAGAACAGAATCACCACATACAAACTAGCTCCATTCACGCACAAATCTCGCACTAAATTAATGGTAGAAACAGATTATCTTTGTCCTTCAAAGGTACTTGATGACACACGGTACGCAACGAGATCAGATAAGACCATTGGCGGTGCGTCTTATTCGTTCAATGGTTCAGAGAAAAACAACAGGATGCCATCGGAATGTGTCGTTTGTTGTGGTGCCCCATTCATCTTGTACATTAACTTACACAAAACGAAAGACGACTGACGTCCGTACACGTCGTGTGTTATGTGTTTGCTGTCTTAACATGTAAACAAACCACAACAACTGTCGACGCCACAATCCACGTAGTGGCCTGCACGTTCTCCGGACCTGTCGCCACTCGACTTCTTCCTGTGAGGAACTGTAAAGGACAGTGTGTACCAGAACATTCTGACAACACCAGACGACATGCAGCAACGCATTCCACAGGCTTGTGTGTCCATTCAGCCAGCAACATGCCGGGCAGTCATACGGTCTTTCGGGGAACGCCTTCGAATGTGCATTAATGTGAATGGTCACCATTTGCAACATCTTCTGTGACTCTCAAAGCATAACATTATCACTAGGCTTCGAGACTTCAGACCCGATAGAGCAATTCAGTGGGAAATCTGCATAACGGCGTACTGAGTATAGTGATAAAGCGTACAGTGGGTGGGGGTACTGTAGAATGAATGACAAATACGCAAAGGAAAACGCTCTGGATTTGAAGGTTCTGATGAATAATTTGGTTTTCATACAAACTGTATCTGAAACTATTACACGGTTAGAAAAGTCAGAGCAAGAGAGCCGGAAGCCCTCAAATTAGTTGAAGAAATGACACAGAGAATTAATGAGACACCAAGTACACCGGTTACTGAACGTGTAAAACAGAAGTGGAAATCAATTTTATGTAAATATAACGGATATGGAGCATTGTGTAATATAAACAGCAAATTAGTGGACATAGAGTCACCCGAGAATGAAGGACTGTCTCTTAGAGACTGCAATGATGTTAGGTTTTTCGTTTTGCTCCTATAAAGTCATGCGACGTAGAGCGCAGCTTTTCACAGTACAAACTGTGTTTGGTAGACAACTGAAAATGATTTACGTTTGAGACACTGAAAATGTATCTTGTAGTACATTGCAATTCTGTACTGTAACTGCACTTCCTAAAGACGACCAATAGGATAAATGAAGAAATTAAAATTGCTACATGTTTATTTTCACCATTAACACTGTGTATAATTAAACACAAATGCTTATAAAAGACAAGAGAATAAATGCTTTTCACATTCTTTTGACATTGCCATTATGTAATGTATATATTTACTTTCAGAATGCCCATATGTGTGCGTTTCCCCATACTACCGTACTCTACTCTAAATAGCAACGTTGTTACCTCAACACATCTCTACCTTTCACTACCTGCAGCGAGTCAACAACCTATAGTACAAGCACAGTAAACTTATTGTATCGGGTCCAAAGTCTCGAAGCCTGATTATCACATTGAGAGTACGTTTTTGTTTTGTTGTTATTATTGATTAGGAAGGTGACATTGTATACATTTTTGAACTCGTCTTAATGTGTGTAATCAATGTAACATGATTAAAGTATGTAGTGATATTTGAAAAATTAATTACGTCACGTGTATCTTGTACCATAATGTAGTTACATGCACCAAATCACCACATTCATGTTAGTCCCTCGTTCTAACATAACGCTCAAAAACAAAAATTGCAATACCTATCCAAACAAAAAAAAAGTTATAATAAATGCACAAGATTAATGGGACATCCTGTATAAGAAACTAATATATTACAATGATGTTGGAAGCATTGTAAAGAACATACTAGCAGAGTTAATGTTCAAAGTTAACGTGTTATTCTACATTACATTTACATTATTTCACTTCCAAAGCATCTTCAGGTATCATAACCCCCAATTGATGATGAATTGATGAGGCATCCATGTTTGTTTAGTGATCAAGTCATCAATCAAGCAAACATTTTCGTTTACTAGCTACTACGGACTTCATTGCTATGCACTATTTAGTTTCGGATCATGACTTTTGACGTCACATCCGGCTTTTTAGATAACTAACTAGTTTACTACAGTTGAAAATGTAGCTTTGAGACGCGGCCTAATATTCCGTGGATTTACGTTAGCTATTTTACCCTGGAACATAAAAGGATAAAGTGACAGAAAATATTTAAAAAATAGACAGAGAGAAAGTAAATAGTAACATTTTCAGAGAGACAGAAGCTATGTATATCATTGCGAGATTTCTTTATCTATATTATATTCTTTTGCGATTCATTTCTGGTAAGGATACGGAAACATTATTCACATTTTAAATAAAATTGTATTACCTTGACAAAAAGTAGAAATATATACAAACCATTTCTAGGAGTATATGAAGAAGTAACGTATCACAAGCTGTCATAAATATGTAATTTATTGAATCAAACAAGTCAGATTAGGAAGCTACGTCATTATGACGCATTTATTTTCCACAAAGCATAAAATAACAGCGTGATATTTTCTGTCCTTGTGCACCCACTGCTTTCAAGATACTGGGGTGCAGATAATCGTATTCGTCAAATACAAAACGGTTTCTTACAACATTTATCTACAGTGTTATAGTCAAATGTACTGGTGAGAAGTTTTTCAAACGTTCTCTGGTCGAAAAGGCGAGCAAAATACATCCAACATGTCTAACAGATACTTTTTTGCGTTCATAATTTTTGCAACTTTCTTCTCCTTCTCAGGTAATGTACTTTATTTTTCTTACTTTTGTTACGAATTGTCTGTACTTGCACCATATTTGAGTAGTTTAATATCAAAGACGGACATCTGTCGTCTCTATAGTTTTGATCTAGGGCAATTTTTTAATTCACAGTGTTCTTTGTAATATTTAACACAATTTATTTTATAAATGTAGTGTTAGAGTTTGCATATGGTTTCACTATAACTGGAAAGAGCATGAAAAATTGTATAAAAAAACCACAGCTATCTAAATTCCGATTGAGGTCAGATGTCCGTCTTTGATATTGGTACTCATTTAGTTTTAGTTTATCTCATTACTGAGAAGAAAACTTTAGTTAAAATGAAGATAAATAATTGATTTATTGTTTATCACAACACTGCTTCAAATTCCGATTGTAAATACTATGATTTCTGATTTAATATAAAATATTTTACCTTTGTTCATCATTTAATTCACTGATTTCTGGATAAATATAGTTATATTTAACACATAAAACCATATATTAGAGTAAGGGAGGGTATTGTCGGATACCATTTTGATGTTTCAAAATAAAGGGAATTGAAAAAAGTTAGAACTGGAATTACTTAGTATTATAATAACCTCTTGGGGTTCCTGCAGATTGCACATAAGTATTAGGTAACTTACATAATACGTATTTGCTGTATAACTTGCAAAGAGAAAAGAGAAATAATATCATCACTGACAGAATGTGAAGGTAATGTCGGATACATTAGACATTATTATGTAAGAGGTATGATAATGCATTTAAAATAATATATTGCAAATCAGAAACTATTACAATAGTGTTCTGTTTAGCCAACTGATATGCAAGCCTTTTAACATCATTTCTGGTTCATCCAAAATATTTTCTCTCCATCATTAACACATAGTCAACTAGCTTCTCTTCAAGTGAAGCTGGGAGTATTGGTTTTCGTCCAAGTTTCGATTTAACGGCTTTGGTGGGCTCAGAGTTGGACCGTACATAATCAAATAATGTTGATCGAGGTACATTGAATCTTTTGGAAGCAGCAAGATAGCCCATTCTTTTCTCCCGTACTGCGACAATGGCATTTACCATATCTTCAGACTTCCATTTTTTTTTAGACTGAATCTCTTTTTTCTGTTACTTTAGGCATCTAAAAATATCAGAAGAAGAAACAATTTGTTACTTCATAATATTCGATTAATTAGAAAATTAATTACTTACATTAATTAAAAATACCCCATGAGTAAAAATGTAGTGGTTTGATATAGAAAACATATAAATGGGTTTAAGGCAGCTTTTATGTAGCGAGCAGCATTGAAGGACAGCCGACAATGCCCTCGGCTAATATCCGACATTGCCCTCGGCTAGTATCCGACATTGCCCTCAGCTAGTATCCGACATTGGCCGACTCTTCACAAACAGTAAAACAAGCCAGCTGCATGAAACATGTTGTCGATAGCATTTCTGCAATTAGAGAATTAAGAAGCCTTATCTATGGTATATCAAACAGTGCATACCATGTTGTGTAAATATAAGAATAATTTGTAACGAATAAATCACATTACTTACCCTCAAAAAGTTTTTTTTTTTTTTTTTGCAGAAACGTTTAAAACACGCTATTCACACACAGTGAAGCACTCAACAGAAATGGCTATTCATGCAGATGTTCGTCTACTTGTAGAGAACGTAATGCATTATTTTCACATCATATTGCACCATTCGATGGAAAAGAAATATGTTATCCGAGATTATCCGACATTACCAGACCTATCCGACAATCCCCCCCCCTTACTTTAGTATCAAATAATACATTGACATTTCAATTTTCTTGACCAGTATATCACACTATGACAATTAATAGCTCGAGATTTAATTTTTATATTTTTGAAGTTATCGTTTTTCTTAAGGAAAGTACAGATACTGTAATTTAGACCTTCCCTTTCTAAGCAGTTGTTAGAAGAAAAATATTATTGTCTAGTAGTAAATAACTGAATAATTTCTGAAATTCATATCACATATTCACAATTCACCATAAATAGCTAGTTCATGTGTTTCTGCCATAGTAAGAGAAGTTGAAGTTAATGCAATCAGAAAGGGTATATGAATGTGTTAATTTTGTTTGTATATATTCAGGGTATATTTTTTTATCATTAATCTAACATGCAATAGAGCAAAACAGGCTGCAATAAAAGGAAATACTACTACTATTAGTAATAATAATAATAATAATAATAATAATAATAATAATAATAATAAAAATAATAATAATAATAATAATAATAATAATAATAATAATAATAGCTATAATATCACTGTTTCATATCATATATGTTTTCATGTAATTTTCCTTCTTATTTGTCTTTTCTGTGTATTGTATATAATATGTCCATGTCTTATGTGTTGAACATGCACTAGTATGTCATGTCTATTTCATGTCATTTTTATGTCATATACGTCCTTAAATAGTACATTATGCAATGAGCCTATAATGATAGTAATTAAGACGCGAGGATGTTTATGAAATGAGCGCAAGCGAGTTTCATAATTTTCATACGAGCGTCTTAATTACCATTATAGGCAAGTCTCATACGACTTTTTATGCTCGACCATATTTCTAACTTGAAAGTATTCGTAAGTATTCATGTTATTCTTATCTGACGAGGAGCGGAACTGACCTTGTGCAATACCTCGTAAATTGTGAGATGTGCGCAGACGCGAAAGTATTGATTTTTTTCCGAGAAACAAATGTCATTAAGCTTGATATAATCTAGAGAGTAAAATGAACATTAATCTTGATATAACCTGGAAATTGATTTAGAAATTGAAAAACGAGATGACAAATTGAATTTATTGAATGTTATTTACAATTAACGCTAATTATTATAGTAACAGAACATAACCTTCTCCGACAGTATTGGATTTCCAGTCTCCGTGACGTTTCGCTAGTTGTCTTTCGATTGCATATCCGAGAATAATCGATACTTGCGCTTTCATATTGCTAAAATGGCGTTTTCTGATTGGTGGAACACCTGAACTTTAATGAATAGGTGTACTTTAATGAGGTCCATTAAAGGGCTGCTACCAGGTGTATAATTACTACATTTCGGCATGGTCGAGCATAAACTTAATTAAATAATTTAAAATATTGTCTAACTTCTCATAAAATACGAGTATATCAAGTGATCCACTGGATGATCTATAATATTGATTATTATTAATTCGATACGTTCAATATAAACACCAGAGACTCCAAAGTGTAATTCCTCACAATAATCAGATAAACTAATACCTTTGTATGATAATTCATTTTTGGCATATATAATAGTGCCTCCATTTTTTAATTTAATTCTTGAGAGTGAGTTTCCAACTGTGAAGCCCTCTAAAACAGTAAACTCCATTTCACCCTATAGAAGCAAGTGTTCACAAAGACAAATTATACCAAAATTTAAGAGATATTAATAGGCATTCAAAATCTCCATATTATTATGCAAACGTTGGACATTCACAAAAAATATTTCAAAATCATTAAATTTGAGTTCACTACCAATGTTATTTCTGTCAGATGCGTTTCCAATTCACTGTGGGCTAAACCAAGGAGATGCACTATCACCTTTACTTTTTAACTTTGCTCTAGAGTATGCCATTAGGAAAGTCCAGGATAACAGAGAGGATTTGGAATTGAACGGGTTACATCAGCTGCTTGTCTATGCGGATGACGTGAATATGTTAGGAGAAAATCCACAAACGATTACGGAAAACACGGGAATTTTACTGGAAGCAAGTAAAGAGATAGGTTTGGAAGTAAATTCCGAAAAGACGAAGTATATGATTATGTCTCGTGACGAGAATATTGTACGAAATGGAAATTAAAATATCTTTTCAAGAGGTGGAGAAGTTCAAATATCTTGGAGCAACAGTAACAAATATAATTGACACTCGGGAGGAAATTAAACACAGAATAAATATGGGAAATGCCTGTTATTATTCGGTTGAGAAACTTTTATCATCAAGTCTGCTGTCAAAGTTAAAATTTATAAAACAGTTATATTACCGGTTCTTCTGTATGGTTGTGAAACTTGGACTCTCACTTTGAGAGAGGAACAGAGGTTAAGGGTGTTTGAGAATAAGGTGCTTAGGAAAATATTTGGGGCTAAGAGGGATGAAGTTACAGGAGAATGGAGAAAGTTACACAACACACAATTTCACGCATTGTATTCTTCACCTGACATAATTAGGAACATTAAATCCAGACGTTTGAGATTGGCAGGGCATGTAGCATGTATGGGCGAATCCAGAAATGCATATAGAGTGTTAGTTGGGAGGCCGGAGGGAAAAAGGCCTTCAGGGAGGCCGAGACGTAGATGGGAAGATAATATTAAATGGATTTGAGGGAGGTGGGATATGATGATAGAGAATGGATTAATCTTGCTCAGGATAGGGACAAATGGCGGGCTTATGTGAGGGCGGCAATGAACCTCCGGATCCTTAAAAGCCAGTAACTAAGTAAGTTAGTACTAATGTTATTTACATAATCTGGATCGCTAACCATTCGTCTGTTTAAAACACTAACATTTATTACAGAAACACAACATAAAGAAAACACGACTAGCACCTGTTAAAGAAACACAGAACTTCACTTACTTGTTGAGGAATTAACTCTGTCCGATAGTTTTACTAATGACATCTCAATGCGTTAAATATCTCGACTATTCTTTTTACAGTGCATTGTGCTAATGATACAGAGAAGTCTGCAACCCATGGTCGCATTATACTCTTGGGTACAGGAGTCGACGCATTAAAAGTGGTGGGCGGTGCGGGTGTGAAAACTGCAAAGGATGTTTTGTCTGTTGTAACAAACAACGTAAGTCTTCAACGGTATACATTTAATTTCTCTCTCTTGTTTTTGAGATTTGTTCATAAAACTACAGGGTGGGGCATAGGAACCAAGTGTTTTTAAAATAATCATAAAACAGTTAGTTTTTGTTTTCAACACATTTTATTCGTAGAACAACGTTTGTGAGAACATACCATTTCAATTATGAGCGGAAAATTACATCTGGCATGTGATGTCCGTCTGTGTTGACGCAGTGTTTAAGGCGCTGACGAAAATTCGCCTCTATTCCTTCCAGAGGATCTCTGTTGATTTGGGTGATGTGTTGACGTACTGTGTCCTTTAATTCATCTAATATTCGGGGCTTATCCTCGTAAACACGTGCCTTTAGGTACTCACATAGAAAAAAATCACGTGGACAGGTCAGGGGACCGAGGGAGCCATGGAACATCAGTAGATAAGAAATGGTGGGTACCCATGGCTCCCATGGCTCCCCATGTGACGTCAGAAGTGGGCGTGGCCAAAGTATTACGTCATAGTGGGCGTGGCCAAAGTATGGCTTCATGGAGGGGGCGGGGCTTAAAGTATGACGTCACGGAGGGGGTGGGGGGGCTTAAATTATGACGTAGGAAAGGGGCGTAACGTCATAAATGGCAATCTAAGAGTTCAAGGTTAAAGTATGACGTGCAGGTATGTAATGGCATGACAAGTTCATATTGCAACACCATGTCGAAAATCGTATTCGTGTTGCGATAATGCAACACCATGTCGAAAATCGTATTCGTGTTGCGATAATGCAACACCATGTCGAAAATCGTATTCGTGTTGCGATAATGCAACACCATGTCGAACATCGTATTCGTGTTGCGATAATGCAACACCATGTCGAAAATCGTATTCTTTTGCGATAATGCAACACCAAAAATCGTATTCGTGTTGCGATAATGCAACACCATGTCGAAAATCGTATTCGTGTTGCGATAATGCAACACCATGTCGAAAATCGAAAAATGCAACGTGTCGAAAATCGTATTCGTGTTGCGATAATGCAACACCATGTCGAAAATCGTATTCGTGTTGCGATAATGCAACACCATGTCGAAAATCGTATTCTTTTGCGATAATGCAACACCATGTCGAAAATCGTATTCTTTTGCGATAATGCAACACCATGTCGAAAATTGTATTCTTTTGCGATAATGCAACACCATGTCGAAAATCGTATTCGTTTGCGATAATGCAACACCATGTCGAACATCGTATTCGTGTTGCGATAATGCAACACCATGTCGAACATCGTATTCGTGTTGCGGTAATGCAACACCATGTCGAAAATCGTATTCGTGTTGCGATAATGCAACACCATGTCGAACATCGTATTCGTGTTGCGGTAATGCAACACCATGTCGAAAATCGTATATTGCAACACGAATACGATTTTCGACATATGTTGCAGTATGAACTTGTCATGCCATTACATACCTGCACGTCATACTTTAACCTTGAACTTTTAGATTGCCATTTATGACGTTACGCCCCTTTCCTACGTCATAATTTAAGCCCCCACCCTCCGTGACGTCATACTTTAAGCCCCGCCCTCCATGAACGCCATACTTTGGCCACGCCCACTATGACGTAATACTTTGGCCACGCCCACTTCTGACGTCACTTGCCACGCCCACTTCTGACGTCACATGGGGAGCCATGGGAGCCATGGGTACCCACCATTTCTTATCTACTAACATCACCAAATATCGAAATGAGACGATTGGAAAACAGGAGGCAAAGAACTGCCATTGACTCTCTGGAGATGTGCGCCGTGGCCCCATCTTGCTGAAACCACCCATCTTGTATGGGTGTAAATGTAAACCGCCTTGCAAAATCCGTCTTACCGTACCATTGCTGATTCCAAGAGCAGCTGAATGTCTTCGAGCAGAGCGGCCTGGGCTGCACAGAATCGCTTGTCTGACTGAAAGTTTTCTGGAGTACGCACTCTGTGTTGGGGGCCGGGCGATTTATTCTTCAGTATTGCGCCTTTTTTTTAAGATTTTTTACCCAACATAAGATTGTGTCACGCACGGGAACAGAATCGTTGCGATTAATATTGAATCTGTAGCAAAACTCACGCTGTATCGAACTCACCGACTCGCCATTTCTAACAAAACAATCATACGCAAACACTCTTCCACTGCTCCATGATGCCGACTGCAGGTGAAATGCTATGAGCCACGGAATGGAATGTCACATGCCGCACGTCTCTCCCTTTCATAATGACTGAGTACAAGCCATTTAAAAAACACTTGGTTACCATGCCCCACCCTGTATAACAGCTTAGCAATTTATATTTATAACTAAACTGTTTTCGAAATAATGGTAGTGTCATTGCTGGTTTATGAATTTCGTACTTAATTACGCATACAATTCTAATAATTGACACTTCATAAATGTTAAGACTAGGTATGTTTGAAGAAACATTTCGATTATACAACTAAATTAATTTATTCTGAATTTAATGTATTTAATATTGAACAAATTTATAACTATACGCTGTTAAAATTTTATCATAAAAATCGTAATAAGTTTATATTACAGATACATAATTATGACACAAGACGAAATATTAATTCAACATTAGTAGAACCTAAATGTCTCACATCTGCTGGTCTAAAGCATAGCATTAATTTTGGCCCTCGGTTGTACAATGCTTTAACTAAATTACATCCAGAACTTCTAACATGCAACCCACTAACATACATATAACGAGAAAATTAGAAACGTGTTAATATCTTCAATTTGATTAAATAAATTTATAGCCTATGTGTATGTATTAATCAACCTATATTATATTTGTATTCTATAGAAATATATATAAATTGTCCTACTTTTCACGTGCGATATTATTCTTCTCTAGTGTTAATATTATATAATTCCATTGCCGCTGAAATTTAAATTTGAGTTCCTATTTCATTTTATTTTTTATTTTTTCTATATTTCTCCTATATTAATATTGTATTATATAATTTCTGTAACTGTAATTTTAATTTTATTTCCTATTTTATTTTATTTTATATTCTCTTATAGGCCTATTAATATCATATTGAACTGCGACCGAACACGAGCGCTGCTCATTCGGTCTCAAATTTTGTTAATACTACTGTATCTCCTTTTTCATATTGTTTGTATTATTTTATTTCTATTTCTCTTGTTTGTAATTATATTCTTTATTCTGTATATTTAAATTTAAATAAATAAATTAAATTAAATTAATTAATTTAATGGAAATACATACAGGGTTAGTTAAAAGTCCCGCACCACCTAAATAACTTTTGAAGAATGTGGTTCAGTGATATGAAACTTGGTATGTGAGGATAACCATATACTAAGAACTCAATAATGGTATTACAAAGTTTTTTCTACTTCCGGTTTAACCGGAAGTAACTCCAACTCTCTTATTTTAAATGGAACACCCAATATATTATCTTATTTTTGAATATTACTCATTAAGAGCTTTTCAAAAATTACCCGCACTCGATACTTCTGTACAAATTCAGTGTTGCTAAGTCAAGAAAACAGAAAAGTATATCGAATATTAAAATAATAAACGCACCACCTAAATAACTTTTGAAGCATACGGTTCAGTGATATGAAACTTGGTATGTGAGGATAACCATATGCTAAGTACTCAATAATGGTATTACCGAGTTTCTTCTACTTCCGGTTTAACCGGAAGTAACGCCAACTCTCTTATTTTAAATGGAACACCCAATATATTTTTCTTATTTTGGAATAAAGCTCATTAAGAACTTTTCAAAAAGTACCCACACTTGATACTTCTGTACAAATTCAGTGTTGCTAAATAAAAATGGAAGTGTTGCAAGATATTCCTAAAGCCTGGTTAAATCATTCCTTAAATGGTTTCTATGATCGAGTGACACATTGTAAAGCAGCTGAGGGCTACCAATTTGAACACATAATTTAGAAGGTGAGCTAGCTTTGTTTTGTTTTTGTTAAGGAAGGAGTATTTTATTATTTGAATATTCGATACACTTTTCTGTTTTCTTGACTTAGCAACACTGAATTTGTACAGAAATATCGAGCGTGGCTACTTTTCGAAAACTTCTTAATGAGCACTATTCAAAAATAAAAAATGTATATTGGGTGTTCCATTTAAAATAAGAGAGTTGGAGTTACTTCCGGTTAAACCGGAAGTAGAAAAACTCGGTAATACCATTATTAAGTTCTTAGTATATGGTTATCCTCACATACCAAGTTTCATATCACTGAACCGTATGCTTCAGTGGTGCATTTATTATTTTAATATTGGATACACTTTTCTGTTTTCTTGACTTAGTAACACTGAATTTGTTCAGAAGTATGGAGTGGGGCAATTTTTGAAAAGCTCTTAATGTATGTATGTATGTATGTATGTATGTATGTATGTATGTATGTATGTATGTATGTATGTATGTATGTATGTATGTATGTATGTATGTATGTATGTATGTATGTATGTATGTATGTATTTATTCACACTACAAATGGGTATTTACCCAGTGGCAGTGGTAACTAATTACACTCAATAATGACAATTAATAATAAACACAACTAATAAAAAACAATAATTAATAATAATAATAATAATAATAATAATAATAATAATAATAATATAATAATGAAATAATAATAATAACAAGGAGCATCCTAAATTAAATGAAGCATGGTCACTTAAAATAACATTTAAAGTAAATCTAATTAATGAGTACTATTCAAAAATAAAATAATATATTGGGTGTTCCATTTAAAATAAGAAAAAAACTCGGTAATAGCATTATTGAGTTCTTAGTATATGGTTATCCTCACATACCAAGTTTCATATCACTGAACCGTATGCTTCAAAAGTTATTTAGGTGGTGCGTTTATTATTTTAATATTCGATACACTTTTCTGTTTTCTTGACTTAGCAACACTGAATTTGTACAGAAGTATCAAGTGTGGGTAATTTTTGAAAAGCTCTTAATGAGTACTATTCAAAAATAAACTAATATATTGGTTTACGCATATCATATATATTATTTTAATGTACCGAAGTACATATGATATTTCCATGTAGATATTCTTCGTCATCATACGATGTAAGAGTAATGGAAAGGAGAAAAATTCTCTCCGTCGCCGGGATTTGAACCCGGGTTTTCAGCTCTACGTGCTTAGTGGATAAAGCATCAGCACGTAGAGCTGAAAACCCGGGTTCAAATCCCGGCGACGGAGAGAATTTTTCTCCGTTCCATTACTCTTACATAGTATAATAATATATTGGGTGTTCCATTTAAAATATAAGAGTTGGAGTTACTTCCAGTTAAACGGGAAGTAGAAAAAACACAGTAAAACTATTATTGAGTTCTTAGCATATGGTTATGCCCCACATGAAATGAAATGATTAGCCTAAAAAAATGTCCCGTTAAGGGCAAAGGCCTCCTCCTATAGAGGGAGAGCTCTGTTGTCTCACGCGGTGAGCTACTCCGCGTAAGAGTGGAATTGTTCACTTGGTTCACATTCTGCACTGTTTGGTATTGTTCGCTTGTTTCTGTCGCACTGGTTTTAGTCGCTGTTCACTTGTCTTCTTATGTTTCTCCAGTCTTCCTATGTCTTGCTCTGCTTGACCAATGGCTTCCTACTCGTTCACTGAAGAGGTCGGCCCATCTTCGTCTTTGTCTTCCGGGTGATCTCTTGCCAATGCGGGGATCCCATAGTGTGACTTTCTGCGTCCATCTTCCGTCTCTAAGTCGTGCAACATGGCCTCCCCACTTCCATTTGGTGTTGGTGGCTTGCAGTGCTGGATCTTTAATTGCTGCCATCTTTTGTAGCACTTCGTTTGGAACTCTGTCCCTCAGTGATAAGCCTAGTATCTTTCTCAGCATCTTTCTTTGGCATATTTGGAGACTGTTCCAGTAAGAGACCACGTCTGGCACCCATATAACAGTGCAGGAGTTACGCAGGTCTCCAATATTTCTACTCTGAGTTTCTTGCTGAGTGTTCCCTCCAGTACGATGAACTTGAGATTCCAGAATGCCTTCCACGCGAGAGAAATCCTTCGTTTTATTTCCTTCTCTGTCTTCTGATGAAAGGAGACTAGCTGTCCTAGGTATACGTATTCAGACACGTATTGTAGTTCTGCACCATCAATTATTATGGGTGACTCCGGCCCGTTCGACATTACTTGTGTCTTGGTCATATTCATCAGGAGGCCTGCCGATCTTGGCGTTGCATAAATCTTGGAGCATTGACTGCAGTTCTCTGGGTGATTTGGCGAACAATACGACGTCATCAGCAAACCTCAGATTATTTAGTCTGCTGCCGTTGATGTTTATTCCACAATTTCTGTTCCAGTTCAGTTTGCAAAAATGTCTTCTAATACACTTGTGAATAATTTTGGGGAAATTGGGTCTCCTTGTCGCACTCCTCTTTTGAGCCCGAATGGTCGTCCTTCGATCTCGGTTTTCACTTTGGCACAGCTTTGATTATACAGTTTATTTAGTATCGTGATGTATTTGTTGTCGACTCCCTGCGTATGTAGTGCTTGCATTACACTCGAGTGTTCAACCGAATCGAAAGCTTTGCTATAATCTACAAAGGCCAGGTATACTGTTAAATGAAATTCTTCAGCGACATACCAAGTTTTATATCACTGAACCGTATGTTTCAAAAGTTATTAAGTGGTGCGGAACTTTTAACTAACCCTATATATATATATATATATATGCTCAAGTCTGATTGAGCTACGTGATTTGCGTAGGACTGCGTGACGTGTTGGATAGTAAATAAGAAAAATTTGTTTTGAGCAAAAGTGAATTGGGATTCCGAAGACCCACGCACAAGTTGGATACACTGAGCCGTCGATTTAGTGCAGGCATGCCAGAAATAAGACTCTAAACGTGCAGTTTTGTGCGCGGATTCCCGGTCTGTGCAGGCTGTATCATTCAGACGTTGCTCTTACCCTTTCTTACCTTTCTTAGCTGGAGGGATGGATAATAATCTATTCTCCGCTTCTAGGGTTTTCAGTAGACACAAAAAACGGTATTACTGGTGGTAGACCACATCATTGGTTATAGTACTGGCTTCTTCAGACAGAAGTCTAATAGATGTGTCGCATTATACCAAATTTATTAGAATCTAATGAATTGTTAATGAAATAAATCAATATACATTAGCTTGGCATGTGCTGTTTCTGCAAGGAATCAAAATTTGAGTATAATAATTTCAGATCAACTAAGCTTTATTTGTCAAACTAGCCGTACCCGTGCGCTCCGCTGCACCCGTTAGAAATAAATATAAAGTAATTACATAATTAAAATAGGACATTTGATCCAGGGAACATTCGTGTTTGGTAGAAGGATATATCGTTTATTATGTTACTTTATTTAAATTGTATTTAAAAAATTAAAATGCGATCATTTTGATCCAGAGACCACTCATTCGGTCACAAAAATTATTTAAGGAAATACAGGAAACGAATGTACAGAATAGCCTATCAAGTTTTCTGTGCATAAGAAGCTATTTTAATCTTACCTGTCCTCGATTCACTCAGAAGTTACTGTAATAGCATTATAGTATTATGTCCATCTAGAGGAACTACAATTTTCAATGGCGAATTAATAATAATTAATTATACAAATCGGTTAATTTAGCTTCCGACATTACTTCATACAAACACAGAAACATTCTCTGTAGGCTATGTTCCTATAGCTTTCGATTGTTGTTGTCCAAGGCCCCTTATAGACGAAGTCATTTGTTTTTTATTTCATTACACCGCCTTAGATGGCGTTGTTATTGTAATTTTGAAACTCATTTATCTAATTAAATATCGGTCCTATCAAACTTTTTCATAGAATAAAACTTATCGGAAATTATTTTTAAAGAAACTTTTGTTATGTAATATTTTTCATGAAAATTAATAATAAGGGAGATATTTCGATTTATTTAATTCAATCCCCCTTATAACCCCCTTTTAAATAAAATATTTTGAATGCCATATAGCCTAAATTCTAAGTTACAATGAACTTAATTTATATTCCAATTTTCATATAAATCGGTTCAGCCATTATCGCGTGAGAAGGTAACAAACATCCGGACAGACAGACAGACATACAAACAAAAATTTCAAAAAAGCGATTTTCGGTTTCAGGGCGGTTAATTATATATGTTAGGACCAGTTATTTTTGTAAAATCGAAAATTACCAGAAAAATTTCGGCTACAGATTTATTATTAGTAATAGATTAGGGATATAATATATGCATAGGCCTACTGTGTACTTAATACATAAGTTCAGCATATAAATGAACTTATTTTTCCACAATAGGCCACTGAAGAATATTATTGTAAAATTCTTGATATTCATGTGGTAGGTAACGCATTAGTTTGCATACAGGGTGTAACAACTTTAATGTTTAGAATTTCTGGAACATGTTCCCTGACACGTTCTACGTCGATTAAACCTAACATACCTCTATCCAAAATTCTATAGGTTTGGAGTATTTGTACCCCAAAGTTAAATTTTTGAGTTTAATTTTATCGCTGAATACTGAAAGAAGTAACACCAATTTCCGAAAGTGACATGTCTATGTCATTATTTTTATTATTACCATATTACATTTTAATATCAACTACTTGTGAGTATGAAAGAAGCAGTGCAAAGTTGAAAAAAAATGTCCTTAAGATTCCAAACACTGCACTTCTTGAAATTTGCCAATAGGCACGTGAAAATACCTGTACACTAGGAATCCTACGATTTGGGAACCGTGCTTGATATGCCAAAACAGCTGCTGTTGCATTGCCATCACACAGTCCACACACATGAACTATGTCGGCATATTCTTGATGTGTGTACACAAAAGGCGTGTTTTAATGGTCAAAACTCAATAAAAAGACTAGTCACAATACGGTTTATTTTTCTCACAACTGTTATTTTAAACTGTTGTCTGTTTCGTTTCCTTAGCAACCTAAACAATTTTAACTTAATTTCTCTTAAAAGTAAAATTTCCTTCATTCACTGCTTTTCAAATGTTTCTTATGTATCTCTACTTAGTAATGCCATAAAATATGCCTTGTATAAACGGTATAATGCTTGGAGCTGCAACAAGTTCTATTTTTTCCAGCTCTGTTATCTCTGTAACCTCTCAATTTCGGATATAGGTATGTTAGGTTTAATCAACGTAGAACGTGTCAGGGAACATGTTCCAGAAATTCTAAACATTAAAGTTGTTACACTGTGTATATCGTCAAGCTTCTCTCTTTGATTTGGCACGATTTTGTCTGGATATGCCAATGAAGAAGGTAAATATGGTATTCTCCTTTGTACTTACAAGCCAACATTCTCATGGGAGCAGATAAAAAAACTAATGTTTTTTCTTCCATCTTTTAATAATGTCAAAAGAAGTGCTTTCACAAATTTTGGCCACTCGAACGCAATTACGAGGGCCGTAAAAAATAAGTTTTCCTGGGGCCGTTTACAGAAAGAGAACAAAATTTCATGGAAAGTTTTATTGGAACAGATATGGCAATTGTTGGTTTATTTTTCAATGTATTCACCACCAGAATTGAGACGTTTGTCATTCAGTGGGATCAGTTTTTGTATCCTTGTGTCGTAGATGTCTGCCGTCTGGAATCGGAACCAATGTGTACTTCGGTTTTCCCATGTTTGTACAATAAACTCAAATAAGCTCATTTCGCCAAGAAATGGCTGTTTCTGCATGATTCAAATGAATATTTGTACAATACCTTAAGAAATGGCATGATGAATATCATACTTGAAGTGTAAATGACCAGATAGTTTTTTGTTTCTCCTGAAATAATATTGAATGGGATTATTGTTAAATACAGTGAAACAATTAAAAATCTTGGCATTTTTATGGATGGCTATCTAAATTGGAACACTCAAGTAACACACATTTGCAAAAAAATATTTTCTCAACTTCACTCCTTGTTGCATATGAAAGAATTTCTACCACTTAGTCTAAAAAAGAATCTTATTCAGACGCTTGTAATGCCCCATTTTGATTATTGCGATTCCTTACTAATTAATGTAAGTTCACTCTTAGCTGAGAGACTACAACGTGTTCATAATGTGTGCATACGATTCATCTGCAATACTCGTAAATTTGACCATGTAACACCTTCCCTCCAGTTGCTTTCATGGGTGCGTCTGAAGGAACGAAGAACAATACATTCACTGTCTCTTCTGTTTAGAATCATGCATACGTCTACTCCTAATTATCTGTTATCGCGCCTTCAATTTCTTACAACTCTTCGAAACCGACATCAAGCACTTCTTTCTATCCCACATCATAGAACGTCTTTATACTCATCTTCCTATACTGTAGAAATACCTTGCCTCTGGAATTCGTTACCTAATGATGTCAGAGACTGCCGGACTTTATCACAATTCAAAATTAAATTGGAAAATTTTGTCTTAGTTAATGTTTTTAGGTATTGCTAGAAGTATTGATTTGTGTTTTTTTTTCTTTTTTAATCTAGATTAAAATTGCAAGTTTCTTGTTTATGTAGTTAATTAGTTAGGATATATTAATTATGATACTTAATCACTCATTTAAATTTTGTGTGACTGCAACCTTTGTATATTTTTGTGTGACTTTACTTTGTTTATAGTGTTTTTTTCTCTCTCTCTTTATTTTTTGTGCAGCTTTATTTTGTATATAGTGTATTTTTTACTGTTTATTTCTATTATTGTATTTGTATTCCTGGTGTTGTGGAAGAGAAGGCCTGATGGCCTTAACTACACCAAAATAAACAAATAAATAAATAATAAAAAAACAAAACAAAAAAATATATGTTTTTGGACTATGGTTGTTTTTCCAAAAAAATCCTTCAATTGTTTTGCACTAATTGCAGTTATTGCAAAGGTTTCATTTAAATAATTCTTATTTTCACAGATTCGTGAAGGCATTTTAAATTTCACCAATTCTGTCCGTAAAGATCTCGGATTGGACGCTCAACAGGCCAGAGAATTAGCGAATCGTATTGCTACAATTATTCAAACTGGTATTGGGAATGGAATAAGAGGAGCGCAAACTGGAGTAACATGGGCCATGACTAATGTAGTAAATATGATACGAAATCTGATTAATCTTATTGTAGGAGCTATGAAGAACATGATGACTAATATGATGAATGGATAATGGTTTACATATTAATTAAAAGACACTATTGACCGATTTAATTCCTGCAAGTCAAATCCCTAATCCCCTAAAATTTATACAGGCTAATAGTTAAGTAAATCTTGAAATTTCTTATGACTTGAATTTATTCCTTTACTATAAGACAACAGCCTCACCTAACTAAATTTAGACCTGAGATATTTTATATCGGGTGTTTCACAATTGAATTGTTCGTTGTTGAAAGGAACTAAGTCCACATTTTTGTCAATTTCATTTTTTTTATCGATTTGTAATGTAGAAAGCAAGCTACATCTGTTGGTGTTGGACCGAACTAATCATTCTTATTCCTTGTGCTTTATTTGAGGTGGACAATCTTGTCATTCGGTGTTGAAAGGAACTAACTCCTGTAGACAGTGCTTTTCAACACGGAACGACGAAGATCCCAGGTTGGCGGCCCTGTGCTAACAGTGTATTCTGCCTCCAATATTTCGCGGGTTTTATGAGTCTGCAGAGACTGATTGTTGTTTACTAGTTGTTTGTAGCATTAAATGTTCAGATTCTGTACTTGATAATATTATCAGATAATGGGAGACGGAATACACGAGAAATTGTAATCTTATTAGCCTATTACAGAAAGTCTATCCTGAAGGACGAGTTCCAATCAAAACAAGCAAACTAGGAGATGTGAGGAAAGTTTATCGTTATGTTACTACATCAGGAGATAGCAAAGATTTCTATGATGAAATATTTCAATGGCCAACGGAACAAAAAGAAAACCTACTTTATTGAATACAGTAATTTATTTGTACTGTTGTTCTGTATTTACCCAAGAATAATATTGGTTAATTCAATAAAATAGTATGGATATTTTTAAAACGTTGTTTTGTTTTCTGAGTATTCTCATTACAAAGGTGTATGACTACTGTAAACATTCTTTGTATTTTGTGAAAATAATGCATGTTACACTGCACCATGCAAGTAACATGTTTCATAGTTGATTTTTTCCTTAAGACATGCATTACAGGTGATTTAATAAATTCCCAATTTGTTCTTACAGGCCAAAATGTGTTTACATTTTTATAAATAGAGCATTTCCATGTTGAAAGAAACTAAGTCCAATGACGTGTTTCCTAGATTAGAAAGATTCTAATGACTGTGTGAATATTTTTATGAGTCTAAACTAATTCTGTATGTCTATTTTTATGTGCAAAATAATTTTGGTTTAATCTTCGATAGATTACTCACAAAACAGTTTTTTTTTCGATTATCTCAAAACTTTAAAAAGTGGACTTGGTTCCTTTCAACAATAACCGATTCAATTATAGGAACAAACTATATACGAGATTATACACCTCATCCAAGATATATATACATATAATTCTTGTAAAGTAAAATTGGATGGTAAACTCAGTAAAATACTATCAACAAATAAGAGAATCCGTCAAGGAGACTCTCTCAGTCCACTCCTCTTTAATATTTTAATGAATGATATAATTCTAGAATTGAAAGGACTTCGTGGTTTTAAAATAGGAAATAACAACGTAATAGTAATATGCGTTACAAGAGCGGTATGTTGATGTTTTCATGTTCGAGGAAAAGATTGAAAAAGCGAAACGTTGTTGAAAAGAAACATACCGCTCGTGTATCGTACATTATACATACCTGAAAGACGAATTTCTAATTAGTTGCAATGAAATCTCCATCTTGGTTTCTGTTCAATGACGGCAACTTTTAAAAACTAAAATATCTATCTTCAACATTGTTGCTATAAAATATTTTCTGTGTTTACTATATTCCAGCAGGCCGTGATATACGTCTGTCTTTTTTTCCCCCAGTCTATAAATGCGAACTTAAAACAAACGGTAAGGTTATGTAATGATTTATTTTTCATTTTAATATTTTAACAATATTATTTATATAACATATTGCAGTAATAACATCGGCATCTGGAATCTTGTTGATTTTTTCACGGCTTCCTTAATGTTACTTGCATTACAAATGCAGTAACTTTTGTGGTGTTGTAGAGTTTACTTAATTTTTGCAAATATTTAAAAACAATAATTAACAGTGCAATTTAGGTGAAATTGCAGTGGTAAGTTTCCAATTTATAATTATTACTATGTTAAACGTCTCTAAAAATTATATGTTAAAAGCCTAAAGCAGTAAATTGAATATGGCGCTTAAGCGGTAAGAAGAGGGAAATTGTTATGTGTGTTACGT
The DNA here is from genome assembly GCA_025594305.2 of Periplaneta americana. Lineage (NCBI taxonomy): Eukaryota > Metazoa > Arthropoda > Insecta > Blattodea > Blattidae > Periplaneta > Periplaneta americana. The sequence goes on along the minus strand of JAJSOF020000039.1, from coordinate 13,167,145 downwards.
TGGGAATACTGAATGTGGTATTTCACACTTACCGCGTATTGGTTTTGTGCGGGAAAACAAGCAAATACGCACGATCTCGCACAAATGTATTATGTTATGCTGATGATACAGTGTTAGTAGCTGATTCGGAGGATTCGCTTCAACCACTTCTCTATGAATTTGCTCAGACATGCGACAAATGCAACTTGAAAATATCTACAAAGAAAACTAAAGTATTGACTGTTTCTAAAGAACCATTCAGATGTAAATTGCAATTATATGATAAGCAGACATCGGATTCTAGGGCAAATGCCTATTTTGTTTCTTTAGGAGAAAAGTAAAAATAATTATTAATATTTGTGTTTCATGGAAATTGAAAGGTATTCAAAGAGTTTTATAGTGCCCTAAAATGCCCTAAAACGGTTATTAGAGCCTAATTTGTTAATATTCGCCTAAAATGCCTAACTCACTGCAAAGTTTCACATTTTACTCTTACTTTTATAATTTATACATGCATTCACTGCGAAATTTAAGGCATTTAAAAAGTGGAAAGTTTGCTTCACACCGGCCATGAAACCATTGATAAAGGAAACAAAATGTTTTGAATCTCACGACACTCGCAATAGATTTCACCGAATTTAACATGTTTGGAGGCATAAATGCCGACAAAGAACCAACCTTAGTTTTGAAGCAGGCAACAATCACAACATGTGCTGCTACCGATTCAGAGATATACTATACTATAAAAATGACTGTTTTCGGTCTGAAACCGATTAGCTGTACTGCCCTTCAGAGTGTCATAAAATCACAATTTTTGGAGAAAGAGTGTTTTTGAAATATTTATGAAAAGTCGTAAAACTGCGAATTAGTAGGGTAAACCGTTACAAAATATTTAAAAGAATGGCCCTCCTAGTGTTAACACTACCAGGAAATGCAACAATAAGTGGAACTTCGTATTTTTGCGCCTGCTTTCAAAATGATTCTCAGTGACAAAAGGCAAAGGTTAACTGTGGAGAATTTAGAAAAATTCTGGTGGTGTACTGTGCAGATAATTATAATAAAGTCTGAGCATGGAACTGAATTTCAATAACTTAAAATGAGTAATCTTGATATCAATAATTATTATTTCATTAGTTTCAATATATTAAATTTGTGCAGCTCTGTTTATAAATATAATATAGTATTCTTTTTAATGTTTAAACATACTTTTTTGCGTATTTTAGTGTATAACTAAAAATTTCAGTGAAAGAAATAAGTATGATACCTTGATGTGCCTAAAATGCCTATTTTCATTAAAATAGAGCCTAATTTTACAAATTTTGACCTTATTTTAGGCGCCTAAAACTGCAATTTTTAGTGCCTAAAAATCCGATGTCTAATGATAAGGTCGTAGAACAAGTGAATCACTTCCAATATCTAGGTGTTATGATAACAAGCCATAAAGACCTAATAGCTGAAGTTGATCAGCAGATAATGAAAGCATCACGAATCTCAGGATCCCTGAACGATACCATCTGGAATAATAAATATCTACAATAGAGATGAAAACCCGTATATATATAAAACAGTAGTACGGCCAATTTTACGAGGGCTATTCATAAAGTAACTTCCGTTTATTTTTTACAAACCTGTGAATGACGTTACAGAATTTGGTTACAATACGTTTGAAAGTATACACTCTAGTTTATTTTTCCATATAGTTTCCAGTCACATTGAGACACTTGTCGTAGCATTTGACGAGCTTTGAAATTCCGCAGTCGTAGAATTCGGCCGCCTGCGACTGAAGCCAACCTACGACGCTGGTTTTCAACTCTTCGTCATCGTCAAAGCGCTTCGAGCCAAGCCACGTCTTCATGATGAACCTGCGGTTTACTCTAACCCTTTCGTCAACCAAACGAATCAGATCTGCATTCACGATACTCGGTCGACAACTTCTCTCTTCATCACGGACATTGGTTCGCCCATTTTTGAACATCAGCACAAATGTCCTAAACCACCTTCACTCATTACGTCTGGCCCATAAACTTCACAAAGTTGGCGATGAATTTCACTAGCTTTACAGTTTTTGGCCACAAGAAATATTATTGCAGAGAATACCTCACACCTGGCGGGACTTGCGATTCCAGCACACATTTTGAAAGCATGTGGCTCAGAGAGGAACAATGACACGACCTTGACTCTGCCGGTGCTCGACGCGTACTTCTTCAAGGTACACTCCATCGCAAGAGCGGCGCCACTGTCTCTGTTGTTACGCACGCTATATGAAAACGGAAGTTACTGTATGAATAGCCCTCGTAACAGATGGTGCTGAAACAAGAGCCGAAACCACTAGATCAAAACAATTGATAAATACTGTAGAAATGAAAACATTAAGGAAAATTGTGGGAAAAACAAGACTGGAACCAATGCCAAATACAAGAAATAGGTGGATGGGCAGAAACACGAAGATCACAATGGGCAGCACACGTATCAAGGATGCCTGAAGATCGTATGACAGGAATAGTAAGAGACAGCATACCAGTCCGCAAGAGGAGTCCCTGTCGTCATGGAAGAAGATGGAGCGACTCCCTGGAACTAACAGGTCAAGAAGAAGAAGAGAAGAAGGAACAAACTGGAAAGATTACTAAAGGACAATGAAACAAGGCAAAAGCTCCTAATAAACATATGCCCTGAAACCAACAGTTTCAGAGATATGACGTCATCATTGTGTTCACCAACTGAATACACGCCGTACATTTGCAATCTCATTTCCTAGTTGACAGATTTGCTGGTCGTGCGTACCTCCATTTTTTGCAACATGAGCTACGAGATATTTTGGATGATGTGTCTCTTTGGGAAAGGCAGCTGCTGGGGCACAAGCACTTTCATTTGGACATTCAATAGTTTTTAGACGCAAGCTTCCGTAACAGGTATATCGGCCATGGCTTACTAACACCATAGCCTCCCAGGTCCCCGGACTTCAATCTTCTGGATTTTTTGTTTGAAGACATTTGAAATGTTTTGTGTATTCCGGCCCTTTTGATGATGTTAACGAACTCCAGGGACTCGCCGTCAATTGTTGCAATGCATTAGAGACATGCCACAAATATAATAATACATAATAATATTGATGTAATTTAGCTGGCACAGTTAAAGCTGTATAACCTCTTCCAATCAACCAGATTCAAACATGTACGATTGTCGATGAGACAAAGTACTGTTGCCTGTCTTATCATGAACGGTGTTCATATTGAGAACATATTAAACTCTCTTTTCCTCTCGTATATATCGAATGTTATGTTATCCCAGAATACCTCTACAGACGAGACATAATAAAACCCCACACATTTCTGAAACAGCTGGTTTCCGGACCATTGTTCATTAGAAATTTGTATCTTTATCCTTGACTTCTATTCATTCCTGTAGTTGTATCTATAATTTTGAAACACCCTGTATAGAGGCTTGATTGAATTGCACTGAAGTGAGGTCTAAGACATTCTGTCTTCACCTACGAAAATATATGACATCACACTGAGAATGGAAAAACTTCGCGAATATGATTCGTACTCACGACAATGACTTTCAGATACTTCTAAAATTTCCCCTTATCCATTGTATACATCACGTCCAGTTGAACTAATTGTTTATATGCACGAAATCTGAATTACACCTCAAAGACAAGTTCTAGACACTGTAAAATATGAAGAGAGGTTATTGAAATGAATTAGACTTCTACATAGATTGTAATGAAGTGACCTGTAATGCTTACTTTATATGGGTATAAACCAATAAGTTAACTCTTAATAGTACATTATTCAACGAGCCTATAATGGTAGTAATTAAGACGCGCGAGTATGTTTGTTTATGAAACGAGCGCAAGCGAGTTTCATAATTTTCATACGAGCATCTTAATTACCATTATAGGCAAGTTTCATACGACTTTTTATGCTCGACCATATTTCTAACTTGAAATTATTCATAAGTATTCATGTTATGGTTATGTAAGTGAGGAGCGGAACTGACCTGAATTGTGAGATGTGCGCAGACACAAAAGTATTGATTTTTTCCGAAACACGAATGTCATTGACCTTGAAATAATCTAGAGAATAACATGAACATTAGGCTTGATATAACCTGGAAATTGATTTAGAATTGAAAAACGAGATGACAAATTGAATTTATTTGAATATTATTTACAATTAACGCTAATTATTATAGTAACAGAACATAACCTTCTGCGACAGTATTGCATTTCCAGCCTCCGTGACTTTTCGCTAATTGTCTTTCGATTGCATATCCGAGAATAATCGATACTTGCGGTTTTGTAATGGTACAATGGTGATTTCTCATTGGCTGAGCAACTGAATTATAATGAATAGGTGTACTTTAATGAGGTGCATTAAAGGGCTACTACCAGGTGTATAATTACTACATTTCGGCATGGTCGAGCATAAACATTTTTAATTGTACTGCTTTGTTTTTTTTAATATTGTGTAAAAATTATTAATAATGATAGTCTAAACAAATCCTGGGATATGTATATTAATACGAAAAAGAAATATTAATGTTTATAAGAGAGACAAATTGACCAAAATCACGGCAATAATAAAATTGTATAATATTACCATCATGGCTTTATATTTTCATTATAATATGGTTAACTCTGGTAACTTTTTAACAGTTAAGAAAATTCATGCCTCATTAATTTTCCTTTCAAGCGACTGGTGTCCCATCTGTTGCAATACTGTATCATACAACTAAGGCAGAAACCAAAGAGGCGTAGATTCGATCTACAAAGTTTATTGATGCAGTTACCATAGAATCGATAAAAATTTTGCAATTTTTTAATGATATTGAGGTTATGCAATGGAGCGAAGTTCCTCAGAAAATAGCATTTTGTCGTCATATCCTTCACTTATGAAGACACGTTACAAGAATTGAATTACAATCTATAAAAAACTGTTTTTTATTTGACTCGTGATCGAAGTTATCTGCTTAAATAGGGTAAAGTCGATTACCATTGAATTTTTAGTTTAAGACCGATTTTAAAATATTGCGGAGTAAAGTCAATCACTGTTTATGTTTTTAAAAAACAAATTAAGTGTATTACATATATTTTATTTGTTATAAGGGGTGTAAAAACAATAATAATCTTCAATATATGCCTATAGCATTATATAGTGTATCTTTTGTTACTGTGATCATACTATTCGATACAATTAGACCTATAGGTCTCCACTGTACAATCGTGACTATGATTGCCAACTTATAAAACATAAAAACACATTTTAATACTTCACATACCAACAAACAAAGATTTAAGAATTCAAAATTTACATTGAAATACCACACTTCAATTATAATCTAAAATGCAATTCAACATTGCTTAGGTTTATATCAGATGTTATTTTAAATCTTCCCCACCTCATGTCACTTTAGAAACTACCTTGTTTCCATAGTCAGGTACAGAGGGGTGTACAAAATATGTTCCTTTGGCAGTGCTTCTCTTACGCAAGAAATTCACCATAATTTCGTCTTCCTCTTTCCCACTATCCCATCAATATAAGCTATACTATGACACTTTTCTGTTTATAAGAGTTAGTTGGAGGTACTTCGGTGAACAATTTATTCTTCCTGCTGGTCCTATCTGTTTCGAGTATGTCGATGGCATGACGACTTTACCCTACAAAGGTACAAGTTTTCTTAAAATAATAAGTTTCAATACTAACATTTACGAACTGCAAAACTATTATTTCAGGATACAATCTCAACGAAAAGTACTTACGTATACTTCCTGTCTCCTTTCACTGCTGACTATAATTTAGAGTTTGTAAGACTTTGTTTTCATTTAAGAGAAAAGTTGAAAATAACAATTTTCACTTCAACGGTAATTACACAGTGTTCCCATTGTTAGCATTCGCAGGCTTTTTTGTTGTCCCTCTCGCTTACATTTGCAATGTCAGGCAATGAAGTCAGCATAACAAAATTTTAACAAGTAACTGAGAAAAAATTGCATACAAAACAAATAATACAAAACAGAAATACTTAAATAACCACACTAAACATTCAAATAAATATACTTTATCTGGAGTTTACAAATTAAAATGCAATAGTTGCCCATTTTTACATAGGACAGACAGAAGAGCCTTTCAAACAAGATATAATGAACATATTAAAGCTATAACCAAACCTTACATCACATCAAATTATGCAGATCACATTATCGACAATAATCATGACTACAATAATATAGAAACAGATATGGCAATTTTACACATCACACCAAAAAGTTCACAGTTAAACATCCTAGAACAGTACGAAATATATAAGAATACAATAGCATACCCACAATATATACTTAACACGCAACCACAGTTCGATACGCACACATTATTTGACGTCATAATACATCATAACATACAAACAGCCAGCCCCCACCATAGGAGCAACACACCCCCACCTCTACCATCGACAACTGCACATCGCAGTGTCAAGATCACCAGTGGTTCAAGATACACTGAAGACGACGACTCATAGCGTCCAAACGGGCCGTCTGTCGAAGGTATATACCTTTTTTTTTTTTTTTTTTTTAATTTTAACACTTTTAACGTATGACAAAGTAAATTTTGTTTTTAACTGAGAAAATATATAATTTTCAATAAAAATCGCAAATGATCGATTTTACACCCACTGATTGACTGATTGATTATTACTAAACAAAATTATTTCACACATAACAATAAATACTATACACAAACTGAAGGATTACCAATGGGTTCACCTACATCAAGTATATTAGCTGAAATCTTTATTCACAACATAGAACAAACACACATACTAAATACCGACAACAACAAACATGCAGAGAAAAAAATGTACTGGCATCGATATGTAGATGACATAATAGTCTTATATAATGGAAACAAAAGACAAATAGAAAACCTACATCAACAACTCAACAAAATACACCCCAAATTAAAGTATACAGTAGAAATGGAACATAAGCAAGCTATAAACTTCTTAGACATCACCATAACCAAAACAAATAACAGACACGAATTCAAAATATACAGGAAACCCACTACAACCACAACACATATACACAATTCATCAAATCATCCCATACAACATAAACATGCAGCTTTCCGTACAATGACACACAGATTAATTAATATACCAATGAACAATGACAACTACACTGAAGAATCAAACACAATAAAATATATAGCACAAGACAATGGATACAACCCTAACATAATAGACACACTAATAAAAAAGGCAAAACAATAACAGAACAAACCAACATAAACAGCACGCGAGAATAAATACATAACTAACATATCACAATACCAATACTCACAAAATTGCAACTTCATTTAGAAAACTAAAGTACAAAATTGCATACAAAACAAATAACACAACACAGAAATACTTAAATAACCACACTAAACATTCAAATATATATAATTCAACTGGAGTTTACAAATTAAAATGCAATAGTTGCCCACATGTTTACATAGGACAGACAGGAAGATCCTTTCATACAAGATACAACGAACATATTAAAGCTATAACCAAACCTTACATTACATCAAATTATGCAGATCACATTATCGACAATAATCATGACTACAATAATATAGAAACAGATATGGAAATTTTACACATCACACCAAAAAGTTCAAAGTTAAACATCCTAGAACAGTACGAAATATATAAGAATACAATAGCACACCCACAATATATACTTAATACGCAACTACAGTTCAATACGCACACATTGTTTGACGTCATAGTACGTCATACCATACAGACAACCAACCCCCACCATAGGAGCAACACACCCCCACCCCTACCATGGACAACTGCACATCGCAGAGTCAAGATCACCAGTAGTTCAAGAGACACTGAAGACGACGACACATAGCGTCGAAACGGGCCGTCTGTCGAAGGTAAATACCTTTTTTTTAATAATTCTAACACTTTTAACGTATGACAAAGTAAATTTTATGTTTTTAACTGAGAAAATATATAATTTTCAATAAAAATCGCAAATGATCGATTTTACACCCACTGATTGACTTTACCCACTTCTACGGTACTTTCGACTTAGGATCACTTCAAGTAGCTATCATTCACTCAGTCCATTTAGAATATTTCACATGGACCTACGATCCAAAAAATAACATCCTAGTTCTTATATAAGTAATGTTATTAATTCTGGTGGATAATTCCTTTAGTAAAGACCAACAAAAAAGTCAAACACCATTTTGCTATATTTTGGATAGTTTTCTTGAAAAACGTACATTTTAAAATACATAAATTATGACATCGTGGAACGCTGTTCCAGGAGCGAGTACACGTCAAGATTATGTTAGGCCCGTTACACAGTTGAAGAGTTTTCGCTAGCGAGAAATGTGTTGCGAGAAAGAGGCGAAGAGCCTTCCTCCACACACTTGGCGAGTTCTCGCTATCACAGATCACACCTCGCTATGATCATCTATGCACTGCCTTCATGCAGAAAGCATTTTTCTGATTATAGTAATCACTCGTTGAGGGAAATATTATAGGTTATGTATTTACGTATGTTGTCGTACTAAATATGTAATCTGTAAGTATATTGTCGTACTTCACAAATTACGAACGAACGCTATGTTGAATCTGAGTATTCATATGATGAGGAAATGGAGTTACATGAACATATTTTGTTAATGAAAAGAAAAAGTAGGCCTAAAATTAAAGCCAGAAATATCTGAAAATCACATTGTATCTTACGAAAATAAGGGCGAGTTTTGGACACTGGTTTCGATTTGAATGATGATACGTTGAGGCGTTATTTCAGGTTGAATAGACCTCAGTTTTTTGGCATTCATGATATGATAGAGGATTCTTTGCTATGTTCTGATTAAAATTATGTGAACTGTTAAGACATATAGATACATTATTTCAAATGTTTAATTAATGAGTACTATTAAATCTCGCCAAAATAAAATATAGCCCTATTTATTTTCAGATAATTTGATATTTGTCTCCCGATTTCTTCTTTAAGTTTCGTGTTTTATAGTTTTCATCCCGTGCATCATATAAATAGGCCTACGGGTGACATCGTACAAGTTCGATAAGTTTCTGACTGCAAATATCAGCCATCTTTCCTCATTTTCAAATGAAAACAATACAATTCATCGCCACCTGTGATATCTTTTTCTACATTCAATCGTCATAAAGAGTATAAATGTCAAACATCTTTGATAAATGTGTCAAGAAAATTCGCTGAACTACCGATTCCAGCGAGAAACTCGCGCGAGGTTTTCGCCTCGAACGAGAATCTCTTCCAGTGTGTGGACGTCCATTTGAATCCATCTTATCAATCTTTTAATTTTCTCGCAACACATTTCTCGCTAGCGAAAACTCAAGTGTGTTACGGGCCTTACTATGAACAACCCTTCACCTGACTTGCTCTGAATAGGTAAGTGCAAGGTCATTGCCATGAACAGGGAGGGACATAAACTATTGAAGGAGCGTTGCAGCCTGCCAGATATCACAAGGACGTCATTTCGAACATTAATTATGAATTCGGTAAGTACATCGTTACGCAATATTAACCGCAAAAGCGCGGAACGAATCCCCCGCATATGGTAGCGTCGTTACGTATGAATGAGCCGCCGTGAGTGCGGTTAGGAGTCTAGCTCTGGCTGGTTCACATGCTTTTCATGTTTTTCCAATTACTTTTTGAGAAAAAAGTATTTACCCATTTAGTTGTTAATTTTTCATTTTTTTTTAAACTTATCACATCCTCAACACATGATGATTTGAATACTTTCAATAACAAAAGAAAACACATACCGGGTAAATCTTCTCATCCTGCTGATTGAGAAGTTATGCAGTATCGGTGTTTTACAGCCTACTAGTGGCTTGTGCAGCAAATGCTGCAAACTAAGTTCATTAGACATTGAAATAAACATTTTTCATATTTATTTTCAATGAAGAATACCAGACATCCTGAAAGTTATTTGCTTCCATAATAGTGAAACACATTCCCTCTGAATGTTTTTTATGCCAAATTCTTTTTCTTGAACCTATACACCTTCAATTTTTTAGTTTGAACGTGAAAACGCAAGTAACAATGTCAGGACGATCAGTGGGATTTCATGTGGGAGTAATGCAATACTGTAGCTATTTCAGGTCATTGTGGATTGTAGGTGAGAGTTAAAAAAAATATCAGGTTTGCTATGCTTTCGAACAATAGACATATCATCTTGGTATAGCTGCTGCATGTTTCGTAAACTACCCTGAAATGTAGAGGATAAAATCATTTTATTCTGCTAAGAGATCTTGCTAAAATGATCGGGAGACTACAAAATCTTGTAGGCCTCTTATTTTATCATTAAGTAATACTTTTTGGTCTTTCCTTAGGAAGTGCAATTTTTACGGTCTCTCGAGCCAATACTGAAGAGAATGACGCATAAAAATATCTACACCACACAGCCATTAAATATATGAAAATGACCCAACCCCACTCGATTAATAACTATAAAAATATTAGATTTTTAATAATGTAAGTTTTATAGTTTTCAATAACATGTACTACATAGCTGCCACTCAGTAAATTATAGAAATCAAGATCTAATTTAAGATATTCTCTACGTCTACTTATATAACCCCAAAATGTCTCACTTTCATATCATAAATATAGCATTACTTACTTACTTACAAATGGCTTTTAAGGAACCCGAAGGTTCATTGCCGCCCTCACATAAGCTCGCCAGCGGTCCCTATCCAGTGCAAGATTAATCCAGTCTCTATCATCATACCCCACCTCCCTCAAATCCATTTTAATATTATCCTCCCATCTACGTCTCGGCCTCCCTAAAGGTCTTTTTCCCTCCGATCTCCCAACTAACACTCTATATGCATTTCTGGATTCGCCCATACGTGCTACATGCCCTGCCCATCTCAAACGTCTGGATTTAATGTTCCTAATTATGTCAGGTGAAGAATATAATGCGTGCAGTTCTGTGTTGTGTAACTTTCTCCATTCTCCTGTAACTTCATCCCGCTTAGCCCCAAATATTTTCCTAAGCACCTTATTCTCAAATACCCTTAACCTTTGTTCCTCTCTCAGAGTGAGAGTCCAAGTTTCACAACCATACAGAAGAACCGGTAATATAACTGTTTTATAAATTCTAACTTTCAGATTTTGGACAGCAGACTGGATGATAAGAGCTTCTCAACCGAATAATAACACGCATTTCCCATATTTATTCTGCGTTTAATTTCCTCCCGAGTGTCATTTATATTTGTTACTGTTGCTCCAAGATATTTGAATTTTTCCACCTCTTCGAAGGATAAATCTCCAATTTTTATATTTCCATTTCGTACAATATTCTGGTCACGAGACATAATCATATACTTTGTCTTTTCGGGATTTACTTCCAAACCGATCGCTCTACTTGCTTCAAGTAAAATTTCCGTGTTTTCCCTAATCGTTTGTGTATTTTTTCCTAACATATTCACGTCATCCGCATAGACAAGAAGCTGATGTAACCTGTTCAATTCCAAACCCTGCCTGTTATCCTGAACTTTCCTAATGGCATATTCTAGCGCGAAGTTAAAAAGTAAAAGTGATAGTGCATCTCCCTGCTTTAGCCCGCAGTGAATTGGAAAAGCATCAGATAGAAACTGACCTATACGGACTCTGCTGTATGTTTCACTGAGACACATTTTAATTAATCGAACTAGTTTCTTGGGAATACCAAATTCAATAAGAATATCATATAATACTTCCCTCTTAACCAAGTCATATGCCTTTTTGAAATCTATGAATAACTGATGTACTGTACCCTTATACTCCCATTTTTTCTCCATTATCTGTCGAATACAAAAAATCTGATCAATAGTCGATCTATTACGCCGAAAACCGCACTGATGATCCCCAATAATTTCATCTACATACGGAGTTAATCTTCTCAAAAGAATATTGGACAAAATTTTGTACGACGTCAACAAAAGTGATATTCCTCGAAAGTTACCACAGTTGGTTTTGTCCCCTTTTTAAAAATAGGTACAATTATGGACTCCTTCCATTATCAATATAGCATTAATATGTATAATTAATGAAAAATATATCATGGCATTAACTATAATAATATTTTATTTGTAATGGTAATAATGTCATCAAACCACCTCAAGTTTTGTAATTTTTAATATCCAATACACAGCTGTACTTAGAAAATTACACACCACAGAATCAGACCAGTAAATTATTTTTAGTAAGTTTTAGTAAGTTTTTAATAACCAATTTAATTTGACACCAATATGTGCCCTGTGCAACGATCCAGCAGAAATGAATGAAGATCACTTGAAGACCTGTGAAGCATTAAGATCAGAAGAAACTACAGTTCAAAAGTATTGGAAAGCACGACTGCTAATGGCTTCACTGCCAGATGCAAGGCACTAAACAACAACAACAACAACAACATTTAATTTGAGCTTTAAATATGTCAGCATTCTTGCAGATCATGGCCTTCGTGTAATATTGTTTACTGTAGTGTGTTTTGTTTTATTCTGAAATGCAATTAGTGACAACAGATGGATTTTGGAAAATAGGAAAATTATGTTGAAAAATTGACATTTCGCTGAAAACTACTATTTTTCTGGAAAACGTTGGGTCCCAAGCTTCAAAATGAGGGGTCATTTATTAAAATCCGTTCAGCCGTTTTCCCGTAATTTCCATTACCAGTTCAAATTTTATATATAAATACCGTAAACACACTCCCCTGCGCCGTGTAACTTTCGGCCGAATTGAGTGCTACGTAACGCTCGGCATGACATGACCTGGTGATCCATTAGCACAGGTATGTACTCGCTGACACCTGAAAGTAGTTTTTATTTAGGGTAATTTAACGGATAATTTGGCATGGAAGCAGGGTTGCCATACGTACGACTATAATCGTACGCATACGACTATTTTGACTAATTGTACGAGGTACGGCCGCACTCCATGTCGTACGCCAGGGAGCGTCAAGTGACTACACTCTCGGGCGTACGTACAAACCCTCAAGCCCTGACGTACGGCTGCGGGCAAGGGTAGCTGCTTCCACAGTGGCGGAGCTAAGAACTTGTACTGTATGTGAAGCAAATTTGTGATAAGAATATACATTAATTTCAGCTTTTGATTGAAGTACACTTTCACTGTTAATTGCACTACTATACATAAAACACTACTCTACATAATTTGGTACAGTTAACTATATACGAAATAAATTTTTGCATGTTTGCACAATAATGAAACAAAACAAAATATACACTTTTATAGAGATTAACATACTACGAAATAAAACTGTTCACTGTTTGTCTTCTTCTCACTGCTATACAATTCAATTGACAAAATAAAGCAACAGTACAAACGTTGTTATTCAAATACAATTCTGTAATAATAGTACTTTTTATTATATATCAGAGATCCTTGGCGATTTTTGCAGTTTTTTGTTAGTAAGCAGCTTTTCACTTAGCGGAGCTTTTGTTTTAGTACCAGCCAATCGCAAACATGATTTCAGTGTTCATCACTTAGTTGGCTTCTGTGACGTGACTTTGTAAACTTCATTAAACAAAACAGTGTTTCGCATACGTAGGTTGCACAACGTTCTTGCAGCAAGATTGTGCAGTTTAGGAAACCTTTCTCGTGGAAAACAAGTATAGAAATGGTTAATACTTTTTCTGTTTTGATACTTATCCTTTAGCTCAATATCGCTTTGTAAATCAAGTATTTCTAATTATGGTTCAGCAGGAATATCCAGGACACTCACTGAAAAAGGTGTTGTAAATATCTGAAATTGTTGTTCAAGTTCTCTCATATCCTGAAATCTACAATTGTTGCATTATTCTTATATATCTTTCAATGCTTCTAACAGGTTTCCCATGTACATCCATAAATAAGGCAATTTCATTCCTAAGTGGGAGAAAACGTTCCAGAACTTTTCCTCGACTTAACCACGTTACCTCGGTGTGGTAGAGTAAATCCTCACACACACTGTTAATATAATCAAGTAGTGCCCTGAACTCCATGTGATTAAGTCCTTTAGACCTTATGAAATTAATTGTTCGCACAACAACATCCATTACATTGCTAAGGTTCATGTTTTTAGCACATCAATTTTCCTGGTGCAAAATGCAGTGCACCGGTGCCCCCAAGCGACCTCGATAGGTTCCACCACTGATAGACTGCAGTGTACAAGTGTACTGCCCGCAGTGGAAGCCGTAAACAGGACTGTATGCCCTCTCGCGATCTTGAGTCGACCTGGCGGAGCCTGTCGTACGCAATTTTGTACGACTATTTCGCTGAAGATACAAAATTATTATGAGTTACAGCTCGCAAGGCCACCGGCCGCAATTATTATCAAATTTGACCCTTATCTAAGCAAGAAATGAAGAAAACAGAAAGCTCACGCAAGCAAATTATTTTGGAACTTATAATATTGGTATATAATTAAAATAAAATTAATGTTTAATTCGTCCTTTTCAGACAAGCTTTCTTCATTCAATACGTGCTTCACTAATGCAAAAGGAACATATTTTAAGAGTGGGGAAAATACTTTGAAAATCGATATGGTGACTACGCTTGTCATTCAAGTCATAATTTGCCATCTTGAGCTCTAGGTTTCACGTACACCAAAGTAATACCAGTTTAAATTAACTTCCCTTGTATGTTCGATAAAAGAAGTATTTTATGAATGAAATAGGATTAAGAGGTCTAAACGGGTGACATTATAGCAGTGTCGGTTTTGAGTCGACTGCAGTGTGAATTAATTTTATATAATTTATCAGCTGTCGTATTGATTGATACTAAATAACAAAGATCAAATTTCTTCTGATTAAAATATAACAATGTTGTTTCTGAACAACGTCATCGTGCACACTTTACGGCGATGACATTTTTGATGATGAAGAAATTGGTGGTGATTTGTTTTAATGTCGAATGTCATTATGGATGTGAACAATATATAATTATTAGTAGTATTCTTAACTGAGACTGAAATTTTGCGGTAGAATTATATGCTTTTACGATGCTTATCAACTGCGATATTTATCTAGCGTCTGATTGAGATTAAGATGGTAAAGCCAGCGAAATAAATCCACGGTCCAGATCCGAAGTTCTCCGCATTTTCTCTTAATGGTTGAGAGGAAATCCCATAAAATACTACTTTAACCAGTTAACTTGTCCCAATCAGGATTTGAACCCCGGTTAACTAATAATCTACAGCGAGGTGAGAGATGTACGACAATTTTATGTTGAAGTATGACAATTTTCATGAGTTGGTACGACGATTTTGTTTCCTTTATCTGGCAATCCTGCATGGAAGAGATTAATATAGTTCTTCTGTCACATGTTTTAACGTAATTAGTTTGGTGCGAATTAACGGGGTTGGGGGATTTCTCCCCCTGTTGGAAAGTTATTCCTGTCTTATAAATTCATATTAAAGCCCTGCCAGGGATAACTTCTATCCTCTCTTACAAAATATAATTGTTTTAATATGAGTATACTTTATAAAGTATAAAGTAAGCAAAGAAAATAATATTGATGTATTATCATCACCGGCAAGCTGACAACAATCAATAACTTAGGAATTACGCATCTTATTTTAAGCTGCTCATGGATGTAATTATTATTATCATCAAGATGCAAGACAAGCAACTCAGTGTGACCAAGCGTTGAGCCATATTGAATGAGGTTAATAATAATGTTATGTATGGTATTCTCTATCTAGGATTCTATCCCCCTCATCAGAAATCTTAATTCGCACCCTGTGTACCTCTGTTATCAGGCAATACATGTCACTTGATGATATGTGTATATATCTGAAGTGTAGTATGTAGCTATATAGTCAGCTATACAAATGTATTTTCTTGGGTTCTAGACGAGTCATAGATATCATAAAGAAAAAAAAATTGGTGTCGACGCAAATTTCACACCCAAAATAGGCTAGTTGAAAGTTGCTGTGAAAGTGAATTGGAGAGGTTCAGGAGAGTTCCCTCCATCGAAAGGGGTATCTGGCACTGATTAATTACATACATCTTTATTTTACGTAATAGTTTCTGTACTAATCTCAATGAAAAATCATTTTGTTTTTTTAATCAGTATACATGAAAACAGGTTTTATGCTGTTGGTTAGAAAAAACAAGTTTTCAAGCAGGAACAGTAGGCTTTTCTGCCTTGTATATACGAAACATTGTCTAGATGAATGTGCCCTTTCTTCCAAGGCATGATTATAGAGAACAGTTGCTAACCTAATCTGATACTGATTCAACCTTACAAAAAGCCAGCTCTTGTAGTCGTAGTTTATGCTTTTGCTGTGCCTTATATATACTCACAATTGTCTAAGAATGTGTTCTTCTAAGGCATACCAGAAGTCTAAACTAACCTTACCTAACCTGGCATTGATTCGATCTTACGAAAACTCGCCTTTTTCTCTGTGAAACAATAAGGAAATGAGATGCATGTGCTTTCCCTCCCTGCTGCCTAACCCTTCCACCTTGCTTGAGCAATTTTGCCTGCCCCTGCACCTCTCCAATAGCCTGCATTTTCAGAGCAACTTTCGGCCTTTATTTTCGATGTGAAATTGGCGTCAACACTCAATTTTTGTTTTATGACAAATATATACCTGTAACTTAACGTATAACATTATTTCAACTTTTGGTTTTAAAGAATTTATTATGATAACTTTAAATTTTTTTCCAATTAAGACAAGACTTTTATTTTGTTATTTTGAAACTTAATATTCAATCATTTTTGGAAATAGCCTGCCATTGTTTTTGTTTTTAATTAACTGATATCTGTATTGTTATTTAAAGTGAACTAAAAATACTTTTTATGTGCTCTATCGCTTAAGATCTTAACAAGTGCATATAATATAGAGTGATTCATGTAAAACTAACATGGAACGACGTGTTGAGTTCTGCCTTGAGCAAAAGGGAGGACATTTTCAGCATTTTGTATAGAGGTTAGTAACTTAATCTCCCAAAGATAGAACTCTTGTTGAAATAAATAAAGAAAGAAAGAAATTACTTGTTTTATATGAATCATTCTGTAGTTGGGGCCTGTTTTCCAAAGATTTTGTTTGGTTAATTAGTAAATATGACTGAGAGGTAAACTTCGACATTAAAATAGGCACATAATTATGGTCAATTGTGAACTACTCTAGCATTTTTCTCCTGGACCAGAATATTGAAATAAGATTAATTTGCTTTAGTATCTTTATGTCTGGGCTCGTAATGACGCATTATGTTATGTTTCTTTCTACCTTTCAAAATGTGACTATCTAACAAAGCTCTGACCCCTTCCATCTGCTGTCAAAGGGCCACTTATTTCTATATTTTAAACAGTTAAATTTTCATCTCATATCATATATATGTATTTTTTTTACCCCAGGAATAATGTTCAGATGGCTTCAGCAATTAATTAGAAAACATACAAATCCTATACCTGTTGACAGAGCAGCAACAACTAAGCAAAAATTGGCTGTTCTGTATATGTTATTGGCATGGAATGCCTTTGGATTTGTATGTTACATGTTCTACACAGGGCGTGGTGACTGGGCCCGTTATTATGGTTATAAAAGTGAAGCTGAAGCAGCAATGCCTCCTGGTGAGTTTTTGGTTCTGTTATTTCCTTCCTAAAATTATGTTAATACATTTTTCCTTTTCCTTCCTTCCTTCCTATAAGATTAAGACATTTTTCTCTATACAAAGCGAAAATACATTTATGCACAAGAGAAAATTAACTAACCTTCAATGAACATAATAAATTAATTTTTTTACAGCTCAACAATGGGCAAAAACTTTGAAAATAGAAAAGACGAGAATAATCCGAATGTCTGGGCTACATCAAGAACAAGCATATGATTATGAAAATGAGGACCTGAAGAAAGTAAAAGAAGAAGAAGAAGAAAACTAAAATGTGAATAAAATCTATGTAGTATGAACTTTCTTTAAAATAAAGTATGTGCAGAAATGTGGTAACATAGAATGTATTTTAAAATAAAATAAGTTGTAAATTTATACTGACAAAGTAAAATAAATTTGGCAGTACTGACATCCAGGGGCAGTTCGTCAGAAGGGAACGAAGGCATGTTCCTCCATCCCACAATGGGCCAGGATGCGAATCTAGAAGGCAATAAACCAATTTTCTCACATCTTGAGAAAGAAGTTTCATGCATGTAGTAATATTCTGAATGGCCGGGCCTACATGAATAAACACCGTCTTAAATCACTAAGGCCCAATTGTATAAAACTCCCTGACTAAAGATCAACTTTGATCGAAGATCGGAAAGTGAACCGAGTTCAGACACTTCTTCTATTGTATAAAACTTTTCTGCATGATCAAATTACCTCTGGTTCAAATGTAACATCTAAGATGACATTTGGCAACATCGCATCTTATCTCGCATTGCTAAAATGTGAACCATGGTGTGTTGTTTGTTCTGTGAAATGATTTTCAAAGCGAATTTAAATGAATTCAAGAATAATTTCCTATAAATTATTGAGTTCGGTAAATATCATGTTACATGACATCTTCAGAATTCGTAAAAGTGATGGTGTTCGCAAGTTGACTTTTTTTAAACATCGAGATTCAAGTTGGCTTATAGTTTATAAAGTAGCTGGCAGTTTCCGTACATTCTTATGAGAAATGTCAATAAACCTTTCAGGTTTAGGGGGAATATTGTCTTAATGCCCACAATCACCCATTCTAAATGTTTCCTCTTTTATCATGAGGAAGTTTGATACTGACAATATCTCACAGAGTATTTTTCCCCATTTCTTTATAAATCATTCTAATATCCATTAATAAGTAATGATAATGTTAAATATAATTATAGGTTAAAAATGTTATTTGAATGCAGTGATAATGTGGAGAACTATATAAGTAATAGATATTATTTTTTAATGCAAGAAATTAAAAAATATATATTTCCAATGCAGATATTCTATTCATCATATGATAATAGTAATGGAATAGAAAATAATCTCTCCGGTGCCGGGATTGAATGGATTTTTAGCTCTAATGCTGATGGAGCCCAAGATTTCAACTTAATCTGAGAAATTCTGTCCAATGCCGGAGTGGATATCCGGTGTGGCTTAGTGGATAAAGCATCAGCACGTAGAGCTGAAAACCCGGGTTCAAATCCCGGCACTGGAGAGGATTTTTCTCCGTTCCATTACTCTTTCATCGTATATAAGTAATAGTTTGACGACTCTTAAACAAGAATTCAATAGAAGATGGGTGGAGTATCGTCACAATGAAAAGTATTATTTTTTAATAAATATTCTGAATGGTTAGGCAGAGAATTAAAAGTTCCAGAAACAATCCATGACACATTAACAGAATGATATAAATCCTTTAAGCAAGTAACCAGTCAATAGCCGGGGCTAGTTTAGCACGTTCGTAGCGCGGGCTAGCAAGGTCAAGCACCCAAGTGATTATTTACGGATATCACAGTGGCGGCTCCTGCGTATTTTCTTAAGAGGAGGAAAGAAACTTAACACTGCACAACGTCTTTGCATACATCTGGAAAACGTGATGCTGTAGTGATGACAGACACAACACCAAAAAGAACCACAAGGATAAAGTTGGCTTTCCCTCATCTGTATAAATAATCTATTCTTTTAAACTGAGTTTTCCGTAAATTTTCCAAAATATTAATATCTACCATATAACTTAATAAAACAATAAAATTACAGTGTTATCCACCAGGTGAAGACATATTAGTAAATGAGACATGTGCTGAAATACATATTCAATCTTTAACGGAATTACCAGTGGCGGCTCCTGCATATTTCTTTAGAGGAGGAAAGAAGAACAGCTGCAAAATGACACATTCTTGAGAGTGATCTGTGTTGCCATGTACATTTTAAAAGTTCAGATATCACATGGCTTTTTTGTATAGAAATAATCTGTTCTTGTAAACTGTTTCCTAAATTGTCAAAAATATGTTTTCACTTCCATTCATTGTTGGATAATTGCACAAATTAACAATTAAAAAATTCATAAACTCGTAGCATTTTCGCGCACATTATAGCATCACACGTGTTGGAAGAGACTAGCTACTAACACATAACCAGAACTGTTTTACGGAAGTGAATGGAAATAATCTGTTAGGGGCCAAAAACACTGCACCCACTCACGTGGTCTGTGTTGCCACATGTACATTTACAAGTTCAGTATCACATGCTTTTGAAGAATGTCAGTTCTTGTAAAATCATATTACCATTATTTTTCAAAGCTGCGGTGACGCGATTAATTTTTTATGTTAAAATAATGTAGTTTGGAGTACTTTCAATTTCAAATATATTTGTACAAAAAGATCTGACAACTTAGCTGTTGTCTTGTCTAGTAGACCTGTCTAGTAGATACAGAATGGAAGTGAATTTCAGGGGCGCTGATTCAGAGGAGGATCTCCTCCCTCTTTGTTCATTTACTTGCTTTAAAACTCTGCTTCTGTCTCTGGCCGCTAGTGCGCTTTTGTCTATGTGTGTTAACTGCAGTAAGGAGGAATGGATTGACTTTCCTCCACACAAACAATCTCGCATCTTTCTCACAGTTTTCTAGCAGCACATGAGTGCGCGTCATTTAAAACTCGATCAACCGAGGTTTTCTTATAGCTGTGAACTTAAAATTATCGAATCTTCCTCGAATTTAAAGGCACATATTTTATTTGGTATTTACTTTCAAAAGAAGAAAAATGTGAGGAGGACGTTCCTCCTTTTACTAGTGATGAGAAATAATTGTAGACTAGGAAAAGAAATATGAAATGTAACATCAGGCGTGCCTCAAGGAGCAGTTCTTGCACCTCTATACTTTCTTATATATAGGGTGTTTAAAAAATACGGGGCATAATTTCAGGTATGTATTTCTCACATGTAGACAATCAAAATAGTTCATTACAACATGTGTCCGGAAATGCTTCATTTCCGAGTTATGGCCTTCACAACATTGAAATTCACCGGAACCTTTTTCTTTCCGCAGGTCGTTGTCATTATAGAATATGTTCAAAATGTCCACCTCCTGCTTGAATACAGACCTCACATCTCATTGACCTGCGAACACGATCCCAAACTCCAGGAGTATTGCGTATGTCCTCAGAACATGCCACAATTCGATTCCGGAGGGATTCCAAATCAGGCACCGGAGACGAATAAACCAATGATTTTAAATGGCCCCACAAGTAGAAATCGAGAGGGTTCAGATCAGGTGAGTATGGAGGCCAAGCAATTGGGCCACCTCTACCTATCCATCCATCAGGAAACCTTCGAGCCAAGTACCGGCGAGCCTTACGACTGAAGTGTGCAGGAGCGCCATCATGCAAGAAGTGAATGTGTTGACGATTGATCGGTGGAGTGTCTTCTGAAACATGAGGTATGGTGTCTTCCAGGAAGTTTGTGTACGCCTGCCCTCTGTACATGGAGTCCAACTAATCGATCACCAATGATACCGGCTCACATGTTGAGGGAGAACCGCACCTGGTGATGAGATGGAACAGTTGCACGTGGGTTTTCATACGCCCATAAATGCTGATTGTGGAAATTTGTTATGCCATCTCGTGTGAACTGTGCTTCATCTGTAAATAATACTAAGGCAGGAAAGTTCGGATTTACACCACACTGCTGCAAGAACCACTGACAGAACCTAACTCGTGCAGGGTAATCTGCTAGTGACAGGGCCTGTACACGTTGTAAATGATAAGGATACAATTGATACTCTTTCAACAGTCTCCAGACAGTCGTATGAGGAACATTGATTTGCAACGCTACCCTTTGTGTGCTGATAGAAGGAGTCATGTTCACAGCCTCCAGAATCTCCTCCTGTACTTCTGGAGTTGTAGATCTTGGTTGTCCCCTTCCCAAACCAGGAGAGTTAAATTTTCCATACTCGCACAGACGGTAATGGAGACGTACAAATGTCTTCCGATCTGGACATTGTCGCTGTGGGTACCTCTTCTGGTACAAACGACGAGCCAGCGCAGCATTGCCGTCCGCCTTACCGTACAAGAAGTGTATCTCTGCCAGCTCTTGATTTGAATACATGTCGCACAGTCTAACACCTACACAACACTGAATGTAACCTTCGCTTCGGAATGAACTGTCAGAGTGCCCTCTTAATGTGTTCTTTGACGGCAACGACCTGCGGAAAGAAAAAACGTTCCGGTGAATTTCAATGTTGTGAAGGCCATAACTCGGAAATAAAGCATTTCCGGACACATGTTGTAATGAACTAACGATATAAATAGAAATACTACGTCTCAGGTAAGGTTATTCGTAGACGACTGTATAACATATAGACAAATTAATGATGAATCCGATATCGCCACCTTACAAAACGATCTTAACGTTATTGAAACCTGGACGACAGAAAATAAAATGAAAATCAATGTCAGTAAAAGTAAGTCAATATCCTTCTGTAGAACGCATAAAGAAACTTGTCTCAGATATCAACTGATTGGTACACCGGTGCCACAAGTGAACACTTGTAAATACCTAGGTATATATTTAAGTAACAAACTGGGTTGGGAGGAACAAGTCACTAATACCACAAGGAAAGCCTGGAAAGCACTACATTTCTCTATGCGTATTCTGAAGAAATCTAGCCGAAGGTCAAAAGAATTAGCGTACAAAACCCTTGTTCGCCCAATTATGGAATATGAAGCAGTAGGTTGGGATCCGTACAGACAAAACCAAATCGATTCAATCGAAAAGGTCCAACGCAAGGCAGCAAAATATGTCGAAATGGGAAAGGGATATGGTGAAGAAATAGTAAAAGACTTAGGGTGGGAATCTCTCAAATCAAGGCGACAAAAAACCAGACTCACCGCTTTGTTTAAGGCACAAATGGGACACAAAGCATGGACCGATATCAATGCTAGATTAGCAACACCATCATATTTAGGCAGGGCAGATCATATTAGGAAGTTTAAATGTAGAAAACAAAGAACGGACGTGGCAAAATTTTCCTTTGTTAAGCGCACAATAATAGACTGGAACAGCTTACCTGCGGCAATCTTTCAGGGTGGTCCTCTTAAAATCAATACATTTAAGGAAAGATTGAGAAGATTAGACTGAAAATGTAGTTGTAGGTGCAGTGTAATTATCTAAGTTGTGTAATTAATTAAGTTGATATGTAATTAATTAATATGATATGTAATTTAGTTTATATGTAAATAAATTAAGGTGTTATGTAATTAATTAAGATGATATGTAATTAAGGTGATTTGTAATTAATTAAGGTGATATGTAATTACTTAAATTGGTAATAGTTGGGTGAAATAGAACTACTTATAAGTTAGGTTTACTTTTGCTTATTGTAGGCGTTATTTTAGAATACTTTTTATTTATAGTCCTAGGTTTATTGCATCCATTTATTTATAGTTAGAAATAAATTTAGGTTTATTTTATTGTATTTTATTTTTTTTTTTATTTTAATGGTGTAATTATTGTATAAATGTAATGGTATTATTGTATATTATATATCACTGCCACCGGGTGTATACCCAATTGTAGTGTTAATACATACATACATACATACATACATACATACATACATACATACATATACATACATACATATATATACATATACATACATACATACATACATACATACATACATACATACATACATACATACATACATACATACATACATACATACATACATACATACATACATACATACATACATACATACATATGCAAATGGGTCATTCCACAGCAACTCACGTTACATTCAGACACATTTATGAACTTATTTGATTTACTAAAACAAGAAATAAAGAAAGTTTATTTAGTTTATTTATTGTATTTACGAATATTTCTCATGGCAGGAACCAGTAATCGGGGATATAATTAATTATTTCATCAATAAATCACAAATAATTCATTATATTCCCGATTACTGGTTACTGTCATGAAGAATGTTCCTAAATGCAATAAATAATCCCAAAAACTTTCTTTATTTCTTGTTTCAGTATACTTAACACCTAAGTTCATAAATGTGTCTGAATGTAACGTGATTTACTGTGGAATGACTCAAATGCATGTTTGTATCGGGCTGTATATCTTAAATTAAACTTAGTAATTAAATGTTTCATATTTAAATTAAACACATTTACAGCTTTTCGGAACAATGACGACACGGTTTTTATTCGTTATATGAATTAATATTTTAATATTAAGTAGTGTTGTGGGATTCAATCGATTAATCGATCAATTTCTATTGTAAGTTTAATCCATCAAAAATATTTAATCAAATAATCGAGTCGATTAAAATTATTCGGTTGTGCTTGATATAATAATTACTATTGGATTGTGCAACAAATGCTGCAAACTAAGTTCATTAGACGTTCAAATAAAAATTTTTCAGATTTTTTTCAATGAAGAATACCAGACATTTTAAAAGTTATTTGCTTCCATAATAGTAAAATATACTCCCTCTGAATGTTTTTTATGCCAAATACTTTTTTTGACTTATGTACCTTCAGTTTTTTAGTTTCAACGCGAAGACGCAAGTAACAATGTCAGGACGATCAGTGGGTTTTTTTTTATGTGGGAGTAAAGAATAGCTATTTCAGGTTATTGTAGGTTGTAGGTGAAAGTTAAAAAAAATCAGGTTTGCTATGTTTTCGAACAAAAGACATAGCATCTTGGTATAGCTGCTGCATGTAGAGCTTGAAATGTAGAGGATAAAATCATTTTATCCTGCTAAGAGATCTTGCTGAAATGATCGAGAGACTACAAAATTTTGTAGGCCTCTTATTTTATCAGTAAGTAATACCGAGAGTTTGGAATTGAACGGGTTACATAAGCTTCTTGTCTATACTGATGACGTGAATATGTTAGGAGAAAATCCAAAACTATTAGAGAAAACACGGACATTTTTCTTGAAGCAAGTAAAGCGATAGCTTTGGAAGTAAATCCCGAAAAGACAAAGTATATGGTTATGTCTCGTGACCAGAATATTGTACAAAATGGAAATAATATAAAAATTGGAGATTTATCCTTCGAAGAGGTGGAAAAATTCAAATATCTTGGAGCAACAGTAACAAATATAAATAACACACGGGAGGAAATTAAACGCAGAATAAATATGGGAAATGCCTGTTATTATTCGGTTGAGAAGCTTTTGTCATCTAGTCTTCTGTCAAAAAATCTGAAAGTTAGAATTTATAAAACAGTTATATTACCGGTTGTTCTGTATGGTTGTGAAACTTGGACTCTCACTTTGAGAGAGGAACAGAGATTAAGGATGTTTGAGAATAAGGTTCTTAGAAAAATATTTGGGGCTAAGAGGAATGAAGTTACAGGAGAATGGAGAAAGTTACACAACGCAGAACTGCACGCATTGTATTCTTCACCTGACATAATTAGGGATATTAACTCCAGACGTTTGAGATGGGTAGGGCATGTAGTACGTATGGGCAAATACTGAAATGCACATAGAGTGTTAGTTGGGAGACCGGAGGGAAAAAGACCTTTGGGAAGGCCGAGACGTAGTTGGGAGGATAATCTTAAAATGGATTTGAGGGAGGTGGGATGATGGAGGCTGGATTAATCTGGCTCAGAATAGGACCGATGGCGGGCTTATGTGAGGGCGGCAATGAACCTCCGGGTTCCTTAAAAGCCAGTAAATAAGTAAGTAACGTAAAGTACTATGCTAAGTTATGTGTTAAGAGTTTGTAGAAAAATATTTTAGTGTTCATGAGGAAATTTTATTTTGAAAAAATTGGTAAAGTAAAATTTACGGCTCAAAAAACGTTTTAGAATCAACAACATTGCATTACTGATAAATACATAAGCTATATAAAGAGACAATTCGCTGAAGAAATCAAACAGCGCTTGCTGTTTGAGAATAACAGTGCATCTTAGTTTTGTAAGGATCTTTGCGAGATTATGGTTTCATCGAACATTGATTTGCATAATGTAAATTAATATCCATACTTTCCAAAAGATCTTACAAAGATAGGCTTAACTAACTCATCCCAATCGCAACGAATCCACATTAAGGGAATTAATATTCATAAAATCAGTTTTGTTGAATGTATACTAAACGCCATTTCATACAAGTTGAGAGGATTTGAAAGCATTTCTTTCCCCTTCTACTTTCTCTGAGTTTCTCAGCGACAGCGTAAAGTGAAATAAATGCTTTCGCATCCTCTCAACTTGTATGAAATGGCGTTTACGCTGTCGCTGACGAACTCAGAGAAAGTAGAAGGGGAAAGAAATGCTTTCAAATCCTCTCAGCTTGTATGAAATGGCGTTTAATAATAAATCTGTAGCCGAAATTTTTCTGGTAATTTTCGATTTTCCAAAATTAATTGGTCCTAATATATATAATTAACCGCCCTGAAACCGAAAATCGCTTTTTTGACATTTTTGTCTGTCTGTCTGTCTGTCTGTCTGTCTGTCTGTCTGTCTGTCTGTCTGTCTGTCTGTCTGTCTGTCTGTCTGTCTGTCTATCAGGATGTTTGTTACCTTTTCACGCGATAATAGCTGAACCGATTTATATGAAAATTGGAATATAAATTAAGTTTGTTGTAACTTAGAATTTAGGTTATATGGCATTCAAAATATTTTATTTAAAAGGGAGGTTATAAGGGGGCTTGAATTAAATAAATCGAAATATCTCCCTTATTATTAATTTTCATGAAAAATATTACATAACAAAAGTTTCTTTAAGAATAATTTCCGATAAGTTTTATTCTATGCAAAATTTTGATAGGACCTATATTTAATGAGATAAATGAGTTTCAAAATTACAATAACAACGCCATCTAAGGCGGTGTAATGAAATAAAAAACAAATGACTTCGTCTATAAGGGGCCTTGGACAACAACAATCGAAAGCTATGAAACATAGCCTACAGAGAATGTTTCTGTGTTTGTATGAAGTAATGTCGGAAGCTAAATTAACCGATTTGTATAATTAATATTATTAATTCACCATTAGAAAGTGTAGTTTCTCTAGATGGACATAATGCTATAATGTTATTACAGTAACTTCTGAGTGAATCGAGGACAGGTAAGATTAAAATAGCTTCTTATGCACAGAAAAGTTGATAGGCTATTCTGTACATTCGTTTCCTGTATTTCCTAAAATAATTTTATGACCGAATGAGTGGTCTCTGGATCAAAATGATCACATTTTAATTTTTAATACAATTTAAATTAAGTAACATATTAAACTATTTATCCTTCTATCAAACACGAATGTTCCCTGGGTCAAATGTCCTATTTTAATTACGTAATTACTTCATATTTATTTCTAACGGGTGCAGCGGAGCGCACGGGTACGGCTAGTAGTGAATAAAAACGTTTTCTAAGTAATTTTGGCATAATATTCAATTTCTTTTGTATCATATTTCCAATTTCGTATTTTGGACTTTTTAGTGCATTCCTTCATGCATATTTCCAGGGTTTTTAGGTCATAGAATTCAGAGCCCTACTAATGACTTTATCGCCATTTAAATTCTATCGTCCTCGGCTGGATTCAACTGGTGAACCTCGAATCTAACAATAGGCCTACGTGACAGGCACAAATTGACGAGGACGACAGGACAAAAGAGTGCGATTAAACAGGATTCAAATTTATCAACATTTACCTACTTTGGTATACTAGTTTTTAAAGTAAGTTCACAAATGTTTATTACAAAACATTATTCAGGGTTTAACATATTTTTTTTAGAATTTATAATTTCAACATAACCTTATATTGTAATTCAAAGCCACAAATGTTGCTTTCACGCTGGTAAATGAAACTGATTAATTACAGTTTCAACATTATTAGACAGTTGTGCATTACAATAAAGATAAGTGTTTCAGACTTTGTATAAAATAGCAACACGGTGCAAGAATTATTCAGCATAGTTTCATCTTTAACATCTGATCCAACGTCAACCACAATCATGAATAAGCTGTGCTTGATTCTGCTAGTATTTGTGATCTGTATTTCATTCAGTGGTAAGTACTGTTACCATCTATTGAAATTTACTATAAGTTTGAATACCAGAGTTGATCGAGGTGTATGCAGAAGTTTTCGCGGCTACGGTTAAGGCAGGTTAATCACATTTCCAAAATAAAAAGGGGCACTTATTAAAGTTCAAATGAATCAATATTCAACGTAAACATTTCATTATTACTTGTTTTTATGTAATGTCAGTGAGCAATAAGGTATATTTTAATGTATTTTATGCTCGACCATGCCGAAATGTAGTAATTATACACCTGGTAGCAGTCCTTTAATGCATGTCATTAAAGTACACCTACTCATTAAAGTACAGGTGTTCAGCCAATGATAACTCAGCTTACAGGTGTTCAGCCAATGACAACTCAGCTTTGTACCGCTATAAAATCGCAAGTATCGATTATTCTCGGATATGCAATCGAAAGAGAATTAGCGAAAAGTCAAGGAGGCTGGAAATCCAATACTGTCGCAGAAGGTTATGTTCTGTTACTATAATAATTAGCATTAATTGTAAATAATATTCAAATAAATTTAATTTGTCATCTCGTTTTTCAATGTCGAATTCAATAATCAAGGTTATATCAAGTTTAACGGGATTACATCAAGGTCCATGACATTATTGTTCCTCGGAAAAAATCAATACTTTCGCGTCTGCGCACATCTCACAATTCACGACCTAGAACAAGGTCACTTCCGATCTTGTCAGTTACAAATAAAATGTATACATCTGAATACCGGTAATTTCAAGTTAGAAATATGGTCGACCATAAAAAGTCGTATGAAACTTGCCTATAATGGTAATTAAGACGCTCGTATGAATATTATGAAACTCGCTTGCGCTCGTTTCATAAACATCCCTACTTGCGTCTTAATTACTATCATTATAGGCTCGTTGCATAATGTACTATTATGCTCGATCATGCCGAAATGTAGTAATTATACACCTGGTAGCAGTCCTTTAATGCATGTCATTAAAGTACACCTACTCATTAAAGTACAGCTGTTCAGCCAATGACAAGTCAGCTTTGTACCGTTATAAAACCTCAGCCAATGACAAGTCAGCTTTGTACCGTTATAAAACCGCAAGTATCGATTATTCTCGGATACGCAATCGAAAGAGAATTAGCGAAAAGTCACGGAGGCTGGAAATCGAATACTATCGCAGAAGGTTATGTTCTGTTACTATAATAATTAGCGTTAATTGTAAATAATATTCAAATAAATTCAATTTGTCATCTCGTTTCTCAATGTCTAATTTAATTTCAATGTTATATCAAGGTTAATATTTAGTTTACTCTGTAGGTTCTTATAGGCTATCAAGATCAATGTGGACATCTGTTCCTCGGAAAAAATCAATACTTTCGCGTCTGCGCACATCTCACAATTTACGAGGTATTGCTCAAGGTCAGTTAGATACAAATAAAATGAATAATTTCAAGTTAGAAATATGGTCGAGCATAAAAAATCGTATGAAACTCGCCTATAATGGTAATTAAGAAGCTCGTATAAAAATTATGAAACTCGCTTGAACTCGTTTCATTAACATCCATACTCGCTTCTTAATTACTATCATTATAGGCTCGTTGCATAATGTACTATTATGCTCGACCATGCCGAAATGTAGTAATTATACACCTGGTAGCAGCCCTTTAATGGGCCTCATTAAAGTACACCTATTCATTAAAGTTCAGGTGTTCCACCAATCAGAAAACACCATTGTAGCAATATGAAAGCGCAGGTATCGATTATTCTCGGATATGCAATCGAAAGACAACAATAAATCAATAAATCACCTATATTTGAAATAAAGTCACTTCTGTTACTATAATAATTAGCGTTAATTGTAAATAATGTTCAAATAAATTCAATTTGTCATCTCTCTAGATTATATCAAGGTCAATATCGACATATATTTCTCGGAAAAAATCAATACTTTCGCGTCTGCGCACATCTCACAATTTACGAGGTACTGCACAAGATCAGTTCCGCTCCTCAGTCAGATAAGAATAACATGAATACTTATGAATAATTTCAAGTTAGAAATATGGTCGAGCATAAGAAGTCGTATGAAACTTGACTACAATGGTAATTAAGACGCTCGTGTGAAAATTATGAAACTCGCTTGCGCTCGTTTCATAAACATGCTCGCGTCTTAATTACTACCATTATAGGCTCGTTGCATAATGTACTATTAAAGTAATAAATACTACACTGTTTACAATAACTAGGCTATAATAATTATGCAAGTACATAATAAAGTAGCATGGATACTTTGCTTAAGTCATTGTTGACCATTTTTATATTGCAATTAGTCTGGATTAATTAAGTAAACTTATCTATAGCAATGTCACAAGAGGTCTGAGATTTCCGGCAAATCTCAGACCTCGAGTGACATTTATTAGGACTATTTCGTGAATAAAATAAAAATGTATGTTAGGAGAAAATCCACAAACGATTAGGGAAAACACGGGAATTTTATTGGAAGCAAGTAAAGAGATAGGTTTGGAAGTAAATCCCGAAAAGACAAAGTATATGATTATGACTCGTGACGGGAATATTATACGAAATGGAAATATAAAAATTGGAAATTTATCTTTTGAAGAGGTGGAGAAGTTCAAATATCTTGGAGCAACAGTAACAAATATAAATGATACTCGGGAGGAAATTAAACACAGAATAAATATGGGAAATGGCTGTTATTATTCGGTTGAGAAGATTTTATCATCCAGTCTGCTCTCAAAAAATTTGAACGTTAGAATTTATAAAACATTTATATTACCGATTTTTCTGTATGGTTGTGAAACTTGGACTCTCACTTTGACAGAGGAACACAGGTTAAGGGTGTTTGAGAATAAGGTGCTTAGAAAAATATTTGGGGCTAAGCGGGATGAAGTTACAGGAGAATGGAGAAAGTTACATAACACAGAACTGCACGCATTGTATTCTTCACCTGACATAATTAGGAACATTAAATCCAGACGTTTGAAATGGGCAAGGCATGTAGCACATATGGGCGAATCCAGAAATGCATATAGAGTGTTAGTTGGGAGGCCAGAGGGAAAAAGACCTTTAGGGAGGCCGAGACGTAGATGGGAAGATAATATTAAAATGGATTTGAGGGAGGTGGGATATGATGATAGAGACTGGATTAATTTTGCTCAGGATAGGGACCAATGACGGGCTTATGTGAGGGCGACAATGAACCTCCGGGTTCCTTAAAAGTAAGTAAGTAAATAATATATCCCTAAAATTCGCTCAAAAAATCTTAATAATTGTATATTTATGAATACTTAACCTATTCAGATATTATAAAGTCGAAATAGATTAATAACGATTATTGCAATAAAGAAATTGAATGTTATTCAGTAATGACAATTGGGAAAAGCAAAATACAGGTTTAAAAATGTTGATTACACGTACTGCGCTTTTCTCTTGTTATTATAACAGAAATACATTTTCATTATCTGCTGAAATTATAATTTAATTTAAACATTTTATAATATAATTACAAATAACCTGATTAATACATTAATTAAATGAACAATTGTTATGAAGGAGTACTATTTTCTTTAGATGCAATGGACATGGAATCAGAAGATGAAGATGTAGGTATGGAAGTAGGATTTCGCATTTTATTTAGTACGATAGATTCATGTTCATCGATTTACATAGAAACAGTTGGCGACACTGACTAAACAAAAACGACCATGCGATAAATTGATAGTGATATATCGAGCTGCAGAAATTATCGCGATGTATGACTGATTGGTTGGAATTCAAAATTTCATTACACTTCATTGGCCGAAAATGGAATGACGTCATATAAACGAAAGAGTCGGTTTAAAAATACTTCATGATAATTGGATCTTACATCATATTCATGACACTGTATTCTGAATTTGTTTCATAAGAAAATTTGCTGCCTCATATTACCTTATAACTATTTTAACAATCCCCATGAAGATCAACTGTTCAATCCGCATCATATTTCTTGGATGAGTGAATTTGCTCTAAAAGTGTTGGCCGTTTCTTCAGGAAAAAATATAAGTCCATGCAAGACACATTTCTCTATGATGCTTTATTGTTTTGTAGCTGTTAATTTATCCTTGCCCAGCATTTAAGTCAGGTTAAGACAGGGATACAGAACTGGGAGAGAGAAAGGTGAAAGCATGGGAAAAGCATTGGCTAATTAATACATCAGAAAAGAGATGAACTATGGGTAATTTTTATACACATTTTGATTCCATCATTTCAAGCTTGTTGCAGTATAGATGGAATATATACAGTATAGGGGAGAGTTGGGTAGTATCGAACATCGGGTAATATCGGACAGTGCGTTTCTTTCATCTTCCACCAGATGGTAGTACCTGAATGACATGGTTACGTTACTGCATGCGACATCACAGAAACGTTACAACGTCATTCAGGTACTATCATCTGCTGGTAGATGAAAAAAACTCACTGCCCGATATTACCCGATGTCCGATATTACCCAACTCTCCCCTAATATATATGAACAGGGCATCAGAGTAATTGTACAACATCGCACAGGCTATGAATGACCTACAGGGGCTATTCCATATGAAATCGATCAGTAAAAAACCTCACATTATTTTAATATTCTAATTTCTTCCCTATTTATACAAGGTGCGGAGGACAGTGCATTTTCAAAAATATACTATCGAAAATCAAAAGGTTTTCGTACTATTGAGCGACAAATTTAGCGTATTTTATAAAAACAAGCCTCTTTCAGCACTCAGAACTCTGGAACCATTTACTGCAGAACATTGAACGAGAGCTCATTTTGAAGCTGACATTTGGTAGGTTATGTTAAGAAGTAATCCTTATTTTTATTGTATACAGAGAGACAGATAATCTGATTTTACTTACTTTTAGGCTTTTTGCTCATTTGTAAAAATGTAAAAAAATATTGAGAAAAAACCTTGCATTATTAAGAGGGATTCGGCATTGTTTGCTTAGTGGTATGGCAATAAGTTTCGAGGGTATTAAATAGAATTATTTTCACACACTAGACTTGAACGGCGCAGTACCGCACGCACTGGCCGAGAGCTGAAGATAAGCGAGCGTTGGGCCTCATTTTACTCCTGTATTTATGAAAACTTGTGATAAAGCTAGCCCAGCTATGCGCTACTAGACGAAACATCATGTGTTTGTCTCCTGGCCTTGCTTGTCTCGGCTAGCTCTCGCCTCACAGTCAGCTGGTTAGTTCACGCGCGTACTATTTATTTTCTTTATTTGATATTTCAATACTTTCTTATCAACGGTGCACCAGTATAAAATATGTGTTTATTTGTACTTTCAATGCGGAATCTAACCATATATTTTAAAAAATCTAAATTTCTCCATTTCCATAAAAAGTAAGAAAAACTGTTTACATGTCAATATAAACTTTAATTTCTCAGCATCAAAATAAACCATGATTTTGATCATTGGGTGAAAGGGTTTCGGAGCCACAACAGTTTAAAGTTGCTAATTTTATGAAAATACGATAAATTTAAATATTTTTAATTTAAACACTATGAAGTTCTGATGCCTCAAACTTTGCACAAAGCATTGTAACACAGTTGTCAACGGACAGAAAAAGTTTCATTGTATTTAAAAATTGCAAGGTCAATTTTCTCTATATTTCGGTCGATTTGAGATGGAATAGTCCACAGATTCGCATTTTTGTGTCCCTTAGTAGTACAACAATGATTCTTATCTCTGCACATAACAAGTACACAAAGCAAATTTTAATATTTTACAGGAAAGACGACCGCAAGTACTGACATCTCCTTTCTTTCCAAACAAACTATGTATGTAGTTTCTAAGGTCAACGAAGCTTTTATTGAGATCGCTAATACAGTGCAAGAAACGGTAAGTCTTCCTCCAAAGAGGGATATTTTATTGTCAATGTCGAATAGTTTGGCAGGCTCCTACAATACATTTGGAAAGTTTGTTGCATAAACAAGGGTTGTTAGGTTCTCCACAAATAAAAATGTAAAGGATTGATGTCCGGCGAACGTGCAGGCCATAGATCTGGTCCATCTGTAGTGGTAGATATTAGCGTGTGCATCTCAAACAATGCGGCTGAAATGTGCTGGTTTTATGATTCATTTGTCAGACAGACCGAGGTCAGATGTTTTCATGCGTACAGGCGGAGGACATTCTGAGCACTTTCTGAGAATTCAGAGTTTAAAATACTGTCAATGTGTAGTTGTAAATGTATTGAATAAGTTTGAATTAAAATATCCTATTTGTCTTTGTCGTTGAATATTCATAAACCAGTCATTTCCGCAAATAAGTTCATATAACTTTTTCTTGTATTGGTGTAGAGAACTCGATCGTAAAGTTTATTCCAGTATTTTATAGCCTGCTAGTGGCTTGTGCAGCAAATTCTGCAAACTAAGTTCATTTGACGTTCAAATAAACATTTTTCAGATTTATTTTCAATGAAGAATACCAGACATTCTGAAAGTTATTTGCTTCCATAATAATGAAACATATTCTCGAGCCAATACTGAAGAGAACCACGCATATAAATATCTACAC
The DNA here is from genome assembly GCA_025594305.2 of Periplaneta americana. NCBI lineage: Eukaryota > Metazoa > Arthropoda > Insecta > Blattodea > Blattidae > Periplaneta > Periplaneta americana. Next base: position 13,132,630 of record JAJSOF020000039.1, on the reverse strand, counting down.
CACACCGCCATTAAATATATGAAAAAGATCCAACCCCACTTGATTAATAACTATAAAAATATTTGATTTTTAATAATATTATTATCTTACGTAAGTTTTATAGTTTTCAGTAACATTTACTATATATACTATACAGCGGTTACTCAGTAAAATATAGAAATCAAAATCTAATTTAAGTTATTCTCTACACCTACTTATACAGGGACATCATTTTATTTTTACTTCAATTTTTATTGTACCTGAGTTTTTGAAAGTACTTCACTCCCACCCCTTCTACTAATGAAGTTCCAACTGCCCTCCACACATAAACAAGACCGCATATATTACACAGCACTGAGTTAGTGAGTATATAGTTCCAGAAATATGTTCGCGTTTTCAATATTGAATCATATTTTCGCACAGATATGTCGTCCGTTTGCCTACGTCGCATCCCGATTTCCCCCACCTGCTTCTGCTCGCCCCTCTGTAAAAGCTGGGCTGTCTTAGCTCTTTTCTCAAAACATTAATTTCTGTTAGAAATTGGACATCTACGTAATATTATACAACTGTTTAAAATAACTTAAATAAATGGCCTCGTTAAGTAATTAACTGTCACGTGATTTCCCTCTTTCCACGATCTTGTGGCATAACCACTTGGACGGACAGTAGATAGCATGTCTGAGTAATTTTATCTGTGCGGGTCGGGCAGAATTGAAGATTGAATTTACAGTACGTAAAGTACTCTTTTATAGAGTAGGTACAGAATTATTTCAACATGTTACTAGTACGAAGGACGAAACTGGTAATTGGAATTAGATACAATAGTCTATAGTGCGATAATGTGCACAAAAGAACTGAAGCCTGTATCGAAATGAAAGGCCGCTATTTTCAAAAATGTGTTTAAATATCCATATTATTATTTTTCAATTTAACTTCATTCTCTATATTGTACGCTAATGTGCTGTAGACAGTATAATATACACTGCATAATATTCTTAATACAGTACTGTATTTTGATTAAACAAAAGCCTAATGAAAATTATCGAACTCAAAATCGCGATATTTCCTAGTTTACGTAAATGGATGAACTACTTTTCTTCCCTCCTATACCTAGTACAGTGATTTGTTTGTGTTTTACACCAGTATCATCGAACTACAGTCGTGGAAGGGATAGCAAACTGTGTTTCCAGTTCTCTAAAGGTATAGCCAGGTTAATATTTAAAATGTTAGTAAAAATAAAATGATGTCCCTGTATAACCCCAAAACGTTTCACTTTCATATCATCAATATAGCATTAATATGTATAATTAATGAAAAATAGTCCCATCATGGCATTAACTACAATAATATTTCATTTCTAATGGTAATAATGTCATCAAACCACCTCAAGTTTTGTAGCTTTTAATATCCAATACAGAGCTGTACCCAGAAAATTACACACCACAGAATCGAACCTGTAAATTATTTTTAGTAAGTTAAGTTTTTAATAACCAATTTAATTTGAGCTCTAAATATGTCAGCATTCTTGCAGATCATGGCCTTCGTGTAATATTGTTTACTGTAGTGTGTGTTTTGTTTTATTCTGAAATGCGATTAGCTAGTTCTCAAAACTGACGACAGATGGATGTTGAAAAATAGGAAAATTGTGTTGAAAAATTGACATTTCACTGAAAACTACTATTTTTCTGAAAAACTTTGAGTTCCAAGCTTCAAAATGAGGAGTCATTTATTAAAATCCGTTCAGCCGTTTTCCCGTAATTTCCATTACCAATTCAAATTATATATATAGATATAAAAACAAGTGTACATAACGTGAATCCCTGGGAACGCCATACATCTTATACAGGATGCGTCAGAAAGAACGGATGGATTTCACATGGCAAGAAAATTGTAAAGATTCCTTGAATCAAAAATTTATTGTTATCAACATATTCACCAATATATGCAGTTTATTTATGGAAAACAACATTATTCATATGATGTCCTTGGCTTTCAATACAGGCATCGAGGCGTTTTCTGATGTTCGCCATCACTTTCACAGTCATAGCTGGTGCAATTGCCACGATTTCTTCACGAATCGCTGTCTTCAGTTCGTCCAGTGTATGTGATCGATGTTTACAAACTTACGCCTTCAAATGGTCCCAAAGAAAGAAGTCGCAGGGCGCGAGATCTTACCGTAGCCTCGGACAATCTCAGTGCAATAGAATTTCGTCCAGGTGATTTCTTCTTTAATGTTGAACCTGTGATACGAAATGAAGCCACCCACCGCAAAATTGTATTCCGAGTTGGAATCCTAGCGTGACATCCGATGTCGAAATGAGTCCTGAGTGGCAATCACAGACTCTTCATTTTTCAAAAATGTCTCTACGATGAAAGCACGTTGTACACCAGACCAACACCATATTCTCAACTGAAACTGCATTCTATGGCTGACCCAACAGTCGTGGTCCCCCTCACTATATCTCTCTCCTCGTTGCGTATCGATAGTTTGAAATCCATCCGTTCTTTCTGACGCACCCTTTATAATAAGGGAGTAGAACAAAGGACTAGAGCATTGTAATACTTTTCACTAGCTTTTCATAGCTCTATGTAGGCTACTAACTGTCTTACTAAAAAAACCATGCAAAAGCGATGGATGTAACTATACATGGGAATTGCTTTGCAGAGTTATATACATGAAATCCCTTGTTTAAGCGTTGTGTATAGAGAAAAAATGGCCGCCCCTCTAACAGCTGTTCATATCGAGTGTCATTTTGTGATGATAGTTGCCTTGTAACCACAGAAGAACAAACCAAAGAGTACAGAACCATTCACAATGAAAATTAAACATAACCGTAACATAAACACAGAAGTTTGCGGCCAGGTTATCAAATGGGATCATTCACAATGATTCACATAAACATTGCCGTTAGACGTTAACATGAAAGTTTGAGAACTCCAAACTTTCATGCTTATGCTTACGTGTTTTGCAAACAGTACACAATCGTGGAGCGCTGATGTATACGACAGAATATGAGGAAATGGCGTCGTTGTTATGTTTCCGTGGTTACCAAGTATCTTAGCGGTTATGTTTACAGACATGGACAAATTATTAGATTAAATTAATTATATGTGCAACGAAGCTGTATTTATTGATAGAAATAATGCACAGATATAATGATCAGAAAATTGAGTCTTGAGGTTATTAGTATTTTGTGAACATTCCCTTACTTTTTATTAACACGTTGATTTTGTCAGGGTTGCTGGAAACCAAAGTTTGACACTTTCTTTGAATATCAGCATCATTTAGCCAGATATCAGACAGTGCTTAAATGAGTCCATGTTTTGTTGTAAGCTTCTTTTTGTTCACTTTCTTCTTCAGTATAGATCACAGATTTTCAATTTCGTTCATGTCCGGTCTTCTTGCAGGCCATGAGAGAACAGACTGTTCTGCAGTATATAATTAAAACACCAGTAGTACCAACAAAGCCAGACAAAATATAATTAACCATTGAAAAAATATACCAGAAGGTGTAAACAATCATATTTACAACAATAGAGACTGTGAATTATAGTTGATATGACGAATTATATTATTTTTCCAAGAAAAAAGTTTTAGTCTAATAATTTCTCCACGTCTGTATGTTGCCATCGTGAATGTGCTTGATTTTACCGTAACGTTTACATTTTTAAGTTAACGCTTATGTTATGTTTAATTTTCATTGTGAATGAGCCTTAATACTGTATTGCTGTAAATGCACTCTTTGACCAAAACATAGCGTAGTAATCGATCAGGCTCAGTTTTACTATCGATACTTAGCGCGGCACACTAGCGCGCACTATCGGCTGCAATAGAGAATCTCAGCTATTCTATTACCTTTCGTAATGAAGTAATGACGAAACTATGACGTAACTGTGTAACAGTTATATTGTTATACACGACGTATGTAGTGATTATTAGTAAGGCATTTACACACGACTTATAAACGAGCTACTCATTGTGTAAGTAGGGTAAAGGTTGGTAATATTGTGATACTAATAATAGCATGATAGTTCTTTTTGAGAATGCTTTACAATTTTACTCAACGAGAGAAGGACCGGTTTTGTGCAGAAACTTGTCCACGAACATTCTCTTAATATGTTGACACAAAAAAAAACCGATCTTTCTCTGGCTCAGTAAAATTGTAAAAAATTCTCAAAAAGAAACTATCACAATATTATTAGTATCAAAATATTAGCAACCTTTGCCCTATAAGACAGTTAAACGTATGAGACTTTTTATTACCAAGATCATAAAAGTATGGTCGAAGAAAATGTATGCAAAATTGAAGGGTTCAGAGCCATAGTGGGCCAAGCGCCATTTATTAAAAACAGAGAAAGCAAGGGTTAAAGTTAAGTGAATACCATAGTTTAATGAAGATTGACATATCGTTTAGTTTTAATGTGTATACTTTATATTACTTGCTATATATTTCCATTGAATTATGGAAATAACTTCATTTTAACCCTTCTTTAATACGATTTTAGTAAATGGCGCTTGGCCCATTATGGTTCTGAACCCTCCAATTATATTTGATTATTGGTAGGAGAATATCAGGTGAAACGAAAATGTTCCAGGCAGTTTGTATTACAGACTCCACGTGTTGTTACGAATTAGAAGGCGGAATCGATGTGTTAAAACAAGCATGTCAATTGATGCCCATAGGAGCAAGCGCGCGCTTTAGAGTCCAGGAGAGCCTGAGCGCTTTACAGCGGAAAGGAAAGAGACAGACGAAAGAGGTAGTATATGCCGCTTGGTGGAGCTATATTCAGGGATGGCCAGCACTGATTCAATAGATAAAAGGAAGAGAACTTATTAGAACTGTATCCATGGTAATTTTTAGATTTGTCTGAGAAGTATATGTGCATTATAAGATTGTAAGTTTTAATTTTAATGCTCATTTTTCACAAGTTTGATTTTTTATTCAAAAGAAATATTTTCTCATTTTTCTTTATAGAAAAGTGAAATTTTCAGACACAGGCCTATTTATTTAGTAGCCTTACAGAATGTTTTCGTAAATCTAATACCATATATACGTATTACTGAAGATATTGTATTCAACATTTTCAAAATATTCGCATGGAAATTGTTTGTAAGGAAATGAATTAACAAAGCAACTACTGTTACATCATAAGCAGAAGACGCGTGCCCATGTGTTGTAAAAATGTCAGCTCTATAGCTTCAGCAGATTTCGAGAAAATAATTTAATATTCTGATGATAGGAAGTTGCTCACAAATATCACCTTAAAAGCATAATGCGATAAGAGTTTTGTTATGTAATATTAGTTACACTTAAAACATATACAGTACCTAGGTAACTTTGCTTTGTACTGTAATATTGTTTTGATTAGTTTATTGATTACTTTTGTAAGGCTAAAGATACCATCAATATAAATTCCCACTTATCATGTCATACTCAATCTCTTTCTTTGGAATATCACTTTCTTTATGAATGATGTGTTTCATTCACTTAATACAGTATAATATTATACTACTATGGCAGACGTCTCCAAAAGCGTACTCGCGAGTAAGCCCCTGAACGGAACCGAAGCCAGTACGTAATCAGCGCGCTCCGCCTCACCCATCCCCACCTGTACTGTACTCAATGTTTATGCGCAAACGAAGAGCAGTGGCGGACTGCCATTATCATTGTGTTGGTCGGAGTGTTTCACCGTTTCACAATGACTTCTAATCATGGACATAGTACATTCAAGGATGAATAGGAAGAGAAATTTTTTTGTGTTAGTGGGGAGAACGTGAAATGCTTAATTTGTTCGAAAATTTTTAAGGGTGTGTTAAAATTCAACATGCGACGACAATACTCGATTCTTCACAAAGGATATCATACAATTACAGGCATGTTGGACATGTGAAAATAATTTATTTTGGGGCTATCTGTATAACTGTTGGTTATACATAATAATTAGTATATTATAATACGTTTACACTCAGTTCCGCATGACAAACATATAGTTTTTCGTTTAATTTTAGGTGAAATGCGTAGGCCTGCAAATATTTTGATAAATAAAAAACAAGAAAATACAAACAAAAATCACACACGTGTCCTCAGTATTAAAGAAAAAAGCTTCTTGCTAGCTATGTTCTAGCCTAGAATATTGGAAAATCAATGAAGCCCTTTACAGAAGCATCATTTGTAAAATCGTGCATACAGGACGTTACTAAAATACTGTGTCCAGAACAAAGTCAAAGTTTAAGAAAATTAAATTGTTTCCAATTACAGTTCAGAGAAGGAATTTCAAGATTGTAAATGTAATTGAATCTGAAGTCGAAACCACAATTAACCAGTTTGTAGCTTACTCACTTGCAT